>LVTN01000080.1:352893-399285 GCA_001649415.1 Musa itinerans | reverse complement strand
TGCGCGGCCTGCCCGCCTGAGACGTGCTCCTCGGCCTCATGTTGCCCGAGACCACCGCGCTCCCTCCGAGCCGCGCTTTTCGATTTCTAACTCCCCGACCCCCGCAACAAATCGGTAAGCAACCGACAGAATTAATCGCTTGGTACCCGAGCATGTCTCGGACCCTCCCCAACAGCCGACCCATGACTTCTTTCGGGGGGGGATATGATGAGGATAATAATTATGATAAGAACCCCGTGACATCAGCGGACGCCCCACGCCTCTGACGGGCTGACAACGCCTGGCCAGCATGGGCCAAAACGCCAACCGAGGCCAATTAACGATCGCTCAGGCTCACCTTCTCACGGCACGCCAACAGCGTTGTCAGACGCCATCAGAGGTACGATCCTGCTCCCTGCGGACAGGCGCTCCAGGTACCATTAAGCTCCCATATAAATACCCCCGCGCACTAAGAGAGAGGGGAGGACCTGATCCCACATAGCTAACTTGATCGTTGGAGGGGTCGGGCCGAGCCTCCGACCCGACCTGTGTGCAGGTACGAAGACGAAGCCTCTCTTCCCCAACGCCGAGGGGAAGAACCCCTTTCCGAAGACAACCCGACGCGTGTGACCAGCCCCCCGTCGGCAACCCCCGAGGGACATCGAGCAAGGTCCCCGACCATTTGGACCCGAACCAAGCCGTGCCGACCCCGAGGTCACGGCCCAAAGTTGTTTCCCACAACAAGTACTAAAAAAAAAAAACCTAACTAAACAAAAACACTTCCTCTAAAAAGCCAACTTAGACTACTCATCTGTTGGAGTCTGAGTCAAAGCCAAGACATTAGCAATCCCAGTAATCCACATGTTTGGCGTGTGAGATAGCTGCCACCAGGATTCTGCCACTTCCGAACATAGATTTGCCTCTAGTCAAAGGTTGTCCGCCGGTGGTGATGGCTGCTGCAGGACACAAACATAAGTAAACATGTTCTTCTCATATCTCATTTCTAGTCTGTTCTTATGGAGAATTTTGATTGTAATGAGAATAAAAATATCAATTCGACAACAAAAATCTGGAAAGATTGAACTGACTACTACACACTGTTCTTCCCCCTTGTAGTCAGTGTAGCTTATTACACACAAACCCCGACACAAACAGCTTGTTGCTACAAAAGAATGCAGATAAACCAACCTTAAATGTTGTAGATTCCTTTAGTCTCCTCTTCTCCTCAGTTAAAATACTCTGAGAAGTTGAGATCCAATCCTCACATCTTCTTTCTTCCTTTCTCTTTAATGATGCGTGTGTGTGTGTGGATTTACTGACCCAAATTCTACTAATTTTAAGACTGCACAGAGTTGAAGATGGACATGAGAGAGGACCAGGTGCCGGAGACGGCTAGCCCCATGCCGACGACGACGATGGCGATGTCGGCCGTGGCCTCGGCCCAGCCCAGCTCACCGCTGAACACCTTGAGGTGGAACGCAGCCGGCAGCACGAAGCCGAGGACGACGCACACACTGCTCCCGACCAGTGATAGGAAGTCGGCGAAGTTGGGCACCAGAGTCGCCGCCAGGCTCACCGCCAGCACCAACGCCCACCGTAGCCACCAGCAGTACCTCTTGCCGCACAGCCACCGCTCCGCGACCTCGAACACCGGGTTCATCATCACCGGGAACGTGAAGAAGAGGTTGATGCAAAGGCCGAGCTGGATGAGCAGCGTGAGCACGCCGGCGCCGAGGTTGGTGGTGATGATGTCCCTGGTGTCGTCGCCGAAGGCGGCGTAACCGAGCACGCCGAAGAGGCCGTAGAGGAGGGCGATGAAGGCCATGGACAGGCCGAGGGTGCGCCCGAACTTGGACTTGTCGGCAGCCTCGGCCTCGAGGGGGAGGACCATGCCGATGCCCTCGAAGGCGTAGACCGCGACGCCGGCGCCGTAGAGGAGGACGGACGGACCGGCGAATGCGTGGATGGGCGGGGGGCGGGAGACCATGATGGAGACGTCCTCGGCGATGACGACGCCCATGGCGCCGAGGTCGACCACGTCGGCGAAGATGCTGAGCGGGGCGAGGAGGGTGAGGCTCCGGATGGAGTTGAGGCCCAGCTGGAAGGGTAGCATGGCCAGCACGTAGAGGGCTTTGGAGGAGAGGAAGGGGAGGGAGAGAGGGAGGAGGTGGGTGAGGGAGCTGGAGATGAAGATGAGGTAACCGACGCAGAACCCGGCCTGGCTAAGCACGATCATGACATCGACGGCGAGGCGGCCGAGGGAGCCAGATACGGCGAGGCCGAGGTCGCCGAAGGAGGCGATCTTGGCAGATCCGTCAAGGTCGAGGCGGCGGCGGGTGCGGACGAGGAGCATCATGCAGTGGAAGGTGAGGGCGGCGACGGTGAGGAGGAGGAGGGCGCCGGCGGCCCACCCGGTGCGCCGGAACGCGTACGGGAGGCCCAGAACGCCAGAGCCCACGATCGCGATGAAAACGTTCGCGAACGTCTTGGGCTGCGACGACAGCCGCCCCCGGAGGTCGCCGCCGCCCACCGACGGAAGCAGCGGCGCCGCCGCCGCGTCCAGGCCGTAGCTGGAGGAGCACGCCTCGTTCCCAAACACCATGGCGTCGATCGAACCAAGCAATCAATGTGCTGTTCCGAGGGAGAAGCGAGGAAGAGGAGAAGAAGGAAGACGATGAGAAACAGGTGGTGACATGACTGCTATAAAGATGAGGGGAACCGTCAGACCTAGTTGGAACGCCGAGGGAGTTTGAGAACGACTGCGCTTCTCTTGGACCGTACGATTATGGCAATATTAGCTGGACTCAGCGATTGCTTTAATGGGAGGGTTTCGATCGATGCCACGTATTTGATCTTTAAAAACTGCGCTATAATCATTTTTAGGGTTTTGATTCAAACAGCATCTTGTTTTTAAGTTTTTAATCGAATATTTGTTATTTTTCTATTTCATATATATATATATATATGTATGTATATATATATATATGTATATATATGTATATATATATGTATGTATATATGTATGTATGTATGTATATATGTATGTATGTATGTATATATGTATGTATGTATGTATATATGTATGTATGTATGTATATATATATATATGTATGTATATATATATAAATATATATACATATATATACTATTGGAATATTTATAATAAATAATAATATAATATTAAAAATAACGCAATAAATGTTAAATATTAATTATACCTCAATGTCATTATAGTGAACCATCAAATAATAAAATACTATTTTTATAAATATTAATTTAGATAAATAATTAAAAAGAATATGGTAAATAAATCTCAAAAAATAAAAACCATTGTTTATAAATACATTATGCAGTAATTTTCATATTAGAATACAAATTAATTTAATACTCAAAGTCTTATTTTTATGATTTTTTATATAATTTTAATTAGAATAAGTAAAAAATAATGTAACTCAAGTAAAATTATCTATTTTGAAGATTTAAAAACAAAAAAAGGTCACTTTGGCCTTTATAAGTCATTTCCAAAGTCTTCTAAAAATTTATGAATTTTGAAAAAAAAAAAAAAAGTAGAGCGCGAGTTATGTTATTTTAAGAGACATTACACTATTTTTGAATAGGATCCAACAATAATGGAACCTCATTTAAAAACAACTTATGTCTCTAAATCTTTCTCATAAAAGCTTTATAAAACCTTATATAATAATATTCAAGTGATTTTTTAGCCAAAGTTATTGTAAATTCACTTAAACTAATAGAAAAAATGACATTATTACAAGCTAAGGAGTGAAACAAATAATATATATTTTACATTATTAAAAAAAAGAAAAATCATTTATGAGGATTGTTAAAACTTCAAGATTTTTTGAAAAAAGTGAGAGGGGTTACACTATTTTTTAATGAGTCACAAAATGGTATAATCTCATTTAAAAAACAGTGTAATCCAAGTCCCCAAATTTTTTTCCTCACAAAACTTCATAAAACCTTATATGATAGATAATATTCAAATGGTTTTTTTTAATCTAAATTAGGTGTAAATTCACCTTAAATTGAAAAAAAAAACATAATTTCATGCTTTTAAGGACTGAATTAAATAAAAATAACTTTTTATATGCTTATAAATATAAAAGGCTTTTGTAAGTCATTTCTAAGGTTTTCTGAAAATTTAAAAAAATTTAGAAAAATGAGAAGTAAGTTATACTCTTTAATAATATTTAAAAATAATATAATCCAATCAAAAATTAATGTAGCTCGGGTCTCTAAATTTTGTTCCTTATAGTTTAAAGAGACCTTATCATATACAAATGATTTTTAGCCCAATGTAGCTATTTGTTTACCTTAAATTAGTTAAAATTAAAAATAACAAAAAATTATGTTTTTAAAGGATGAAATAAAGAAATAAAAGCCTATTTTATAGAACTAAAAATTTAAAAAATGGTAATTTAGGTATGTGTAAATCATTTCCAAGGTTTTTTATAATTTAGAAATTTTTGAAAAATGGGATATGAGTATTTTCGAATTAGAATCATAAAAACAATGTAACTAAAATTTTTTAATTACTTTCCATAAAACAGTGAAAAAATTATTTTATTAAAAAAATATATAACTCTATTTAAAAAAATAGTACAACTCAAGTTTTTAAATTATTTTCCTCAAAAGTTAAAAAATCATTCTACCATAATATTCAAGTGACTTTTAGCTCAAATTGGCTCTAAATTTTATCTCAAATTGGCGAAACTATGAAACTACAAATAAAATTTACCTATTTATATGGTAAAAAATAAAAAAAATGATCATTTATATCTTTCTAAGTAATTTTTATGTTTTTAAAAAATTTAAAAAAAGGTTGGAGTTGAGTTGTAGTATTTTTGACTATGGTTACGACGATATAACATATTAAAAAATAATGTAACTCAAGTGAAAAAAAAGAAAAAAATAATATTTCTCAAAACTTCAAAAGAAAATCTTTTAAGATAAATCCAAATTTTAAGCCCACAAAAAATAACGAAAAAGACAACGTTTTGTGTTTCTTCCGTGCCAGTCTCAAACACTGTGTTGGAAAGGATGATCGGAGAATAATTCATATTTTCTTTTGAATATGTGATCCCATTAAATCGGTCGCAATCTCATCATTTTAAATGGAATGGGTCTCGAAATTAAAAGAAAAAACCAATGAAATAAAACGCATAGGCCTTTAAATGACATCTTCCAATTGTGTTTGTTGTGCTTATTCCAATCGATATAAAAGAAATCATTCCGAGCGAAGCTTATAGGAAATTGCCATTATTTAGGTTGATCGATGCAGTCAACGTAGAATAGTCAATCCTAAGAGATGGTCGGTCCAAACTCACGTGGTTCGAAGGACCAAAGAATTCTTCGGACTGAATCATGTGATGAAGAAGGAGAAGAAGAAGAAGAAGAAGAAGAAGAAGAAGGGAGAGAAGGGCACAAAACCCATCTTCCTTCATGCTTCCTTTTTCTCCCTTAGCCATTACCATCAGTTTGGGCACTTAGTTTTCTGTCATAAGCAGCTTATTATATCTACAATGGGAATCAGTCACTCATCATCATCAGAAAAGATTGGGGATTGCCTATATGCTGCCTCCATTATAGATTGTTATAAATCATCTATTATGGGAGGAGGACTTTTGTGATGCTGAGAGTGAGTTGAGTAGTCTTGAAATCCCATAGGATAATAAAATATCAAAAAAATATACAAATATTAATAATAAAAAAAATTATAAAATCAGATTTAAAATGTTTTGAAAATATTTGTCAAGATTATACGACCCTTAGATTATTATCACTCAAACACGATCACAATCCTTTTATATATTCTGTAGCATAAACTTCAAAGAATTTATAAATTTTTTTTAATACTTTTTAGAAATTTTATAGAGCACCCTCTAGATATCATTCAGAAAATTTTTATCTAATCTATGAGCGAATCGTTGATTTACAAGAAAAATTAAATTGATTAGAGACAAAAAAGAGATAATAGAATATATATAATTTTTCATTAATCGATTTTATATGAGACGAGAGAAAGAAGATCTATAATCTCTCAATAATATCATTGATTTTATATGTGCACATTATATATTTTGTTCTCATGAGATTTTATTTATTTATAGATGAAAATAGGATAAGTACTCATGAGCGTTCATTCCATGATCAATTTATAAATAATTTTTTTTATTAATCGATAACTATAATCAAAATATAATTATATTCATAATCTAGCAAAGCTTGTATATATATACAACTAGAGAATATGAAAGACTGAGCTGAGCTGAGATGAGATAAAGTGGACTGTCAACCGAGGGATGGGACTTGAAGAGATGATTAAACTAAAGCAAAGTATTTGCGGTAAATCTCTCGCTCTCTTCGTGGGATTTCAGCGTCACTTTACGTGGAACATTCAGCTGACATCACAACTATCTTTAACTGTTCTCTCTTCTTTTTGACGTGAGTGGTAGAAAGTGTGGGAGTGACCAAATACTCAAATCTCCCCTTACGAACTTGGTCTAGTAGGAACTGGTCATTTTTCAACTTGTGATCCACTTTTGCTGTAAATTGCCCAAGTAGAACCATGCATCTCAGATGCAAATTTGAGTGCATGCTTGCTTGCTCACTACTTGCATTGTCTCTCCAACATCCCTTTTAATTCATCTGAAGAACCTTCGTTTATGCCTGATCAAGCTTACAACCGTGAAAGTGAAACCATGCAAACCAAGACGAGGCGTTCGATGCAGTTTTGGGAGCTTGAGAGTTGAGAAGCTTGACGAGCTAACCTTTGGCCCATTAATTGATAAGATATAAAAGAGATATTCAAAATAAAAAAAACAAAATAAAAATTATTTAAAAATAATTTTACCTAATTGCATTTCAAAGAATTTTGAAAATTATTTTATAGATGGTCATGAATTTGAAAATAAATTAATAAGTCCAATAAATACAATAATACTATATTAAGTCCAACTATCAATGTGAGTCATAGCGGTTGTATTTTATCAATGTTATACTCACTTTTATATACCACAACATTGTTAGTTTTTCCTAATATAGTCCATAATGACCCCTGGAATTTATCTTGCCAAGACAATCATGTTATTATATTCAACATAAACATAAATGTAAATAGGATAGCAGAAACAAATAACTTTAATTAAGTAAGAATAATGTCAATAATAGCATATACATAAATATTAGTAAATGGACTAATAATCATCAAAGTGGTGCTTAAGTTCTTGATTGATACTTGTTGTTTATGAACTCTTTCTCTAACCACAAAGTATTTTATCTCGATGTGCTTGGAACAACTAGAGTACTTGTTATTATTAGAGAAGAAAACTATTATGGTATTATCACAAAATATCTTTAGTGGCCTAGCAATTAAGTTGACTACACCAAGTTCTAAGATAAAATTCTATAAGCGTAAAGCTTGATTTGTGTCTTTAAAATATGTTACAAATTCAGCTTCTATTATTGATGATGCAATAAGTGATTACTTTGTACTTTTCTAAAAAATTACCCCTCCAGCTAACATAAATATAAATCCTAAAATGAACTTTCTATTATTGAGGTAATTTACAAAATTAACATCTGAATATCCTGTCACTTCAATCTTATCTGATCTCTTGTATGTGAGCATATAATCTTTCGTCCCTTGTAGATATCTCATTACTTTCTTTGCAGCTTTCCAATGTTCCATTTTTGGGTTGCTTTGGTATCTTCCCAATATTGCAACTGCAAAATTGATATATGGTCTTGTACAAATTTGAGCATATAATAGACTTTCAACTGTGCACCCATAAGGAATATTCTTCATTTGATTTTTTTCTAAGTCATTTTGCAGGCACTGGTTTTGGCTAAATTTTTTACCTATGGTAATATGTATATCATTGGCTGAGCAAAGCTGTATATTAAATCTCTCCAAGATACAATTAATATATCTTTTCTGAGACAATCCTAATAATCCTTGAGATCTATTTCTGAATATTTCAATGCCAATAACATAGGTTGCCTCATTCATATCAACAATCTTAAAGTTCTTATTGAGAAATATCTTGATTTCATGCAATAAACCAAGATCACTACTGACAAGTAAAATATCATCCACATATAAGGCCAATATAATAAACTTGCTCCCACTTACCTTCAGATATATACACTAATCAATAGTATTTTCCTTAATTTCGAAAGAAGTAATGGTATTATGAAACTTTATATATCATTATCTAGAAGCTTGTTTAAGGTCATAAATAGATTTCTTAAGTTTACAAGCCCAACTTTTTTTCCTTTTTCTATGAATCCTTCAGGTTGTTCCATATATATTTCCTTATCCAAATCCCTGTTCAAAAATGCTATTTTCACATCCATATGATGTAACTAAAGATCATAATGAGCTACTAATGTCATGACGATTCTCAACGAGTCCTTTCTAGAAACTGGAGAAAAAGTCTTGTTATAATCGATGCTTTCTTTTAAGAAAAACTTTTGGCCACAAGTTTGGCTTTATATCGTTTGATACTGCCCGTTGAGTCACGTTTTGTCTTAAAGACTCATTTACAATCGACTCATTTACAATTAATGAGCAATTCAACGAGTTCCCAAATACCATTCTGGACCATTGATTTTAACTCTTCTTTCATTGCATCATACCATTTTTTAGAATTGTTACTTTCTATAGCTTGTGAAAACGATAAGGGGTCTCTTTTTATTCCTATATCATAATCTGATTCTTGTAGATATATCACATAATTATTAAAGATGACATGTTTCTTTTTCCTTTGAGATCTTCTCAAAACTACCAATTGTGATTGTTCTACAAGATCATCAGTGGTGACATCAACATCATATGAGAGTTCTTCGATATTATTTTGTTGTTCACCCTCATCAATACTCTCATTGATTTGAGGAATAACAATTTCTCGAATAGGAGATAATATAGGAGAATTAACCTGAATCTTCTCAATATCAAAATTGATCATTCGAGATTTTTCACTCCCACTGATTTCGTCATTTTCTAGGAATTTTGCATTACCAGATTCTACTATCCTCGTACTATGATTATGGCAATAAAAGTTCTATCCCTTAGATTTTTCTGGATAACCAATAAAATATCATGAAATAGTTTTTGGATCAAATTTCTTTTCATGTGGATTGAATACTTTTATTTCTGCAGGATATCCTCAAATATGTAAATGTCTCAAACTGTGCTTCCTACTAGTCCATAACTCAAATGGAGTTGATGGAACTAACTTACTAGGAACTATGTTTAAGATGTACAAAGCTGTCATAAAAGCTTCACCCCACATCGACTCAGGTACAGAGGAATAACTCATCATGCTTCTAACAATATCCATAAGAGTACGATTTCGCCTTTCAGCAACACCGTTCTGTTGTGGCACACCTGGTAATGCATATTGAGCATAAATACCCTATTGTTCTAGGAATCTAGCAAAATGATCAATATTCTAACCAGATCCATCATATCTGCCATAAAATTCACCACCTCTGTCAGATCTGACAATTTTAATTTTTCTATCTAATTGTCTCTCGACCTCATTTATGTACACTTCAAGAGTATCAACGGCTTAGGACTTTTCATGTATTAGATAAACATAGTCATATCTGGACAGGTCATCTATAAATGTGATGAAATACTTTTCTCCACTAAGACAAGGAATATAGAGTGGTCCGCAGATATAAGTATGAATAATGTCAAGGAGTTCTTTACTTCTCGTGGCATTTTTCTTTATATGTTTAGTTTGCTTTCCCTTAATGCAATCTATACAAACATTAAAACCAGTAAAGTCTAAATGTTCCAAAATATTATACTTTACTAAACTTTCAATTCTTTCATTGGAGATATGCCTCAATCGTCTGTGCCACAATATAGAAGATCTTTTATTATTGAAACTACGTTTCAATCTAACATTTAATTGCAGGGTCAATAATGTCTTTGTAAACTCAAGATCCAAATTAATTCTATATAAACTATCACATAGAATTCCAGAACCAATTTTATTGAATCATAAAATATATTAAGTTTACCATTACCAAAAGAAAGACAATATCCTAACTCATCAATTCTAGATAGAGAAACTAAATTTCTAGAAATAGTAGGAACATAATATGTATCAACAAGATCAATCAGGTGACCCGTCTCTAAGTGTAGATGATAAGTTCCCACTAATATCACTTTTGCTTTAAGACAATTGCCCATAATGATGAATCTTTCATGTTCTTTTGGTTTCCAGATTGAAAGAAATCCTGCATATTATTGGTAACATGAGTTGAAGCACCAGAATCAATCAACCAAATGTTAGAAAGAACTTTTGTAATGTTTGATTCGAAACATACAAAGGTCAAGTTAATACATTTCTTTTCAAACCAAGTCTTATGTTTAATGCAACCTTTCTTCACATGTCCTTTCTTGCTACAAAAGAAGTACTTTATAGTAAATGCTTTCTTTTCATTATTTTGTTTAACATTTTCAATTTTCTTTTCTTATTACCAACTCCTTGAGTAGCAGTCATGACATTATATGAGCTTTCCTACTTTAACCTTAATTTTTCCTAAACACACTTGCTAGTTAACTCATTCAAGTCTCACTTATCCTTATTTATATTATAGTGAATCTTGAATGAGCTAAATTGAGAAGGAAGGGAATTGAGAATAAACTGTATGAGAAAAGACTCATCAACATTCATGCCTAATGCTTTAAGTTTTACAACTATATCAACCATATTGAGGATGTGATACTGAATTTCTCGAGTATCATCATACTGAGTCGTAGTCAGTTCTTTCATTAGTGTGCCAGCCAATGACTTATCAGCAGATTTAAATCTATCTTCAATAACCTTTAAATATTCTTATGCGCTAGTTGCAATCGATAATGAAGTTTTTATATTATTTGCAATTGTTATTCTTATGAACATTAAACTAAGCCTATCAGATCTTTCCCAAGCTTTCATTTTATTAACTTATTCTATAGTACTTTTATCAATAAAATCTGTAAGCTTTTCAACAAGTAATGCTAAATCAAGATATAATACACCCAGTGTGAATTGCACATGTTCTAACCATTTTGAATAATTTGATCCAAAGAGTACAGGGATACTAGAAGCATATGAATGTATAGACGAAAGTACGATTGTAAAAATATAAAATAACATTAATGCTTTGAGTTTGTCAAAAATTTGATGAAATATTGATATTATCTATATTACACCTTTGGGTGAAATATTGACATATCTAATGTTCACTCAAGATCATTTATGGAGGATTGATACTATCCTTGTGGAATAGTATTTTTACCTTTAGGTATACAACCTAAACTGCAAAGATATCTAAAACAGTATAATCTTATCCTATCACATAGTTATTTGAAGTAGATTCATTCTCTTTTGGGATTATCTATATCTTTTAATTATGTGTGTCATTGTGAATATTATTTCCTTAATGTCATTTAGGACTGATTATTTAATATTATTTTATAAGTTATTGATCTAGGTCACTTTGGTGGCTACAAGACCAATACAATAATATAAAATTAAAATTAAAATATCGTATAAATGATAACTTTTATTGTAATTCACATTACAAAAGCTTATCATTCTAGGCAACTTTGACAACTACAAGTCAGATAAAACTCAAGAAGATGAATTACAAATAATATTCATCAAATTTCTTTAATTTAATTTATGCTAAGTAGTTTAATAATAAAATAATAATCATAATAATTATTAAAAATTAATATTAAGCAATTCAATAATAAAATAACAACCATAATAATTATTGAACATTAATGCTAAGCAGTTCAATAATAGAATAACAATAATTATTAAACATTAATCAGCAAAAGAAAACTCATATAATAATCATGATAACATATAAATCATGCCTTCATGTGAAAGATGAATATTATTTCATAATTTCAAATATATACATGTGAATCACCAAATGAATATCTAAGAATAATATTTGGATTTTATTTATCACATGTATAATCAATAATTCATATGAGAAAACTATAAAAAACTAAAACATAATTTATATTTTTTTTAATAAAAAATTAATTCCAATCAAATAGTCATAATATAATCATGATTAAATTCAATCATAATTATAATGAATCATATTTATCAATTTTACAATTGAGAATATAAATTGAAATTCTTAATTTAATAGGGGTAAAACTATAAATATGTTATCAGGACATAAATTGAAATTACTAAATCTGTAAAGGGTAGAATTATAAAGGGTAAAACTGTAATTTGACCAAACCCTAGCCTCGCCGCCTGAGCATGGCCACCGCCTGTGTGCGGTTCCTGCCCGCACGCGGTCGACTGTCGCATGGGCACTGTGATGCCCGCGTACGGCTATCGCCTACGCTAGGGCAGGCACATTGCCCAATGCAGCTATGCTGTATTAAATGCGGAAACAATCTTTTATGTCAGGATTGAAATCAAATATTATAATCCCTTAACTATAACCTCTGTGAGATATTCTCTCTTCTTATTGTTATATTCAGTCCCTAGAGGTCCTGTCTGTATATAGGCGAAAGCAGAGGGTCTAGGATGAATTATTAATCACTCAAAATTATCTCATAAAGAATCCTATTTTAAGTGGACTTCTTTTTTATTGATCAAAATATTTCATTAGAATCCAATTAATTATATTATATATATATTATTCAATTATAAAAATCCATAAAATCTAATATGACACTCAAAGTCATATCCCAAAGGCAGCAGTACTACTATTCGTTTGCTTTATCCTTCTCACAAATCCTTAAAGCCATGTGAACCATTGCAGTCTTTCTGATGCGTAGAACTTGCTAGCAGATCCATAAATTAATGTTGATCAAAAGTCATTTGAGTCGTCATATTCTGATCGAATCCCCTTCGTTCTGAACTCCTAAACGATATAACCTGTCGACAAAGAGATCAAAGATAAAAGGAAAAGCTTATCCACCTTAAAGAGAAGCTAATTATCCAGATTGACTATAAGATTGTCAAAAGCATGCTGAAACATTTGTGATGATATATAAATTAATCTTGTTGATTATATGATTTAAATGATATCAAATTCATAATCCTCGCTCGATGTATAAGTTACGGAAAATATTGTGTCATACAATTAAACTTATCCTTCAATATAAGTTATGGTGGAAACACATTTGCATGTGTATATGTGTGTGTGTGAATGCGATATGAAATCGTCAAAGATGGAAAATTCCATGCACATGTCGACTGCGTACTTTACATGGAGTGCTGACTAGACATGTAGGACTGGAGCCCACCGCGAATCCAACGATGACGCGACACGTACCAGAAACAGCCTTGAGGCAGCAAAGACAAGAAGAGAAGCTTGCGATCTTTGTAGCCATGGATGCAAAGTCCTCAAAGAAAAGAAGAGAAAAGAAAAGGAAAAGAAAAAGAAGGCCGAGAGCTTCTCAACGACGACGATATCCCATCAATCCATTCCCCGAAAGATCATAAAGAAAAGGAAAACAACTCCTCAAATGGCAGTATAAAACCCTGAACATGGACTGCTTCCTTTCCCCTCCTCCTCCTCTCCTCTCTCTCTCTCTCTCTCTGTCTTGCTCAAGACTCAAGAGAAGGCAGGTCTTGTTCTGAGATTGGCAGGAAATGGCACCGGTCACGTTGCCACCAGGCTTCCGGTTTCATCCCACCGACGAAGAGCTCGTCGGATATTATCTCAAGAGGAAGATCAATGGGCATAATCTTGAGCTGGAAATCATCCCTGAGGTTGATCTCTACAAGTGCGAGCCATGGGAGTTACCAGGTTCCCTTCTCTTCCCGTCTCAAACCTTGTTCTGCCATTCTGTGGACTGCTTGCCACAGTCGTTGGCCGGTTCATGATCTTGCATGGTTGGCTATTCCTACACATACGTACCTCATGCAGCACTTTTAATTTGATTTCTTCATTACTTGCTCGATAGATAGTTCCTCTCAATCACTGTCGATAAGTATATGGATGGATAGCTTCTTCAAGAAAAACGAATCAATCGATCGAGTAGGGAATTGGTGAGGATCTCTTTGAAGGTAAAGAGGAACATTATTTCTCCAAAGCAAGTCCAAACTTTCATCTCTTTGATCACAAAATTTTCATTCTTTTAAACCTAAAGCTGAAAGCGATCTTGAACTCTGTCCCATCACAAGAAGAATAAGATCTCCCACTCTATATATCCTCCATCCCCACCCCTCCGGGGTTGTTTCCCTGATCACCTTTAACTGGACCCTGCACACCTTGCTTTAAATTTCGTTTCTGGGTGACGCACCATGCTGCGGTGCGTGAACAGTAAAGCTTTACGAGAGAAAAGGACAGACAGAGTTGGACCCAAGTCAAAAAGTGGGAAGAAAAGTTGCAGTCTCCGAGAAATGATGTCCCATGGATAGGGTCCCTTTGTTGGTGGGGAATGCCTTGGGTCTGATGAGGAATATATATCTAGGTTTCGGTGATGATGATGTCCTTAAAGTGCCTTGTATGCCGATCATGATTTGGCAATAATCTAGAATAATGGATCATGCATGGTTCCTTGTGGCTTTCTCCAGAGAAGTCCTTCTTGCCGAGCAAAGACCTGGAATGGTACTTCTTCAGCCGCCGAGATCGGAAGTACCCCAACGGATCGAGGACGAACCGAGCAACTCAATCTGGTTACTGGAAGGCCACAGGGAAGGACCGAAGAGTGAGCTCCCAAAGGCGAGCTGTGGGCATGAAGAAGACGCTCGTTTACTACAGAGGGCGAGCGCCGCATGGCTCTCGTACGGATTGGGTCATGCACGAGTACCGCCTCGATGAGAATGAGTGTGAGACGACGGCCTCCGGCTTACAGGTACCAAAACCCTCCATCATCCTCTCTCTCTCTCTCTCTCTCTCTCTCTCTCTCTCTCTCTCTCGTTTCCTGCTCATTGTTTAACGGATTCATGCATGAACGATGCAGGATTCTTATGCTCTATGTCGCGTGTTTAAGAAGAGTGCACCGGGTCCTAAGATCTTAGAGCATTATGGTTCATCTTGTAAAGGATCAACTGAGCTTTCACCAACGGTTAATGGGAATTGCTATCCTTTTCCACCTGAGATTTGCTCTTCCAAGATGGTTCAAGGATCCTCACCTAATGTAAGTGCTTCTGCAGATGTCAAGTGGATGCAGTATCTGTCACCAGAAGCATTCACCGATACTCCTCCGTTTCATGATCCGGCATGCTTCCCCTACATTCCATCGAAGGTAAGCATAATTCATCCAACATAACTTTCACGTATCAACATGACTTTCAGAACCCAACCGGCTGCAGTCTGTCTAAAAGAACAAGAACAAATCTAGAATCCTTTTCTTTATCAAAGTGACATCAAATCAACTAAAGGAGTCACCTTTTCAAAGCTCAGGTAGACATAGCCTTGGAGTGTGCAAGACTACAACACAGGCTCTCCTTGCCGCCCTTGGAAATGGATGACTTCTCACAGAACAGTCTCGCCGACTCAAACGACGCCTCGCATTTGGGTGGCCATCAAGAAAGTGCAAGTCAAGCGGACGTCGTTTTGGGAGAGATCTTATCGGTTGCCTCGGCATCTCAGGAGCGGACGATGTGCAGCTCCGACTACCCTAATGTATTTGCTGGAAGCAGTACTCACTTCGATGAATTTGCATATCTGTTGGGACTTGAGAGAAGAACAGAAGGCATGCATTTTCCTGAAATAAACGACTTCGGAGAAGAGTTTAAGGAAGAGCATAAGACAGCGGAGAGTACAACAGATGTAAGAATCAGTGAACTATCTGTATAAATCAGGACTAGCCATACTGCTTGCCTTCTCATATAATGATTTGGTTCTGTAAGCAGATAGATTTAGAAGATCAACGCAGTGTTTTTGAAGGTTGCAGAGATATTGCTTTCGAAGACTCGCTATTCTATCATTAAACTAGTCCAGGATGGGTTGCAGGAGGAGAAGCCGATCATCTCTGAGATTAATTGCCAGCTTCATCGCTGATGGAATCTACCAAGATGGCAACATATCGAGCCTTTGCGTTTGAGAGATTAGAAGTACATGTCGATGGTTTTAGCAGGTTTTAGGCGCACAACCTCATGAAGAACAGCAAGGCTAAACCAAGTCACGTAAACGCTCCCTCTTAATCCACCGACAGAACACGCAATTGTTTATGTGCTTCAGTTCTCATTTCAGGGAAGACGATCCATCGAAGATGTCAAAGACATAGAGAAGGAAACCCTGATATTGCAACCAAGAAAAAGATGGAAGCACATCAACATCACTGTTGTTGTGCTTCAGAGACTAACCATTAACCTCCGCAACTAGCATTTCCTTGCAGGAAGATGACATTTGATCTTGTGCTTTGTTTACATATGTACAGTTAATTATGGATTTGCCTCTGACAAGGCAAATTATTACACTACCACTGTAATCTAAATCCTCGTTGTTGCCATTCAAACCTAAACTTACGTAGTAGTGATCGATAAGGGAAATATCTTCCAATCAGGGGTTGACACTTGGCAGTTCAATCGGTGATACCACCTCTGTCCCATCCCAAAATAATTTTCACATCCCAAAATAATTTAAATCAAATAAATTATGCTTTATCCATAATCCGAACCCAAATCCAAAATATAATATTTGAGGATATTAAAAAAATTAAAAATTTATTTATATCTATAAAACTTGTATAGTGTATAACCATTCAACACGATAATTTCATAAAGTCTAGCATCAACTCAAAAATCATTAATAATCTTATTTAAATCTATTTCTTCATTTATTCATGTCATTCTTACATATTAATTTTTTCTGTATCATTATAATTTTGTCCAATGTCTCCGAAGACTCAATCAATAACTAAGCCACATATATATTAATTTAATATAAATACTCTTAAATTTTTTTGTTTATATCATGAAATATTATTTGTAACTAAATCAATCATAAAAGACATATCAAACACTATACTAATCGAAAACAAATTTTATTTTCTCAAAATTTATATTCTGTTTATTATTAATTTAAGTATGAAAGAGACTAGAAAACTAATATGATCTTGATCCAATACGGATCAATACTTGAGACTTTTGATCAAACCTAAAAACTTATTGAAAGCTTGAGTTCAAATCAAGTCGGACTAACCTGATCATCATAACATCATCCTCTAATATGTTGACATTAAAATATTATTCTCCAGAAGATATTTTACGCTTGACCCAGAAACCGTCACCCTCAAAGGTCATAATTCAAATTATCAATTCTTGACAAATAAAAAATTCATAAAATTATCAATTCTTGACAACTGAGTGTGAGAAATTGTTGCTCAAAAAAATTATTATTAGATTATTTAGCATGCAATTTGACCACAAACTCATGACATCTTGTTAATATCTTGAAGCCACTCCAAATGTACAGCCACCACTTCATCGCCACCACCAATCTCCTCCACCCATTTAAACAGCCCAATCCTCTCTCGGTTCTCTTTTAGCTGCCTCTCTTCCTTCCCACCCCACTTCTGCTGCCTTCCCTGCCTTCAATTCTCTCGCCCGGAGGATCACCAAGTCAGGCAATGGCTTCTGCCGCAGTCACTGCTGCAGTTTCCCTCCCTTCCTCCAAGCCATCCCTCTCCCCTGCCTCCCTCGAGCGAATCAGCTTCCACAAGGTGAGCCCCGCACGTCAATCCTTCCTCGAAGGTTGCTTGTCGTGTCGTGTCATCATCCCGATCACTGCCTGATGCTGAATTCTATCAGACATGCTTGCACCCACGAAGCACCGCTGCAGCTAAAGCAGGCAGGTTGGTCACGGTCAGAGCACAGGTCACGACCGAGGCTCCTGCCAAGGTAGCCAAGGTGTCGAAGAAGGACGACGAGGGCGTCGTCACCAACAAGTACAAACCCAAGGAGCCATACATCGGGATGTGCCTCATCAACACTAAGATCACCGGAGACGACGCACCCGGAGAGACCAACCACATAGTCTTCAGCACCGAGGGTATCCGTTTACTCTCTGCCTTTGTTTTGGTTAGCAAGCTGCGTACCTCTGAGATTTGTTGTGTGGCTATTCGCAGGGGAGATTCCCTACAGAGAAGGTCAATCGATAGGCGTGATCGCTGATGGGATCGACAAGAACGGGAAGCCACACAAGCTGAGGCTCTACTCGATCGCCAGTAGCGCTATTGGGGATTTTGGAGACTCCAAGACCGTGAGTCTGACAACTGCATCTCTCTCAGACATTTCGTCATACAGATACAAGTGAAGCTTTTTTCTTATAAACTTTCAACCTTTGATGCGTAAATGCTTGGAATGCATACTATCTTCACATCCTTAGTTCTGTTTCTCAAATTTAAGTGACTATAGTTGAAGATCATGAATTGGTTGATTGATTTTGATGGATGCATGTTTGGCACAGTCTTCATTGGATAACTTGATTGTATGATTTGATTCCACAGGTTTCCCTCTGTGTGAAGAGGCTTGTTTATACAAATGAACAAGGAGAGATAGTGAAAGGAGTCTGCTCCAACTTCCTATGTAAGGATTGATATTAGTACTACTCCAAAGAGGTTCGTTAATCTCCCTAAATTGACTTGATTTAACTTTGATGGTTGTTCTGCTAATATGTTTCAGGTGACCTCAAGCCTGGTGCTGCAGTTAAGATTACCGGACCGGTTGGGAAGGAGATGCTTATGCCTAAAGATCCCAATGCAACTGTCGTAATGGTACATATGATAGCATGATGCAGACAGTTCTACTTAATCTAACATGTAAATTTGCATGTCCTTATTGGGACTTCTTCATTGCAGCTTGGAACAGGGACTGGTATTGCTCCTTTCAGAGCATTCCTGTGGAAAATGTTCTTTGAGAAGCATGAAAACTACAAGGTAATGCTGCTTCCTGTATGATGTGTTAAGAAGAGTAATTGAAATCTACAAGTGAGATTAATCAGTCATATGTAAATGACCTGTACCAATTGGAGCACTGGATTTGCACGTTGATATCTGTCTTTCCATTTGATTCTTTGGGAAAAGTTTAAGAGAGTTTGACTGATAAGGTGTCATGCAGTTCAAGGGACTTGCATGGCTCTTTTTGGGAGTTCCTACAAGCAGCTCTTTGCTCTACAAGGAGGTGAGACTGTAACAAGCTTTGGTGACTTCTCCTCTTCCTTCTGGTGTTCAAAAACAAATGGCCTTGCATTGCTAGCTTCTCTGCTTTGGATCTCCAGGAATTTGAGAAGATGAAAGAGTTGGCACCGGAAAATTTCCGTCTAGATTTTGCTGTCAGCAGAGAACAAACAAATGAAAAGGGAGAGAAGATGTACATCCAGACTCGTATGGCACAATATGCAAGTGAGCTGTGGGAGCTACTGAAGAAGGACAACACCTTTGTGTACATGTGTGGATTGAAAGGAATGGAGAAGGGTATTGATGATATCATGGTTTCCTTGGCTGCCAAAGATGGTAAGATGTGTGGCTTGATCTCAAAGAGAAAGAAGAAAACTTGGGTAAACTTGATATCAGTTTCCTGATCCTTTGTTCTAATTAACAGGCATTGATTGGCTGACCTACAAGAGGGAACTGAAGAAGGCAGAACAATGGAATGTGGAGGTCTATTGATGCATTTTGTTGCAAGCTATCTCTCTTCAAAAACCAACCTTCATCATATTGCTATACTTGATGTAGATAACAAGTTGTGTCTTGTGTTCTGTGTTATGTCCTTGTAGTTTTTAACTATTTTAGTTGGCCTCCTATTCTGTGAAAAGAAACCACAATTTAATTTCTGTGGAATTCTTATAACCAATCAACTTCACTCTTATGTTGGTCATATTTTTTGAGGAGAGATATATATGATCTTTTTGCATGAAACTTTGCTTCTCCTTGGTACTTGAAGTCTACTAAGCTTGACATGTCAGTCTTAGAACAAGATGGTTGCATTTTCCAGCATACATATATCTAACAGGATCAAACAGCCAAAGGTGTTGAAATTTAGCCTGTGAAAGCTTGCCACATCTTTTAGCTGAAAGTTTGGATTGTGCTTAACTAGTTAGCCAATCTCCCAAAGACAATTATATACTGTGGGCTTTACACAAGTGCCACACATGGGAGCTTCTTGGCTCCATCAGGCCCAGTCTTACTGCAAAAAATAAAGACTTTTCCCTTAAATATATCACATAAAGAGTATTTTGTGGAAAATAATAACATCTACATGCTGAATGTTAAAAATGAGTTGCTCTCTTTTGTATTCTTATATAAACTCCTTCCATCTATTCTGACTAACATTTGTGGATCACAAGTACATGTTGGTATTGTCCAGTCAATATATCAGTAGCAAAGGGCTGCTCAGCTCAGAGCATAGGCTAATAGAGTAGTAAAAAGAATGTTCTGATGTGATCTTTGATTATATTAGACATATAATAAGTGATAATTACTAGAAAATGAAGACACTAAGAATCCCATATTTTCTTATGGTTGTTAGATAGAACTTAGGAAGACTATGCTGGAGAAGTTTCATTTCATTAAACTAATCAGTTTCACTTCTTTTTGTCAAATACCAAATCCTTCTGTTGCTTAATAATTCTGATACATGGGTTGCATTTGATGCCTTCAACCATACTGTACACTCACAAGCAAGTTAATCCTAACCTTAGCAGGGTTTGGCTGCAGTCTTCTATCCATCCATCTCTGGCAGCAAGCAGAGCATTAAGAGTGTTTCTTAACCTCCTAAATCAGTGGATTTGTGCAGGAAAGCTTTACATCCTCTGACTTTACTCTCTTTGTTAAGGCTATTGAATCACTTTCAAGTGACACTTTGTGCAGCCGAACATCTCTGGCAAACTCCAATCCAACATTGCATATACTTCAGCAGAAGCCACATCTGCATCCTGATTCCTTCACCCAGCCATAGCTTCAAGAAGATGACCTCCATGATTCTGGATCACCACACCCTTTCCACTTTTCTTTCTTTCCATTTTTTTATATAGTATAAAAAAAATAAAAAAATCACTATGGCTGAGTCTTTCCCTTTCAAGATCAGCAGCAAGATGATAGAGGTCAACCCCATCTGCAGCAATGAAAGGTGCTTCTCAACTCTCCACCTTTGTCAAGTTTTAATGAGATGCACAAGCCATGTTTGATCCAGCAACCTGCAGGATTAGGTTGACCATTGGAAACTCCACACTGGGGTGAAGGTTCCTTGCAAACCTAACCTGTGCCACCTGGTGTTCATGACTGAGGGATTGAATACATGCTCATGATGCAATGTGTGAATGATTGGATGTCCCTTTGGAGTGGTGGCAAATGTAAAAGAGACATGTTTTGGCAGCTCATCAGGAGATGTAAATTGAGATATAAACTCGAATGGCATCCAATAGATAAGAGCAAAGTCATGGCAGCTCATCAGTAGATATAATAAACATTTGTGTGGGATCCAGTGGAAGGACACACTGTCCATTGTCCAAATGCAATGTTAGTGCTGGCAGAAGAATCTTGTCGATTTGTCGTGCATAGGCTGTCAGTCTCGGACTTCAATATCTACATATGTATATATTTCTTTCAGAATCTTAAGAATATTCAGCTAATTGTATCTGAAATATGATCTAATGGACTTCAAAATCTTAGAGAGGAAGTACAAACTTATGTCAGCACCAACTCCTATGAGCATGGGGAATTTGAGTTTGGATTGTCTCAGCAGTTCAAGTAGAATTAGCTGGATATTCCAATTGTTTTTTAGAGTAATTATTGATGTGACATAAATAAAATTCTAAAATCTTGTTGTGTCCACAAAAGGACATGTATAATAATCCTCCAATGTGGCATTTTATTTGCCCCTTTATATCCAAGTTTTAGGTACATATCATTACAAACATATTAATTTTGATTTGTTGATCATCTTTGACCATTAGAATAATCTTTAATTAATATTAATACCTTTTAAAAGATGTCAAGTGAAACTATCATGTATGGTAATGATGATAAGAGTATTTTATATGTTTTCATATTTCTAATGTATTTTAAAAAAATTAAATTATTTACTTATAATCATGATTTGTAATGGTTAACTTGAGATTTTATATATATATATATATATATATATATATAATACACACACACTGCATATTAACCTAAGAACATCAATTAATTAGACTCATATAACACAACAATTTCTGTTAATTTAAATGATTAATTAACAGAGTTTTGCATTTGCCATTACAAAGTGTCAGTAGAATAATAAAATTATTTTAAAATTATATTATTAGTTATTTTAAGTAATCTTTAAATCTTTTCAATAAAGTACCACTTATTATTCATTCAACATGTTTACTGCTACTGTATGACTTATCACAATAACAAGATAACCTCCTTACATATATGTCTAAAATAAAAATTATTTTCATAAATACATGTATTTTATGGGCATGAACACTTACTGTAATATTCCATGCTTCGATCCGAATTCATGAAAGCAATCCTTAGCGCAATCAAGTGGTACGGCATCTTCCGTTGATTAGACTCGAACCACATCCATCAATCAATACCCCCCCTATCCATAAATGTACATGCGACATTTCACGTAGACTTGATGAGTCAACGGCTAGAAACTAAAAGAAATAGTATATTTGATATATAATATTCGCATCCATTTCTTCTCTCTCAAGTCAAGTCCACGCGGCGTTGGATGTATGCACCACATAACATAACATGATAATGTCATCCACGTCATTCGATCATGGCATCGCCTATTTGTCATTGACCTAATCCAATTTGGCGAAGGCCCAAATCGATTAGAACCACCAAATCCGTCGCATCCGAACTCGAACCACACCACATTGCTTTCATCCATTTCTTCCTCCACTCTCCCCAAAGTCAAATTACGTATATTTCCCTCCAAAATTATCCTTCAATTGTCTAAATGAACTTTTTTTGGATATGGGAGAAAATTAGGGAGGATGTAAATATTCGAGAGAATTTATTGGAAACTTCGAAGGGGTATAAATGGGAAAGCATCATAAAGGAAAGAAATAGTAGTCCTCCTCTTCCTCCCCCAAACTGTGAAAAGGGAGCTCTTTTCCTCGCTTTTGTGTTCGATTTGTGGAGTGGGTGCTGGAGATTGAAAGCCGTCTACTTTTGACGAGATCGTTGGCCCTCGATGCGATCTTCTTTCTAGGGTTTGATGGGCAATTCGTGCCGGGGATCCTTCGGAAGCAAGTACTACAACCACAGCTTCTCCAAGACCGGGGAGCGACCGGCGTCCAAGCGCTCCGAGGATAGCTCCGTGTCCGACGACACATCCAAGAAGCCGGCGCAGAAGCAGCGCGACGCCGGTGCCGCTCCCGCCGCCATCGTCATGAGGCGGGGCGTCGATCCCAACTCCAACTATGTGCTCGGACACAAGACGCCCAACATCCGGGACCTCTACCTCGTGGGGCGGAAGCTGGGGCAGGGGCAGTTCGGCACCACGTACCTCTGCACCGAGATTGCCACCGGGAAGGAGTACGCCTGCAAGTCCATCGCCAAGCGGAAGCTGATCTCGAAGGAGGACGTGGAGGACGTGCGGCGGGAGATCCAGATCATGCACCACCTGTCCGGGCACAAGAACGTCGTCACCATCAAGGGCGCGTACGAGGACTTGCTCAATGTGCACATTGTGATGGAGCTGTGCGCCGGCGGGGAACTGTTCGACCGGATCATCGAGAGGGGGCATTACAGCGAGCGCAAGGCAGCCGAGCTCATCCGGGTCATCGTAGGGGTCGTGGAGGCCTGCCACTCGCTCGGGGTCATGCACCGGGACCTCAAGCCAGAGAATTTCTTGTTGGTGAATAAGGACGACGACTCCTCCCTGAAGGCCATCGATTTTGGGCTCTCCGTGTTCTTCAAGCCAGGTAAGACAGGATGAAAGCTTCCTTCTCTGACAGTCCCAATGGCTAATAAGCTTGCCGGTTTACAAGTTTATATTGATCCTTCGATTATGCTTTGGGTCGGTAGAAGTGGTGTTTCGTTGGCTTCCCTTTTCAACGGGTGCGGTTTTCATTGATACTGCAGTTATCTTTTGTATAAAATCAACAGCTTGGACGCTTGCTCAGATCTTTTCCGTGCTTTATTCTTTGGTACGAACAATCTGTGTTATATCTGTTCTTGTAATGCCACATCAATGTAGCTGCTGATCGGGTCAAAATGTCAGTGAAGCGAAGAAAAATTGCATATTCTCCTCTTCGTCTGTTTCTAAGCGCAATTGGAGCGGCGAACATCACCATTAGACCTGGGTTGGAAGATGGGCTTCTTTCTTTCCCACTTTGGACAATTAACAACATGTTTGGATTTTGCCCATTAGAAACAGTGTCATTGCATTTAGGTTCTGCTTTTGCTTCTTTTACAGAAAACAATTCTGAACCAGTAGTGACTGCTTTATTTGCTCCATCTACCTTACCGACTATATGGTTGTTAAAGATTAGATGGTCTGGCTATCTTTTTTGTTACTGCTGGTCGGAAATATTCTAGGATGAAGCGAAAATGTTTATGTGGAAGTTGATTAGAGGCAGTCACATGATTTCCTTTTAGATGTCTTTTGTCCAGATTTGAGCTTGAGGTACATTAGATATTTCTAGAATCTTGCAAGCATTAGTGTACCAGTACCTTTCATTTTCTTCCTTTTTCTGAAGCAGAAGAGGTGCTTGAATTCCTGATTTATAATGATAATATAGAAGGGGATGACTAATTTCATCACTTAACTGCTTATCAGACATTCCCTAGGTTCTGTATAAATATACATGCCTGCTTATTTGTGTGCTTTAATGACTTTTCTTACATGCATTTATGCAAATAGAAAAATGGGAGAGAGGGAGGGTATGTTCTAATGCCAATGCAGGAATTAATTAGTGGACAAATAACTCTGAATTATGGATATCAAATCTATTAGTGAACATAAAAAAAAAATTGATACATTTCTTTACACCGAATGCTCATCGGGTTCATTCCTAGTAAATGAGGCAAGTAAAGTCTAACGGGACTTTTTTTATGTATAATCACCGATAAATTTTCTCCCTTATTTAAATTATTAACTTCCTTATTTGTGTACTATGGTTAAGGAAATGATTAAAATTGATTTTATTAATTATGTGGATAAGTTAAAAATTTTATCAATCAATTAAAATATTAATTGATTTATTTCCTAATGAGTGATGTGATTTTTAAGAAGTAAATAGTTTAAAATTTATTTTTGTGTGTGAATCATAAGAAATAAATATTATAATTCTATCTTTATGTGTGAAAGTAAATAAAAATAAAAATTAAATCATTATTTACCTTTCGAGGAGAGTTTATCTTTTGCTACATAAAGGGGCTCCCCCTCTCTAATTTCTCATCAAGATTGGAAGTGGGAAGATTAAGGAAAGAATTTTCTGAGGAAATGATCCTCGAGGAGAGGTAGGATTCTCTATTCTTTGATACTAGGATTGTTAGAATTTTATGATGCATAATAATATTTTAATTTCGAAAATTTATAATTAATAAATAATAATAATTGATTTGTGATGTTCGAATGATTATTTGACTTATAATGATCTCTTAAGCTTAAATGAATTTCAAGTTTGATTTAATTATTAAAATTTTTATTTTTGGATTAACATAATAGTTCTAATTCATTTAATTAGATATATTTATGTTTCATAAATTATATCTAAATTTATATAATTTAATTAGTTTTAAATTTAAGATCATGAATCTAAATTGTTTAATTTATGAATTTGAGTTATTCTTTAATAATTAAAAATATTAAAATCTAATTTAATAAGAGAGGTCAAATTGGGGGTCTGACTTGAGTTAAATTGATTGACCAAACAAACATATGTGACCGAGTATGGACTAACACATGTGGTTAGGCATAATCTATCCCATGTGGCCAGGTATAATTCAACCGATGTAATTAGGCATGACCCAATCTATGTATTCAAGTATGGCTCAACCCATGTGGTTAGGTATGACCCAGCCTATGTAACTAGGTACAATCCACCTCATGTGGTCAAGCATGACCCAACCCATGTGGTCAGGTATGGTCCAACCCATATGGTTAGGTATGATCGATTTATGTGGCCAAGTACGACACAACCTATGTGGTTAAGCATAATCCAGCTCATGTGGCCAAGCATGACCCAACCTATTTCCTCAAGTATGACCCAACCCATGTGGATAGGCACGACCCAATCTGCGAGTCAAGTGTGGCACATTTCAGTGGTAAGTCTCAACCTAATTTGTGAGTGAGGGTTAACCTAGCCAACAAAGCTTGGCTCGCCCAATTATGCGCTTAGCATTAGATATATTGTCACCTATGTATCCAACTATTGTACTTTAACTCAACCTGTTACTTGGGACAGGCATATGCAACACACATAACCCATCCAAGACTTAGGAGGGTTGATTCGGTCTGGGCTACTACCATGCGACATAGTCGAATTTTCTCTCCCTTTATTAGTTTGAGCTTGTTAATTGACTGAATTAGACAGGCTTGATCGGTTCAAGTTGGTTTAGGATGATTTCAGACCAACTTGACTAGTTCAAACCTACTTGATCTAATTAAAATTAATCAAATCTAAATTCGACCAGTTTAGGGTGATTCCAAATCGGTTGTATAGGGATCTAAGGTTGGTTCCGTTAGGTCCTAATTGAATTGAATTTGGCTTAAGTTAATTGGGCTATTCTAAGTAAGGTTTTGATTGATTGAGGACTATTGAGAGATTAATGTCCTATGTTTTTATGATTTGATGAACTTAAAAGTTTTATCTGAATGTGTCATTTGGAAATGATTATTGGTTTTCTACTTTTTTTTAGATTAAGTTTATGATATTGATATAATTGTTACAATGTAGTATATGTGATTATGCTAGTGGTCTACATTGGAAGTGTAACATGTAAAAGGAGCTACGGGCCCATCATAGTATGGAGCCACCAATGGACTTAGTTTGATAGATCTTACATCAAACATGGTCCCTTATAATATTTTATCATACTATTTCTTGGATGTATGTATGAATGAATGAATGTAAATGAATGATTATGATTGTTTATGTATCCCTGCCAAAAACAGATAAGGTGATTCCCATCGGGGATTAGCGGCCCATTAGATATGACGGCTAGACAGTTCATTCTTCCGTTGTTGGGAGGAACATATTTCCACTTAGGCGGATGAGGGATACCACTCTATTCGCTGTTGGGAGTGCGATATGAGTTCTCTCCATTTGTTGTTGGGAGGAATCCATTCTGCGGAGTATGCCTCTTCATTTGTTGTTGGGAAAGTACACCATTGGGTGTGATGCACGTCTTTATTATCTGACTGTTATGTATGTGCTGCATATGACTAATGTATGATTTTTTTTACTATATAAGAATTATCATTATTTTTTTGTTACATAAGTTTTATAATGAATCGATATATTTTATATTAAATTGTTAACATTTTTATATGTTTCACGAATATTGAAGATTATTTTTATGTTTTTCAGAAGTTCCTATCAGCATATGTGGTTGTTGGTATGTTTTTATCTTATATTTATTTTCAAAATAATCTACTACTTTGTAATAAATCTAAGGCTTGATTGGAAGGAATTTTTCATCACTTATGGTCTTACCAAGACGATGCGATTCCCTTTTTCAGTAAAAAAATATTTTGTATTGTAAAGACAATGATTTGAATTCAAAGATAAAAAAAATGGTCTTCTGTAAATGAAGTTGATGGTTCAATTTTTTTAAAATCTGGGTTGTGACAACTTAAGATGAAGCTAATAAAAATTTACACATAGCTATTCGATATACATTTTGATAAAAAATTACCCTGTTATATTATTTTTTAATTCTAAACCAAAAATATATGTTACAAGGTACAGTTACTTCTTGTATTTTAATAGAATCTGTCTAAGAATAACTACTTCCTGGATGCTTTCCTCAATTCTTGATCATAACCGATTAGTATGAGTTACAGTTACTTATGTGTTACATTAAGGGTTTAATTGTTGCTACTATAAAAAGAATGGTGAAAAGCTGATTATATGCATGACAGTTCCATGCTGTATGTTAATATAATCTATTGTTGCTACATGACCTATACTGGTTTGCAATGCACATTGAAGATTTTTAGATGACTCAATTCTCCATTTTCCAATCTAAAATGAAAAAGTAAGCAGAGCACAACCATTTCTTTGTTATATTGTTACATTGATATTGGCATTCTCAAGACTTTGAAACCTTTAAAGATCAATATGTTAAGCTAATTCAATTCTTGAGATGTATTGTATGACTGCCATTTTTGGAGCTCAACAAGTATTCTTGGTCTCACATCACTTGATATATTTTTCCACTATATTTGTCCTTTAGACAATCTTATTGCTTGCCTTATCAACTTCCGATTCTTTGTAACTGGAAACATTTAACTTGGTTTTCATGTATATTCCAGGTCAAATGTTTACTGATGTGGTCGGAAGCCCGTACTATGTTGCTCCTGAAGTACTATGCAAGAACTATGGACCAGAAGCTGATGTGTGGACTGCTGGTGTTATATTATACATACTCTTGAGTGGTGTGCCACCTTTTTGGGCTGGTATGACCTTGATGTCCTTGTGTTCATTTTTTTAATATCATGAGAAATAACTGAAGCTAATTATCTAAATTTCAGAAACACAGCAAGGAATATTTGATGCAATTTTGAAGGGAGTAATTGATTTCGATTTGGATCCTTGGCCTTTGATCTCCGAAAGTGCCAAGGATCTTATAAGAAAAATGCTTTGCTCTACTCCTTCGGAACGCTTGACCGCCCATCAAGTACTATGTATGTGACATTGTAGTTCATCATTATTAATGTTTGATGTTCATTTGAAGGAACTTAAAATATGCAGTTTGAGCATGATATTTATGCATTTACATCTTTTTGTGCAATAATGTTGCTTAATAATTTTATTATGAGAGGATTTAGTGAAAAAATATGTTTTTATGTAGAACATAACTCTTCTATGCCATAATATGTTGCACAAGAAGCTGACATAATGGGTTTTCTAATAACATAAAAATGTCTAATAGACACACTCTGGAGGATTTGTGCATAAGACAATGCTTTGTTCACCATATATTAGCACATTTATGTTTCTCAAAATAACCCTTTTGTTTTACATGAATTCTGGAGCACTACAAGTATTGATGGTTTCACATTTTTTTTCTTTATAGTTGCTTCTTGTCAATGATTATTACTAAGGTAGAACAAGCTTAGAGGCTCACTTCATTCTTAGGTGAGAACCTGAAATGACGAACAACTTAGTGAGGATGGCAAAAAAGCATAGCAAACTGCACTATGAAAAATCTTTCTGTGGCACAAATCTTATGTTGATCCAAAATAACTTGTAGATTGGGATCTCATCCATTATCACCCATTGACTAGGTCATGTTTTAGAGATGACCCTTCTTTTCCACATGAATGCTAGAGCACTGCAAACATGATCCCCTGAGCGGGCTTCGGGCAGAACAGTCTATTTTCCATCCGTTGGTTGTTTGAGTGCATGGAGTACCATAGTTATCATTTAGTAATCATCACTTTTCTTCTTTGTCTTATCAAAGGCAATTGTATACTTCAATCATCTTTCTTGAAGGAACTAGGCATTCTATGAAAGGATTATCTTGGCTATCTGCATGCAGTTTTTTCATATGCAAACTGCATTTTACTGGATCCTGTTGGTACTTCAGTATAAATCTGACTTAGCCGTAGTAAGGTTGGGAAGCAAAATGCTAGTTTAGGAGTAAAAGGATTGTGGTCACAAGAGTCTGGAACTTGTTGCCGAGTTTAATACCTGTCAAATTCGTTGTATCAATAAGATCATGGCTCATTCTTATTATTTGTGTGTGCTCAGGTCATCCCTGGATCCGTGATCATGGAGTTGCTCCTGATCGAGCCCTTGATCCAGCAGTCCTCTCTCGCCTCAAAAATTTTTCAGCAATGAACAAGTTAAAGAAGATGGCTTTGCGAGTGAGTACACAGCTTTAAATTTGTGGAAGATGTGTTAAATGGAAAAGTATTTCTACTTTGTGAATTTTCTGAGAGATCTGTTCTCACTGGCTACTACTTTTTTGATATCCCATAAATGTTTGCTTTATTTTAGTGTCAAAAGATTATTCCCACATAGACCATATCACCTCATTCTGCTTATCTCAGAGTAATGGTGTAACATGGGCTTATGTTGTATCAGGCCAACTGCAGGTCTTTGGTGCTAATATGCTATATAGAAGTGGGAAAACAACGTAGTTCCTGCTGATCATAGGATTGCCATTTTTCATGTAACATATTTTCTTATTAGGCAAGATCTTTTTTTGCACTTAATTGTAGGTCACCCCACATTAGGAGGTTTTTGTCCTTAGCTTTTAAATTCTTTGACATCAAGCGATCTAATAATAACAATTAACAATGGTAATGATGCCAATTTGTGAAGTGGATGTCATTGCTAAACGATCATATAACGGTATCCTTGTATTCGCCAGTAATCATACTGTTGTTGCTTGTGGATATGGAGTTTAATATCTTAAGGCTAGAAGTTATTATAGTATTGTTCACCTTTCTAATGCATATTGTTCCTGGAAAGCTACGTGGTTGGAACAAATAATATTTGATATTAAGATGATAACTACTGCTGGTTCACTCATAAATGAAATAATATTTGTTGAATACTTTTTTATTCTAAACTTGTGAGTGATCTTTTCTTATCCGAGTCAAGCACTCAGTGCCTATCTCACATCTACAAATGGATGGTTTTGTAGCTCTTGTTGATCCTTGGTTGCATCATTTATTTAGTCATGGGATATTTTGGTCCATCATATCACTACCATTGTTTGTCTAGGCATAAGCTTTTCTTGTTCTGCTCTGAGTTGCTTTAACTGGGCAGCAAGTACCAATTAGTGCTACTGTTCTGTAGGCACCAAGTTATATGAGGAATTCTATATATGTTCTTATAGTCAAAAGTTGCATGTCTCCTCATACAACCCAAAGAGTTGAATTTTGCATTTAAGCCTGGACAATCACAAACTTTTCGCATACAGACCACCTTTCCAATACCCCTCATCATCATCACGATGATTAAAATTAAAAAGAAGCGCTGACAAAATGCAATCTGTTGAAGCAAAATTGATAGGAAATCTGGATTGTCTTCATAGTTTGACATTCTATATTGATTTTATTATTTTCTTGGCATGGCCATGTTTGTACCCAATTTACTCTTTAAATGTTCTTAAGCATTTAAAGAAAAACAGAAAAGAAGAAAACAATTTATCTGCTAGAGATGCTATAGGTTTCATTTAAATTGCCATTTTTATTATGGTGACGAGTATATTATAATTGCTTTAGCAAAAAAGTTTGCTCTACCACTTTCAGGTTATAGCTGAAAGCCTTTCAGAGGAGGAGATTGCTGGATTAAAAGAAATGTTCAAGGCAATGGACACGGACAATAGTGGGTCAATTACGTTTGATGAGCTTAAAGCAGGTTTGAGAAGATATGGTTCTACTATGAAGGATACAGAGATTCGGGATCTTATGGAAGCTGTAAGACAACGTACCTTCGAATGTATTGGTTTATTTTGAAGACTTCTTATGCATAGATCAAAGTATGGTTTAGATTATTGCACGTTATAGATGTGCAATAATTTCTCATTATCTAAAGAAACTTCATTCTTTATTTGAAGCTTTTGCTGATATGGTTTAGTTTTTGTTGTGGGTCAAAAGCAATCCTGCTTTGTTGTGGCAGATATGATTTAGTTTTTGCTGATAAAATTGTCATGATAAAAATTAGAGTCTGAATTCATATCAACCTGTCACATTGGCAAGGATTAAAATAAATGTCACAATCAAAGTGATATTTGGTGGAAGTATTTGGACTTTGTTGATGTTTTAATTCAAAAATATATCCTCTTTTGCCTAGAGATGTAAATCTTTTGTTGTGATCTAGACTGTTTGTAAAGCTTCTCTCCATTATCAAATGGCATGTTACATAGTACCTTCAACATGGCTTTCATACCATTCAGGCTTATTTGTTTGCATGGCACATAGTATCTCCCTGAATTAACAGCAAAATATGTGGCAACTTGCATTTTTCACTTCAGGAGATGAATTTAGTCTTTCTGTTGCTTATTGAAACCTTTCTACTTTCTTCATGTTCATATTTAATTGAACCATCCTTCATGTTCGGATGTAGGTGTTATGTCTTGACTATTCTGTTTCTTCCACCAACTATAAAGCAAACACTCCACTGAAATCTGACTTGAACCCACTTTGAATAACTGCAAAGCATCATTTAGATTCTGAAACATGACAGGCTAATGAAAAATAATTATTTGGATAAAGCTTGATATACTGGGATGCCATAAAATCTCTAAATTTATGTACTCATTCTCATTCGCTTTCTCGAGCACATAGCTGAAATTGCACACTAAATAACTTGCAAGTTATAAATCACATTTGACATATTGACGCTATAATGGGTTGCCTGATTTATTTCTAAGAAGTCTTCGCTGTAGTTCCTAGAAGGTAGGTCCATTCAGTTTGAAATTAAATTTCAGCTTCCAGAGGTTCATGATTGTTTAAAAAAGTTTTTGTCTTTGCACCGTATCATTGACATGTTAAAATGGTTTTAGGCTGATGTGGACAACAGTGGTACCATCGACTATGGTGAATTTATTGCTGCGACAGTACATCTCAACAAATTGGAACGCGAAGAACATTTGGTGGCAGCTTTTTCATATTTTGATAAGGACAGTAGTGGCTATATCACGGTTGACGAGCTTCAGCAAGCTTGTAAAGAGCATAATATGACTGATGCTTTCCTTGAAGATATTATTAAAGAAGTGGATCAGGATAATGTAAGTAATATCTTCCATGTGCTTCAATCAGATTGGGTACAAACAAAAATTATGATTCTTTTGTTAACCAAACCTGATTTTAAGCCTACTCTTCAAAACCCTGTCTGATTTTTCCAGCCAGTTTATGAAATAATCCTTGTCTGATGTTTCCATTAACCTTGACCAAACATTATAATATCGTATTCTAAACCCATGATGGAGTACAACATCTTCACAAAGAAGGTTACAATATCTAAACCTCGATTTAAGTACAATGCAAATGATTTATTCTATGCGAACTGAATTGTTCATTGTGACTCAAGCTGCTGATTACTAAGATTTCTTTTAGTATGTTTCTATGTAACTGTCTTGTAGTAATGTAGTTTAGCTGGGATTTCATCAATTATAAAATGACTGGATTGCTTTCAAGCGTTCACAAAGAATCATGCCAGATTACTTATTTTCTGGGTCATTATTATTGTTTCTAGATTTGAGTGATTTTGGTTTCACTTGAAATCCTTGTGGGAATAGTTCTGTGTCATCATATGCTTGAGCTTGTGCCAACTTTAGTGACTGTTGCATGTTGTCTATATCTCCACAGAATAAAAAATAAACATATGTTTTTAAACTGGGTCTAGCTTTACTCTAAAACCTAAACGGGAGTTCTTTTCACGGTGCAGGATGGTCGTATTGACTACGGCGAATTTGTTGCTATGATGCTGAAGGGCACAATGGGAGTGGGTAGAAGGACAATGCGGAACAGTTTAAATGTAAGCATGAGGGATGCACCGGGAACTTATTGAAAATTTTAGTGTGTACAGTTTCCGCTCGAAAGTCGTTATTTACTTGTTTTTGTTGCCCTTTATTTGTGTTTGGTTTGTGAAATGGATATGGAAACAGCATTTGCTGAAGAATTTGAGGACTTGCCATATTTATTAAAATTAAACTGGAAGTTATGTCATAATTAAGACTTCTATATGTAAACCTTATGGACAACATAAATCTGTCATCCTCTCTACTTTCCAAAGAAAAAAAACAAGAGAAGGCCTCACACCCCATTGGGTGTTCAGAACAAGTTTTGCTACCCTTATTATTATTATTTTCTTAGTTCCTCCAGAAAAAGAGATAACTATCATCCTGTCTTGGCCTCTCTTGTCCTTTGTGTATGTAGCTTCTTTATTGTTCATCATTCTTCTGTTTGTTTTTTTATTAGCATGTCATTTTCTGGCATTTATCGTTGTCGAATAATGCCCTTCTCAACTGTTTTCTCTTGGCAACACTGATGATTTTGTTCCACATAGTGATTATTGTACTCCAGAATGGAATCTGAAGGTGCATGACCTTAATCATCAGGGCACAGCTCTTACATGTATTAGGATTGTTACTGAAACCTGTAAAATTATTCATTGCTTGCTTGTCGAAGCTTTCTGCTCTCTGATTAGAGTTTGTTCTTACCTGCAAGTTCTTCAACCTGGGATTCTGCTTTCTTATCTGCACTTGTGTTCTAGCATATTTGTTCTGTTCCTCTTGTTTTACTGGACCTGTTCAGCTATTACCTCCATGACCACCGGCCGTGTGCTGTGAATGGCTGCATCATTTCCCAAGGATTTCTTCCAGCTTGTTGTGGGAAATCATGGCTTAATTACTGCACTGATTAGAATAAAAAGAAAAATTTTGATTCTCGTCTTCTATTATTTGGGTATTAATCAAGATCACACAAATCCATGCAGGTGCAGTCCCTCTTCCTCCGGGAGAAGTGATCCCCAAGCGATCGATCTCACAAGTGTCACCAACTCGGTGATGGCGATGATGCAGCGAGACACGGCGTGGGCCCACCCAAACAGCAGAATGATTCCATGATTGCTTTCTGTCCACTGAATGTGGTGGTGATGGTGGTGGCGGTGGGGAGCCACCACCCGCTGTTGGCGGTGCACATCACTCCGTCACATCCGCATCAGGGCGGTCCGGCGCCTGTCCTGGTTGAACAGTCTGCGCCCACGTCTGCACTTTGTGATTGCTAATCATGGTGATTAAATTAGCTAAGAGTGCAAAACGATAAGATGAGTTGCCCTCCTCAACAGCGCGTTCGTCTCTTTCGATAAAGAACACGCGCACACACACCATCACGCCGATGCCATTCATCTCTCGGTTCGATTTGAAAGCATCGAGAATCCCAGCCTCCATCAATCATCATCATCATCCCCGCCTCGACGAAACACACGTCGGGATCATGGCCTCCGTCGATGAGCTATTTCAACTACACACATGAACGAAAATATCGTAATGTGTTGCTAAGAAATTATAGATTCGAATTGCATATATCGATTTCAAATCAGAATGATGACGTTCCGTATTCAAAGATCTTTTGGCTCGCTTTGATGGGAACGTAATTGAATCTTTTTCTCTTTCAAAGAAAAAGTCAAGTTATTCGATTGAATGAAATGAACACATCAATTCCTTATTTGTAAATTATTCCCTAAGAAATTTAAAAAAAAACAGTGATAATTAATTTAAATGTTTGATTAGGGATCGGGAATAATTTGTGGCATAAAATTGTGAATGCAAAGCCAGAAGTTGACATGACATAAGTAAACATCACAACTCTGTGGGCCCAAAGAAACTAACTTTATGCTTTAGATGGTGGGTGGGGAATGCTATGTTTAGATCCTAGGAATTAATTGGGCCTCATTAAATATAAATAATAATAATTTATATAACAATGCTTTGTCTTTTAATTATCTTTAATGCGACAACTTCTGCGTGATGCGTAGCGGTCGCGTAAGACGAAGTGGCTGATGACGCTTCCACAGTTGCCGGCGTTGGCCAGACGTGGATGGATGTTGATGAAGCAGACTATCTTCCTCCGCCGTCGGCTTCCGCGGCCGTCTCCTGGATGTGAACCCTAGCTTCCGCGCTCGGACTGCCTCCCAAAGGCGGGGGGGGGATCTTGATCATTTTCTCGCGCTCCGGCTGTAGCTCGCACGAGGTATAGCGATTTCGTTTGAGCGAAAGGGATTGCTGACGGATCGGTACAGCTTCACTGCAACAGTTTGTTTCCTTTTCAGCTCCTCGGATTGGTTGAAGTTCTGAGGCTCCCATTGCGAAATGCAAGCAGAGGAAAGGGACCGAGTTTGTTCTCTGGGGAAAGAGAGGATCCTCCTCCAAAGACTACCGGGGGCTGTAGAAATTAGAAGTGAGTAGTCGAGCGAGATGCAGTGTTGCGGCTGTTTTTGCAGAAAGATTTAGCTTTGGGTGCGATTCTTTCGTTTTCAGAGGACGTCCGAGGGTCGTCCGTGTGAAAGCGCGTACTCGGAGGGTTTTCGGTGCGAAAAAACCCTTTAAGAAGTTGAGCTTTTTACCGCTTCTCTGACGGATCGAAGCGGCCATAGCAGTGATTTCAGTGCTTTTTTGGCGTTTTCTGAAGCTTTCACTCGCTCCTTTTAAGGCCAGTCCGTGAAGAGATAAGCTGCGAACTCCAAAGAGGGGAGAGCTGGAGAGGGTTGGGAGAGAGATCCAAGTGTCGGGTGCCACGGGGGGGGGTTTAGTCCCGCTGTTGCTCATCCCCGTCTCTCTTAATTTTCTATTCGGCCGCTAAAGGAGAATCTCTCTCTTTCCCTTTCCCTTTCGAAGCCTGGGTCCCCGTGCTCGGAGCCCGTCGAGGTCCGAGATTCGAAGCAGCCAATCGGTTCTAGGGTTCCCATAATAAAGTAATCGCCGTTTTCTTCTCTTCTCGATCCGGTGCCATTTCGCAGGCGAAAGCATGGGCTGCAATACTTGATCTTTGGTCCATCGATCAGTCGGTATTGGGTTTCCTCGACGGTATGAGAATCCTCTGACCTCCGATGGTGTATCCCTATCTGTTTAACATCTAAAAATCGTTGTTTTGTTTCGCGAATCATCTCGAAACGGAATAGAGTTCGAGTTGATACTATGACTCTGGTTACCTTGAGTTGGTAGAATATTTGATTTCGCCTTTTCTTCTGAGAGTCTCATCTGGGCTTTCTGTTATAGGTTCCTTTTATTAGTAAAAGGTGCTTCATCCTTTGGTGCGAAGATGAGGGGAGCTGTTCTTGTTGCGGTAGCTGCTTCGATTGGGAACTTGTTGCAGGGATGGGATAATGCCACCATAGCAGGCATGTATATTTTAAGTGTCTTGCACTTTATCAGCATCACTACCATCAGGTCTTTTGGTCAAGATTGACATGGAATTGCTTTCATGTCTTGTTTGAATTGTGGTCGGGAGCTCTCTCTCGTCCTCACTGTCGATGAATAAAGCTTTAATCTCGACTGATTCCGGCATGTTATTCATTCTTTCACTCTGATGGAAATCTTGATTTTCCATTGCCTTGTTTCTTTTTTATATTCGATGTTTCCTACATGTATTGATAGAGCATATGAAGTTGCATCCAAATTCTTGATTGTCTTTGTGATGTCTACTTCAGGAGCTGTTCTGTACATCAAAAAGGAATTTAAATTGGAGACCCAGCCAACTATGGAGGGGTTAATAGTAGCCATGTCACTTATTGGTGCTACTATCATCACAACATTTTCTGGAGCAGTATCAGACATGGTTGGTAGGCGACCCATGCTAATTATTTCGTCAGTCTTATATTTCGTCAGTGGTTTGGTGATGTTATGGTCTCCCAATGTCTATGTCTTGCTCTTGGCAAGGCTTATTGATGGATTTGGAATAGGTCTTGCTGTGACGCTTATTCCTGTATATATTTCTGAGACCGCTCCATCAGAGATAAGAGGATTGTTGAATACACTTCCACAGTTCAGTGGCTCCGGAGGCATGTTTCTGTCATACTGTATGGTTTTTGGGATGTCACTAATGGCAAATCCAGACTGGCGAGTGATGCTTGGTGTTCTCTTTATTCCTTCCCTCCTATATTTCTTACTGACAATGTTCTATATGCCGGAGTCTCCAAGGTGGCTCGTAAGCAAAGGGAGAATGCTGGAAGCAAAATTGGTTTTGCAAAAATTACGTGGAAGGGAAGATGTTTCAGGTTTGTGGTAGCATGATTTGCCACTATATTGATTTGTTTCAGAAACCTTTTCACGATTCCTGATTAATAAAATTTATGTCACATGAATGAGTACTTTCTTTCTTTTATTAATGTTACTCTTATTTAATAACTAAAATTGTTCTTTTTAAGTTTTCCTGCCCCTGGCCTTTGTACAAACCATGAAAATCCTTGAGAAATTAGAAAAAAAATCTTAAAGGAAACTCATACAAATTTATCATAGTGCTAGTTATTCTTTTGTGCATTTTTAGGTGTTGCATTCTTTGTTGCTAAGTTCTTATGTTATTGATGTGTGGTTTAACTATTGTTTTCCGGTTACAGACATTTTGATGATACTGTTTCATTACAAATAAACACACATATCTGTGCATTCTCAAATTTTGTATTTCTTAAAAAGTCGTTTAATAAAACTATTGTATTCTTAAATAACATGTGCATTTTTTGTACTTCATGATGTTGCCAGGGGGTTGACAACAAACTCAGCAAACAACAAAGATGTCAAATATCAAGGGCTACTATTTTTCTTTGTTGTCTTGCTGGAGCAGTCATTTTAATGTTTCACTTAATTTTGAACTTCAAAGAATCCAAAATATTTAGTCTAATGCTGGCCTAGCAACCTTTAAATATACGTAGGGGTTTGGGGACCGATATACGTAGCCTTACCTTTATATATTTAAAGAGATTATTTTCCAGACTTGCCTTTGATGCTGGCCTGACAGTTGCTCATTAATATTGCACTTTTTCTTTTTTGTGCATTGAATTTGTTATTTACTGTTTTGGTTCTTTGGTCAAATTAAGTGAATATCCAAGCAAATTGGCGACAGGATTTGCTTATTTCTTTTTCTTTCAAGTACACAGGAGAAATGGCCCTTCTTGTTGAGGGCTTGGGAGTAGGTGGCGAGACATCCATTGAGGAGTACATAATTGGCCCTGCTAGTGAGCTTGATGACCAGGGAGCAATTGCTGACAAGGAACAGATCACGTTGTACGGGCCAGAAGAGGGTGTTGCCCTGGTTGCTCGGCCCGTAAAGGGGCAAAGCATCCTTGGAAGTGCTTTCAGTCTTTTATCTCGCCGTGGTAGTATGGAAATGCAGAGTAACATACCACTGATGGATCCTCTGGTGAGCCTATTTGGAAGTGTCCATGAGAAGCCACCTGAGATGGGCAGCATGCGAAGCACACTGTTTCCTAATTTTGGAAGCATGTTTAGTGTGGCTGAGCAGCAACCTAAGAATGAACAGTGGGATGAGGAAAATCTTCAACAGGAGAGTGAAGATTATGCATCTGATGCTGGAGGAGATGAGTCTGATGACAATGTACAAAGTCCATTACTTTCTCGTCAAACAACAGCCATGGAAGTGAGGGACAGTGTCCCACCAAGTGACAGTGTTTTCAGGCAAACTAGTAGTCTGACCCACATAAATGCTGGAGAGGCAGTCAGTAGCATGGGTATTGGTGGGGGATGGCAGCTGGCTTGGAAATGGTCAGAGGAAGAAATTCAAGATGGGAAGAAGGAAAGAGGGTTCAAAAGAATCTATCTACACCAGGAGGGTGTCCCTGGGTCACGGAGAGGTTCTCTTGTTTCGCTTCCAGGAGGTGAAGCCCAAGAAGGCAGTACATTTGTCCAGGCTGCAGCATTGGTGAGTCAGCCTGCTCTTTATTCTAAGGAGCTCATGGACCAGCATCCAATTGGCCCAGCAATGGTTCATCCATCAGAAACAGCTGCTAAAGGGCCAAGGTGGTCAGATCTTTTTGAAGCAGGAGTAAGACATGCCTTGTTTGTTGGAATTGGGATCCAGATCCTTCAGCAGGTAAGTCTACATGTGAAGGAAAGATATTGGTTTTAGGTTTGCTTAGACTACTTAGCTTATAGTGAAAATTTGGTTTCAAGCATCTTCAGTGACTCCTTTCATTGGTTTTGGTAACTGGGAAAGCTTATCCTTCTTGTACTGCCTGGCGGTCTCCGGGCAACTTTATGACCTACATTTCCATAGCAAAATTTGAATATTCTAGTAATCCTGTTATTCCAATTAGTAAAACACTCAACACCTCTTTTTTCTCTAATGGTTACTTCGTAAATGCTTATATGTAAATACATTTTTGTGAGATTGCAAGACTTGATGCCATCATCATATTCTTTCACTTGATTGCAACCTTTGCTCTCAAGCAATACTTCCATATGAAGTGTCATGGCCTTCATCACAAGATTTATTGCATATACTACTAGAGGTATAATGACAACCTCTTTTCTTCTCAAATGAATGGGGCATCAGATGATACTGATACCCCATTGTTAATGTTTTTTATGCTTGTATAGACTAAGGAAGCTTTAATGGATCTAATATGCCATAATGCCCCAGTGTTTGAGTTCGTAAGATTGCCTCCTCTTCCCTACAAAAGGTTCCAACTTGATCCATAAATTAGAATCGCCTTCTCTTCCCTACCAAAAGTTCCAGCTTGTGCTGCATTACTGCCTTTTCATTTAGTGAATGTATGAGATCGAGTATGGAATTCAATGTACTCACTTTACATTGAATATCCGTTTCCCCCCTTTTCCTGCTAGGATTGGAAATCCTGTATTTTAAATATCCATACGGCCGAGTCATTAGGTTTCCAAAATAGTGTGATGTAAAAAGATGTGCTTCGAATCATTGCTATTTGACTCGGACCTGTTTTAAAAAAGTCGAGGTATTTAGAATTGTTTATTGACATGGACAAAGTAAGGCAAAACCTCTGAAATGATTTCAATATTGGACTCGAGGGCTGGTCACTCTTTTAACATCTTAAAGAATCGATGTTGCATAATCTTTGGTGACACAGACTATGAAAAGCGTGCTGCTTGGTTAATCGTTAAGACTTTCCCATAGATGTTATCATCAGGTGATCAGATTTTTCACTCTCTTGAAAGAACATGATATAAGACTTACAAGTTATATCACGGCACCAGTTTGATTATGTGCACATGTTTCGAAGCATCAGGGGAACTCTTCTGATGTTGCCAACATTCATCTTTTGGCTTTAGTACTTGAACTGATTGATTCAAGTTTAACATAAAATCTAGGCTTGTACGAACAGACAACAATAACAATCTTCATTGACATTTCTGAAATGACCTCTTCGTACCTCCACATTTCTTTTTTACAGACTCATAGTCCTTGGTACTCATTTTGGCTTGTGATCTCAGCAGTTTGAGTGGTTACAGTCAATTGCTACTACTATATGTACCAAACCATATACTACTATGATTTGTATCTTCAGCTGAATTGTGTAACTTCTTATTTAGCAAACTACAGGCTAGACTATTCTATGAATACATGTCTGTTCTTCCTTCCGCCAATGGAGAAGTAACTTTGTATTTGTTTCGCCCAAAGAGAAAGTGGGTTTATTTCACTTTAAATTTCGTTAGGACCTACAAAATTGACATTCTTTTGATGTTCATTTTTTTCATGATTCGGTACTATTCTTAGCACAACATCCATGCTTAGTTCTTTCTTGTTGTATCTTCTATATGTTCAATAAGCTTTTCATCTTTAGTCATACACTGCCTCGTTTCCAGTTCATGAGCATTGATTAGCGACCATGCCATCAGGATTCAAGATCTAACAATTTTTCACACTACCATAGATTGCGTTCAAGAAACTTTCTTCTTTTATATTTCATTAAAGGCCATTGTTTGATACTGCTTCTCTGCTTTGCAGTTTGCAGGCATAAATGGGGTGCTCTACTACACTCCTCAGATACTTGAGCAAGCTGGTGTTGAAGTCCTGCTTTCAAATATCGGCATCAGTTCAGATTCAGCATCTCTCCTTATTAGTGCTCTCACAACATTGTTAATGCTTCCCAGTATTGGCATTGCCATGAGGCTTATGGATATGTCAGGGAGAAGGTAATTCGGCTTCTTTTCTGTCAGTTCATATCTAGCCTTTTTTATTTGCATGATTGTTAGCATCAGCAGTATTTATTTAAGTGTTCTATACCCTGCTTTTGCATTGCACCATCGGTTAAACAACGACCTTTGTCTCTCCTTTTACATTATGCAGGTTCCTTTTGCTGTTCACAATCCCCATCTTAATAGCATCACTGATTGTTTTGGTTGTTGCCAACCTCGTAGAACTGGGCAACGTGGTTCATGCAGTGCTTTCCACTGTCAGCGTTATTGTTTACTTCTGCTGCTTTGTCATGGGATTTGGACCAGTCCCAAATATACTTTGCGCAGAGATCTTCCCGACTCGGGTCCGTGGTGTGTGCATAGCTATCTGTGCACTTACTTTCTGGATAGGAGACATTATAGTCACCTACACCCTACCTGTGATGCTCGACACCATTGGCCTTGCTGGCGTGTTTGGGATTTATGCAATAGTTTGCGTCATAGCTTTTGTGTTTGTGTTCCTAAAGGTTCCCGAAACAAAGGGCATGCCTCTTGAAGTTATCACAGAGTTCTTCGCTGTTGGGGCGAAACAAGCTGCTGCACGAAATTGATTGCACTCAGCTATTATTATCACAGAGGTATCATCAGACATCCTGGCCATTTCTTTCATACCTCTAAAGATGAAATTACTCTATGTGAGCATTTAGAGTGAGACTACAGATGAGAAACCAAAAGAGATGCACATTTAAGCAACCCAAGATACTTGATCTAGTATTTGGTGTTCGATCTGGTAATGATAAGAGTCAACGTTTGGAGTTCATCTACCTTCCTTTCAATGGCATTATCTTCTTCTTCCTTGTAATATTTTCTTATGTAAGAATGTTTTTTTCGTGGATTTCTTCTACGACTACGAACTGATGCGACCAGTAAAACTTTCTGTGAATTTGAAGCTAATAATTGTGTGCACTCGGTTGGTCTCGACGATATATCTGTTCTTAGCATAATTCTATATACTGATTAAAAGAAGGGGAAAACTATTGCATTTGGCTCAAGCCGAAGAGACAAACCAGACATAATTGTCAGCTAAAACAGCATATTGAAAAAGCTGGTAAGCAGTTCATCTATTCATGGCTGTTGAAATCTGTGAGCCTCGTGATATTGATCTATTTTTTTCTCATCTCTTCATCTCTTCAATTCAGAACTGTCAAAAAGTTGATTGCATGGCTGCTACCCTGATACATTCGCGGCTGCTCTTGTCGTGAGCTGATCATCTTAAGGTCATGTGTTATCGTATCTTGGATTACGGTATATGTAGCCATCTTAGGATGCCAAGATCATTCTATTGTTAGATTGGACATCTGCCATGGAGTTGATTTCTACAATAATATTACTTTCTTGAATCCACTGATTCTTCATGTAAGTCCTCCAATCTTGTTATCCCTTGAATCAAATATGACAAAATGCTGTTATATCCAGCAATGGTATCAGATCATTTACATCATCATATTTATGAAAATGGTTTATCTTTTTACCAATGAAAACTAGTCATATGTATCTTTCATTGGATTCGATCCGAGTAAGCATCCGATGACCGAACCCTCGCTTTCAACTAAGTCATGTCGAACTGTCAAGTAATATTTCATCCCAAAGCAGACCTCTTCCCAAAGATTTTGATAAACAAACATTACCTTGAACGATCTATATGAAATGAGACCGAACTCGGAGTTGACAGTGTATATGTACTGTAACAATGGAAAGTTGATTGAATGCAAGTTCATAATCTTTAGAGCATCAACATTAACATAAATATATGTAACATTAAGAAATCCAGGTAAACCGATGAATCCATACTTACAAGCTGCTTTGTACAAGCTCGTGATGTTATTATAAGACCATATAACCACGCAAACAAGCAATTGTTACAAGTACAGGGCATGCCCTTTGCAAGCAATTTTAACATCAGACTGATTGCTGTCCACTTTGAGCAGGAAGTTGTGCAAATGAGAATGAGAAGTTTTCTTGATCTTGTCCTTCTTTCACATGCAGCTGTTGCTCGGTTGGTCCTGCCTGCTGGTTGATCTCCGAGGAGCATATCTCGACTTCTCCACCTGAATTGCCATGGTCCGAGGCACCTCTCCGTGGAGAACGGTAGTGTGCTTCCCCCATGTGGCCTATCGATCTGTATCGAGGCATCGAATGAACAGGGGATACGCTTAGACTCGCGCTTGGGGTCACCCCAGGGCTCGGGGTCCTTGATCCAGGATGTGAAGTTTCTTTAAGCTTCTTCTTCACGCCTTGATGCCATCTCTTGAGAGCCTTGCTCGTGTGTTCGTCAAATATGGACTTCTTCAAGTGTGACCCCATCTAAAGAACAAAACTTCAACATCCTTAACCAAGTTTTTAAAGATAAACTCAACATTTTTTAATCCAAGTGATAAGTTATGCAAGTTAAGGTATTTTACATGCATTCTGGCAAACATTTATCAGAAATAGAAGAAAGAACAAATACCTGAGATACAAGTGCATATAGTGGAAGTGTAAAGTAGCTGCACAAAATTTGGCCCCCAACTCTGCAATCACAAGATTACAGGAAGAAGGTCCTTTAGTAAAGGAAAGGATAGGCATCTGATTGGTAACTAAGTAATCATTTCATCAGATCTCTCGTTGGAGATTTCTTTAGAATGCTCATGGTTACTTTGTTTTTTCGGACACTTCAATTGTAAGCAATAAAAGAGTGTTCCCTCACGAGAAAAAAAGGTAATAAGGAGTGAGATTCTTGAAGCTTACCCGATAATAATTCTCGCGATGATGAACTTAAATTCATTGTGGAAACAAGACTTCAGCCCAAACTCATACTGCATAAAGTAAGCCCGAGCACCTTGAGTTGCAAGAAAAATATAGTGATCATCATATATGAAGAAACTACCAGAGAAGGAGGAGTTTTACCCATATCCAAAAGAAGTATGTAATCTGAAATGCATTCTGAAACACATGTAAAAACAGCAAATAAGATGTCAAAGGAAGCCAGATATTAATCAGAGAATGATGTTAAAAAAAATAGACCATATTATGATTAGTCCACGACTAGAAGTCTGCATGTATAAATGCCATTTTTTGTTGACGGATAAACATCCAAATAAAGGTTGTATTGTGCCACAATGATGTGAACTACGACAAGAAAACATCGCTGACCTGAAACAGTGCCAAATGGATCAGAAACAGAACATATCTAGGATGCCCAAACCAAAAGTGTTGATCACTGAGATGCACCAGAGGAATGCCCTGGACAACTGTATGCCTCTCTCGGATTTCATTAGCCATCACTGATATAATCGCCTGCAGCTTCATTCCAACTGCCAAAATTATCTGCATCACTACCACAAAAGATTAGTGATTCTAACTAAACAACATGGTGTATCACTCACATTTTAGGAACATTTCAGGCTTACAACTAGAGGAACCATTGATGCCCAGAATAGTTCCTGCCATCCTGATGGGAGAAGAAGTATTGTCATATGCCGAAAACTTGAAATATTTCTGTGATACTATCTTTTGCATGCTAAACAACACAAGATGTATGCTTACCATGAACATTAAGAAGCAAAACTATCACAGCAGAAGCCCATAAAGTAGGACTGTTCAGACAGAAAGAAATGAAGATAAGAGTTAATGTTTTAGTAATAAGAAAATTTAAATCATAATTGAAGTTTTTTTCATATAGGAATATCTATGAAGTGCTTGAACATATTTTGTTTCATGTGGTCACATTAAGTAGATGGACAATTTAAGAATAGTCAATACAGTTAAAATGAGCCTTGCTTATTTGACTGCTAACAGGAATATCATGTTTGACCTCCTATACAATGGCGGTTTTGCATAGTGAACATAAAATTATGAGAAGGGGGCAAAACAAGGTTTTGCTGCTAAATATGCACCATAATTTAGAAAAATAAAGGTTTTGATCCTTCAAAATTGGGAAATGTGGGGGATCAAATAGTAATCAAGGTTTCAAATCTCAACCGCACTAGTTGGTATAGAATGGTATTACCAGTCCGATCAAGTATTGATATCGAAGCACATAGCTTGATATCGGTCCAATGCTATTCATATTTATTTTTTTATATATTTTATTCAGTGATATTAGGCAGTATAGTTTTGTATAATACTGGTAATGTCTGATCTGGTAGGTTATCAAACCATTGTCAAATAGAGAATCCTTGCTTGTATCATTGAAATACCAGATTATCTCTTCGTCTAATGTTTATTATATAGTCTGACCCCTATTTCATTCACCAAAAATGTTTTCAAGCATCGTATACTTTGTCGCGTTACATTAAGGTTCTTAAATTCTTCTCCTAGTTTCACATGTGGGTGTATGTATAATTATCCAGAACGTGTCTAGACTTGAAGTTCAAAAACACTCTTGAGAACTTTTTAAGCATCTAAAATATTTCTAGGAAGCAATCATTTTAGGTAAGTGAGAAACAATAATATGGAAACATCTTTGATTGTTTTGATGGTTACATAAAATGTCAGGTGATATGAATGCTGAAATACTAATCCTGACAAAATAATAAAAAGGTTTGGTGATCAAAATACCTGATCCCAACAACTACCTTGAAGTCATCCTCCAGAGCCCTTTTGATGTATCTTTTGAA
>LVTN01000080.1:315393-347893 GCA_001649415.1 Musa itinerans | reverse complement strand
AATATTTCTAGGAAGCAATCATTTTAGGTAAGTGAGAAACAATAATATGGAAACATCTTTGATTGTTTTGATGGTTACATAAAATGTCAGGTGATATGAATGCTGAAATACTAATCCTGACAAAATAATAAAAAGGTTTGGTGATCAAAATACCTGATCCCAACAACTACCTTGAAGTCATCCTCCAGAGCCCTTTTGATGTATCTTTTGAAATTAAATTTTGTTCCCGGAGCCAGGTGAACCTACAAGCCTCAAATGATCAACAAAGTACAAATCTTAAACATAAGAAATTTTTCATGGGAAAAACTTACACTTATAAAACCGTGGCGCATAGTCAAGTAATCAACTTTACTAACAGACCTCAAGAATTGATTAAAGAAGCTTACCTGGATTACATGAAACCACAGATTGTCATATTGTACACAGTGATACAAAAATGGAACTATCACTTGATGCATGGCACCAAAATTAATACAAAAATGTAAATTTTCACTGCACATGATATTACATGAACTTTATAACTGTTAAAACATCAACCTTTATCATAATCGCAGGTTAATTCTTTTTTTTAAGTTTTAGATTTACAGTAAAGGGGTCAAGTTAATTGATACACTACAAGAGAGGTGAACATATGAAAAGAATTGAAGCTAGCAAAAATTCTGGATATTTTGTCTTAATGGATCAAACTAACCACTCAAGAATTAATGATATATTTATACAGTAAAACAGAAAGCTGACGAAGCAAGCTCTACTTACAACATATAACAAGATTGTGATTCTGTTCCAAAAGCTTGCGTGTCGCTTGACAAATGTTATCTCATCAGCAAACCTGAATCTTGATGGATCTGCATTGTTTTAGCATAAATATTTCACAATGACATTAAAAAGGACAATAAGATAGTACCAAAAGGATAAAAAATCATCCAAAATAAAACCTAAGCTAAGTATAGCGACTAAGATCTTCTTTAAATACTTCTGTTCCACAAGCTGAAGAGAAAATCACCAACACATAGTTACCTATGTAATGAAGAAATGATTAATAGTCCTAAATAAACAAACGGGTGAAGATAAATACAAGCGAACAAATATAACGTAGTATTGAACTCGGTTCCAAGGAATATTTCCTACAGAATTTGACGTGTATTAAAGCCCATCAAATGTGACAAACTGGCAACTATTAAATCCTTGTTCTTGCAGAACAGCTGGAATAGTCGAGCATAAATGGGCTCATGGGCCCTACATATAGACCTTGCATTCTCTGTCTCCACCTTCTCTCTTTCTTCTTCACCTGTCTACTATGCTACTTTTCATAGCTTCTATAAAATGTTGGGCCCTTTCCTATTAGCTTAAGATTTTGATGGATTTGCAATTCCTAAAAAGTTATCATGGAACTAAATCAAGTTATGATTTTAACTCCCGGCTCAACAGCTTTTTCATTAATATTCCATCCAGTGGTTATATTACCCACATACATATACATATATATACATACATACATATATATATATCTTTTTGCACAGTCTGTTAATACTTGGCAAGTGTTGTGATCTTGCACTTGCGTTCATGTGCCTAGTCTAGCTTTCATCCAGCTTGCACATGAGTGGGAATGCAAGTGCTTATTATAATCCTTTCTTGCTAGCTTAGTCTTTTAGATGAAATGCAACGGTTTAAAACTTGTCGCAACTATTTTTCTTGGTTGACATGGACAACTCTTTACGGATCAAGCATCTGCATACACTGATATGTAGAATCTTAAAAAAGAATAGGCACTCCACAGACAATAAGAAGTCTAGTGTGTTATAATATATATTCTTTTACAACAATCAGAGTTTATTTAAAGGGTTAAAAAATACAGTTGTAAATTACATATATAGCATAGAACATGACTAATGACATGTAATTATAGAGCATGTTATCCAAGTCTCTTTAGTAAAACAATGATCTGAGAGTGCAGGGAAAATAACAAGAATTTTAACAAAAAATACAAATCATAATGATGATCCATACTCAACTCCATTTAATGAGAAAAGTATCACAAATCACCATACAAATTCCATTAGCTTTAAAATGATGTAAGATACAAATCATAAACAATGAATTCAATATGATGTATCTGTCTTGTCAATCATCAAGAATGACACTAAAAAATCAACGCCTGCACCAGAGTCCCAGGAGCATCCATTTGTTTAAAATTAATTAAAAGGTTTGATAGTTCAAGCCATCGGGAAATCATCCATGTATCCAAGGGATACCTAATGCTTGTCCAATACATGTTCAGTATGAATACAGAATATCTTTTGATATTTTTATTTATATGCATCTCATATTTGACTGCAACCTTGGTGGTGAACTAGGCCAGGGGGAACTGATGACAACACTGGAAGGGTTTGTAGTGTAAAGATGATTTATTCAAAGGCTCAGGTTGGAAAAATTGGTTAGAGAAAATGGTTGGAACAAGTTCTTTGTGCCTCTCGGTTATTTTTCTCTAGAGAACTACCACCTGTGGCTGTTTAGAAGGCCTTGATTGGCTTTACATATCAGTGTCAGGCTACAACCAACAGACTCAGGTTGTGGCAGCCAAATCACAGTGACTAGCCAACTGCTGTAAGTGGGCAAGTGTCAACAATCTGAAACCTTCAGATTTATGTGAAATTAACTCACTGGAAACCTCATTCAAGAAGCTTTAGGAGTACCAGTGGGTTCATGCCAAAACTGGGACTTGGCAGCTTCCAGCCATGAATCACAAAGTGCTCCATGCCATCCTGCGGCAAAAGAGATACAATCATAGCAAGACAACATTTGATGGTACATGCAGAGTTAGCCTTGCAACTCTGATTGCCTTGGCAATAACATGGGAGGATTTAGTGTAGGCCTAACCTGGACAATGCCCGCCTGTCTAATAAATACATATGCTGCATCCACTGTCTATTAGTTGATACTGTGGAACTACAAGCGAAAAGATGTTCCACATCTCTTAAACATATATGTTCTAGGCATAACCTCTCATGTCTACCAAGCTTATATGTGCAGCGATTATGTGTATATAGCATAGACCGTTTCACCCGAACCGATACGAAACAAGCAGTATGTACCAGTCTGAGTGTGAATCGGTACGTGGACCACTTGTACATGGCATAGGCCGTTTTGCATGAATCGATACATGGACTGCCCCATGTCGGATGGTCCAGTCTGACACATTAAAAAAAAGAACTATTTTATGGTAACATGAGCCCTCTTCACCATACACAAGACTGTGAGCTCCACCTATTGTCGCCCATAGCCGCCTACCACTTATTGTCAATTTTGGGTACGCTTCCTCCTCCTCTGGTCCTCCTCCTTTTTAGGTGGCATCTTAGACAGTACGAGTTGTGACCATAGTACAGAAGTTCATGTGGAACAAACCCTCTTTTTAGGTGGATGATTAAGCCATGAAATAATTATAGCTAACAAAAAAAAAATTATGAGCAACATACCACTCGAGAATGCATAATCAACTGATTGAGTCTCCTTTTCCCACTCCTTCCATGCATGTATCTGCATGAGAGAAGTTCTCCAATCAATGTAAAAGTGATGCTATCACAGAGTGTCATGTATAGAGAACATTCTGAAGTTATTTCAGCAGAAGATAATGAAATCTCTAGTTCTTACAAACCTTTGCTCTTCCAAAGGCCATTATAAGAGCACTATTTGCTACATGGAGCACAGCCAAGAAAAAGATGAAAATGTGCAACTGATGTAATCCATTTACAGATATAAGTGGCACCTTTCCCTGTAAATCAGAACACAAACAATTAACTAGCAGAAAAATCACCACACCACACTGCTATGTAATAAAACCATCAAAATTTGTACAGTTCACTTTATTTTTGTTGCTTACATGAGGAAACAGAATCATGAAGTTCTTCAGGAAAATTGATGCTTAATAGGTGGAAAGATTACCTACACGTTGGATGTGGTCAGATTCAGTAAATTATTAAAAAAACATAAACATCAGTGCATGAAACAATAGTTAAACATAATAAGTTGATGGAATTCCAATCCTATGCTACTGATTCTCAACATAAGTGAGCACAGGTATCGTCATTACAGTGATGCTTGATTTTGATGGATTTTCCACACTTCATGCATCTACCCTCAACCAAATAAATACTTCAACAAATGCCACATGACCAGGATGTTTCGATTATATGCATTGGCAGAGGCTATAGATTTTTATGCAAAATATGTCCTGATGATGCCGCTCTTGGGTGGAAAGACCATAAATGATTATGTTATACTATTTCATAAAAATTAGATGATAGGCTTCTTTATTCAAGTATTGCAATACTTTTACAGGTTTCAGAATAAAACACTTGAATTAATGCATGCCCTTAACAATATCCTGAAAAATACTAAAGATCTCAATAGTGATGTATAATTAGCATATATAAGCTATAAAGTATAAACAAACCATTTTTCTCACAGACAATAATGTGAAGAATTTCATCTGTGGTGCAACTATATAACAAATAGAAAAATTGCATTTTTCTCAAACAAACCAAAAAGTGCATTCATATTTCCGAGAAATTTTGCAAAACAGCTCCAGGAACAACCAAAACAATTTGATACTTCTAAAAAATTTACTCACCATGGGACATGAAGAAGGTGAACCAGCTGCCAAGATCCTACGCTTGGCATTTTGGTCCATGAGCAGTCTCCTACGGTTTCCTCCACCTGCCTCTGATGTCAATGTGTCGTTAAGAGGGCATGGCAACATGGTATCTGCAACTTTATAGGGTATGCATATTTTGGTGATGTAAATCTCTCCAACGGTCTGCAGTAACGAAATGAAACCAAGAATCATCAACTCTGCAAAAACCATATGGGAACACAAAGTGACTTGTCTGCGGAGCAAAGAACTTTATGTTGTCTAATTTACAGAGTTAGCTACAGTTACTGATACCACATATGAGAACTGGATGTAAATGGAACTAAAGAATTAGCATTCTATGTTTGTGTGATCACAGGAATGAAATTTCAGATCTTACCAGCTTTAACTTTCTCGAGGGCATCAAAGAGAGTCTTCTTGTGCTTCTTTGTAAGCCACTGGTACTCAATTCAACAGAAAATGATATTATATCTTTTGTGGCTAATGGGAAAAAAAAATACACTTAAAAGGAAACTAGACAATTTGCAGGCTTGGATTCTAAACGTGGCACAGAATCAAAGCAAGTTCTTGACACAAATGAAAGATGACGAAAAAAGAAGGCATAGAAGCAAAATTCTCAAGCTTCATAATAATAAAGTGTCATTGAAGGAGCCAAATCTTGAACTTGGTAACATAGTACAATGTAACACATGCAAGAATACAATATCAAACTGATTAGCATACATGTAATGGTCATGAAGAAACTTTTGAACCAATTACACTTAAATGATAGTCATATTCCAATTCTGTTATCAAGACATGAAACCCAAAAGCATCATTCAAGTGGAAACAAGAAATATTGAGAAATTACACCTTCCGATGACAATAATCATACATGAATAGACCTCACCCAGGAAAAGTGCCAACAATAAAACCTTAGAAGAAGAAATCAGAAGCCATATACATCTGTGAACCCTGGTTAGTGGAACAAGAAAGAAAAATCAAGAAACCTTAAGAAAGGAAAGGGAATGAGAAAATAAAGGATAAAGTTTCTTCAAATAATGAATCATTTAGTGTTGTAAAACATATTCAAACGTAGAACGGTAAAAAAGTTTCGCCACAAGCCCATCACAAAATCAAGAACAAGCCTTCCCTCAAACAAATCTAAAAAATAAAAAGACATAAACCAGTCAAAACGTAGAAAATTTCTTTCTATTCTCTGTAAAATCCCTTGTGATGAAAGTTGACGGGTACACCACAACTTTTTCTCAAAAATAAAATAAATTCCAAGAAAGTTAACGGTAACGAAGAATTACAATAAAAAATAAACAATAAATGCCAAGATACGATCTTTCGATCTTTTTACTGCTGCAAAATCCTAACACTTTCAAGAAAAGCAGTCAAAATTCCTACCAAAAAGGAGAAGGATTTTTATCTTTCAGTAACTCTCAATATCTAATTTCTCACTCACTTTTCCATCCACAGAGTCTCTCCACTGATAAACCGATAGAGAGGCACTTCTTCTGAATCGGCTCTACGTTTTGGTAAGCCATAAACAAACGTAAAGCTGTAAATAAATTCTCCACTCTGTCACAAAAGCCGGTCCCGCAAACGAAAAGAAATCCTTCGCTCAACGCAAACAAAAACCAAAAGGACCCGTCAAAAAGTAGCAATTTTTCTTCTTCTTTGCAAAATCTCTCGTCTTGAAGGTCAACGGATCCACCTCAACGTCTCCTCAGGAGGAAAAATGTAACCAAAGAAAAAGTTGGGTCTGAAAGAACTACAAGAACACGACAAGAATCAAAAGCCAAGATACAATCTTTTGGACCGTTTTCCTGCTGCAAAATCCCAACACCATCAATAAATAGCAACGGAAACCGGCACCGTCCCGACAAAATTCCTAATCACGAGACGAGAACAGAGAGCGAGGCATTCCCTCACCTCTCCGAGGCGATGCAGTCCCTTCTCCAGCAATAGGGAGATGAGAATGATAACCGAACTGACAGCCGCCACGGCCCACGTCGGCGTCTCGTCGAGATCCCTCGAGTCACCTGCATCTCCTCCCGCCATTCTCCGACACCTTCCGACGCCCTCCTCCGGGTGACTTAAAAAGCAACAAAGAAGCTCAAAAATCGTAGGAATAATATATTTTGAGTGATTTACCAGAAACGCCTTTTAAAAAAAATAGTGGAAGCAATTATATTCTCTTTTAAGAGCATTATACTATAATATCTTTTTATTTTAAATATATATTTTTGTTAAATATTTTTGGTACTTAATGTCATGTAAAACTTATACTAATTTTTTAAATATATACTTGGTATGATTTTTAAATTATAATGTCATTTTTTATTTTTTGATTGTATCAAAAAAATATTTATATAACATTATGTAAAAAACAATATAATGCTAACTTGTGGCATTATATTGAAATAAAAAATTTGTGAATCATTTAGTGTTGTAAAACATATTCAAACGTAGAACGGTAAAAAAGTTTCGCCACAAGCCCATCACAAAATCAAGAACAAGCCTTCCCTCAAACAAATCTAAAAAATAAAAAGACATAAACCAGTCAAAACGTAGAAAATTTCTTTCTATTCTCTGTAAAATCCCTTGTGATGAAAGTTGACGGGTACACCACAACTTTTTCTCAAAAATAAAATAAATTCCAAGAAAGTTAACGGTAACGAAGAATTACAATAAAAAATAAACAATAAATGCCAAGATACGATCTTTCGATCTTTTTACTGCTGCAAAATCCTAACACTTTCAAGAAAAGCAGTCAAAATTCCTACCAAAAAGGAGAAGGATTTTTATCTTTCAGTAACTCTCAATATCTAATTTCTCACTCACTTTTCCATCCACAGAGTCTCTCCACTGATAAACCGATAGAGAGGCACTTCTTCTGAATCGGCTCTACGTTTTGGTAAGCCATAAACAAACGTAAAGCTGTAAATAAATTCTCCACTCTGTCACAAAAGCCGGTCCCGCAAACGAAAAGAAATCCTTCGCTCAACGCAAACAAAAACCAAAAGGACCCGTCAAAAAGTAGCAATTTTTCTTCTTCTTTGCAAAATCTCTCGTCTTGAAGGTCAACGGATCCACCTCAACGTCTCCTCAGGAGGAAAAATGTAACCAAAGAAAAAGTTGGGTCTGAAAGAACTACAAGAACACGACAAGAATCAAAAGCCAAGATACAATCTTTTGGACCGTTTTCCTGCTGCAAAATCCCAACACCATCAATAAATAGCAACGGAAACCGGCACCGTCCCGACAAAATTCCTAATCACGAGACGAGAACAGAGAGCGAGGCATTCCCTCACCTCTCCGAGGCGATGCAGTCCCTTCTCCAGCAATAGGGAGATGAGAATGATAACCGAACTGACAGCCGCCACGGCCCACGTCGGCGTCTCGTCGAGATCCCTCGAGTCACCTGCATCTCCTCCCGCCATTCTCCGACACCTTCCGACGCCCTCCTCCGGGTGACTTAAAAAGCAACAAAGAAGCTCAAAAATCGTAGGAATAATATATTTTGAGTGATTTACCAGAAACGCCTTTTAAAAAAAATAGTGGAAGCAATTATATTCTCTTTTAAGAGCATTATAATAAAATATCTTTTTATTTTAAATATATATTTTTGTTAAATATTTTTGGTACTTAATGTCATGTAAAACTTATACTAATTTTTTAAATATATACTTGGTATGATTTTTAAATTATAATGTCATTTTTTATTTTTTGATTGTATCAAAAAAATATTTATATAACATTATGTAAAAAACAATATAATGCTAACTTGTGGCATTATATTGAAATAAAAAATTTGTAGGTGTAATTATTTAAATGTTTGAATGTATTATTAGTTACATTTGGAGGTACAATTAAAGTAGAGGAGATGTATAGGACTCAAATTCCGGACTTATATATTTGATATAATTGTCTTTACTTACAACTAATCAAATCCACATAAGGAGGACTTGCAAATAATATGCCCAAGATATTATTATTCACTGTATCTTATATTGTGGTATATGTTGAAGTTGAAGTACTGCAAAAGACTATGATTATTATAGCTGATGACTTGATTTAATTTGTGGATGATACCATTCGATTACATTTCAAGGTCATGTCCTCATCACCATGATGAGCTGCTTAGAAATCTCTATCTCCACACCATGGTATTTGGAGACTGGAAAATAAATATCAATGCTGCAGCACTAACTTGGTCGTCGATGTTGCTGCGTGCTCGTCCCCGTCTCTGGGATTTGGACGTCGTTGATCTTTCTTCCAGGGGACAGAAATCGTCTGCTGGCCAATTGTGTCACTGTGCATGAAGAAATCTCCGCCATTTTACTTGGCTAAGTCTGCTTTTCTGCGTGCGCACACACTGCTTATCGTCTACTTGGGGGAAAAGATCAGAATGAAGTTAGGGTTGAAAAGAGCTCAGAGCGTGGAGAGAAGAGAAACCTTACGAGTGTTTGACATGTAGAGAGACAGCAGACGATGGCTGAATTGGTTCTGCAGTTGACTGGGCTGAAGTGAGGAAGGAGAAACAGGCTTCCAAGTGTTTTGGATGAGAATCTGGGAGAGAGACAGAAAGTGTTTTGACTTTCCCATTTCAGTTTGGTAAAATACAAACTGTTTTTGCCTGTTTGTGATAAGTAAACAAGAAAAAAGAACAGTTTCTAGGCCTCAAACACAAGAAATATTAATGGCTGAATTGATTGTTACCGGTCTATCAAGATCATAAGGCATCCATAACTTTTTTGATCTTATTAAGTGTTTTTCACTCGAAAATTAATCTTCTTCGGTTACCATTATAAATTTACGATAAAATATCAAAAATAAATATCAAAGGATATAGGATAAGTTATTATAAGAATTTTTCTGTATCGAAATTCTATTATAATATGAAATTCTTTTCTATTGATTAATATCTATCATCAAAATCTAATTAATTCTATTATATATCTTATCCAAGATCACAATGCTTATTTCCTTATAAATAAGAAAAAGCTAAATGACTGCTGTGGTGCGGAGGTCCTTCGTTGATCCAAATCCGCATCCATCGTTTTCGTCTTCATGTTGGTTGAATGAGTTCCTCCGAATCATTAAATTCTAGCTCGATTTTTCGTACGGTTTGAGAGGAATGTTGGGTTTTTGCTTGTTCCTTACGTCTCTTGGTTCGACTGCAGGAATGCTTTTAATCCACAAGTTAGGCGTAGTTTCTCTGTTGACTTCAGGGATGGTTGGAGAGGGCAAAGAAATGGGTGCAAGCTTAAGATTTAGATTGGGCTCCGTCGATCTCTTGCTGGAAATAAATGTGATCTTAAGTGCTTCGACTTCTTCACTTGAAACAACAAGAAACCTAGTAAGTATATGTGAACCAACACTACTCGAAATTATATCGACCAAATTAAAGTGTCATTAAACCACATAAGAATCTTTAATTAGAATTCAACTGCTTGAAGTGATTTCTTGAAATAGAATAGTATATGTGAACCAACACTACTCGAAATTATATCGACCAAATTAAAGTGTCATTAAACCACATAAGAATCTTTAATTAGAATTCAAACTGCTTGAAGTGATTTCTTGAAATAGAATGATTCATTTTGAATATAATTAATGTAATGTATATTATGTGATGAAAAATATAGAGTTTCTTAAAATTGTAAAGAGTTTTGAAAGAAATATAAAAAATTTAATCCTATCCTAATTTTTCTTGTTTAATAACTATGTCCCTTTAAAAACAAATAAGGAAACCAAATTTATGTGGTTCGGTCATTGATCTACATCCATGCAAAACTCTTACTATAAAAGAAATAATTACAAATGCCTTAAAAAAATATTCCTAGGTCATAAAACACGTGAGACTACTAAACAAGAAAAAACTCAAACTTTAAGCCCAAACTATTTTAACTAAGTGTGGACTTAATTGTAGGTAAACCCAAACTGACAATTAGGCTTCAAAACTCAGGCCCTTATTTATAGTTCCAATAGGAGATAACAAGCTTGATTTTCCCGATATGGGACTATGTGGGACTTGCCAAACTAACAAATCTCCACCTTAGCATGTCCTAACAAAACTTGCTCCACCTTCTTCACAAAAGCCCCAACGGGCAATCACCAACAATGAACACCAACCAAGTCCAAGCACTACTTAAACTTGTAAATCGGAAAAGGCTTCGTAAGCATATCAGTTTGATTATCCTTCGTATGAATTTTTTGAACAACGACCTTTCCCTCAACAACAATATCATAGTAAATTGTAGTAACACCTTGATGCAGATATAATTCGCCGAACAAGCCTCTTAACCATAAAATTTCTTTAATCGCCTCTGTCACTGTCATATATTCTACCTTTGTAATAGATAAAGCCACGATAGGTTGTAAAGAAGCTTTCCAACTAACTGCACAACCGTCAACGTAAAAAATATAGCCTGTCAAATATCTTCGTTTATCAAGATCCGTAAAATAATCAGAGTCCGTAAATCGGAAAAGGCTTCGTAAGCATATCAGTTTGATTATCCTTCGTATGAATTTTTTGAACAACGACCTTTCCCTCAACAACAATATCATAGTAAATTGTAGTAACACCTTGATGCAGATATAATTCGCCGAACAAGCCTCTTAACCATAAAATTTCTTTAATCGCCTCTGTCACTGTCATATATTCTACCTTTGTAATAGATAAAGCCACGATAGGTTGTAAAGAAGCTTTCCAACTAACTGCACAACCGTCAACGTAAAAAATATAGCCTGTCAAATATCTTCGTTTATCAAGATCCGTAAAATAATCAGAGTCCAAACCAACCAAAGTGTCATGATTTTTTCCAAACTCCAAACAAGCATCTGAAGTCCCTTGCAAAAATCTGAGAATCCACTTCACAACCTGCCAATGTGTTTTACCCGGGCGAGACATATATCTACTAACCACACTAACTGCTTGTGAAATATCTGGACGAGTACAAACCATTGCATACATAATACTGTCGATGGCTCTGGAATATGGAACTTGCACCATATATTCTTCCTCTTCAACTGACTATGGTGATTGAGCAATAGATAGCCGAAAATGGCTAGCAAGAGGAATACTTACTGGCTTAGCATTTTTCATGCTAAACCTCTCCAAGACTTTCTTGATGTAATTTTTCTAAGCTTGATCGAGCCTTTTTATCCATACTCGTAAGATCTTGTGACATATCATCTGGAATGTTCTCAGCTCCCTATAGTGCCTAATCAACTCCGTCTTGAACCAGAATGGCCTTCATCTTGAGTTGTCACATGCCGAAGTTGACATTTCTATCGAATTTCTCGATAACGATCTTTGTTATTATCATCGTTACCAAAAGATCCTGAAACTAGGCTCTGATACTAGTTTGTTAGAGCTAGCTAGCCCCAAGAAATTTACTAAAGGATAATTTTTGCAATCCAATAAAGACAATAAAGCAAAAAAATAAAAAGAAACAAGGAAACCAGATTTACGTGGTTCGATCAATTGACCTACATCCACGGACGGAGGAGTAAAACTTTTACTACAAAAGAGACAATTACAAATGCCTTAGGAAAATGTTCCTATGTCATAAAACACCTGAGACTACTAAACAAAAAAAACTTAATTTTAACTAAATATAGATTTAATAGTAGGTAAACCAGCTTTTTTTGTAGTGCATCTGGCTTCAGGAGATAACAAGCTTAATTTTTTCGATGTGGAACTATATGAGATTTGCCAAATTAACAAGTTCAATATTACGGAGACACTAGAATGCTTCTTCCTTCTGTGCAGCCTTAATCGTTTCTCAAGGTGGTGACCTACGGGCGATCGTCGAATCCAATTAATGCACCAGGAAAATAAACGGCATGCAAGGAGAAAGAAGGTTGAGCTGCTTCTTGCTCAACGATAACCGGAGAATCAACGGAACAAGATATCTCAAGAACAATCTTAGTTCTTCAGGTCTAGATCTCTTTCCACGGACCATTGCACTTGATCGATCAAGATTAAAATCTTTACCAAGAACAATGGAAGTAAATGCATCGTTAAGGAACCTTTTGCTTGGACCCAGAATCCTCCATCACCAGGACATCACACATACGACCCAAGTTTTGCTGCGCCTCCTCCGTCTTCAGCTGCAGCTCCTCTCAACTTCACGTGTCACGGGTCAAACGGTGCTCTGCAAGCCAACTTCACGTGTCACGGGTCAAACGGTGCTCCTCTGCAAGTGCCATGATCAGAATCCGACCGCGAGGAAACACCAGAAAGGGAACCCAGCACGGGGAAGAGAAGGCTCAAGAACATGCACGAACCTTCAGTTTCTTCGTGTCCGCCACCACCTCAATAATAATAATAACACTAAGAGAAAAAGATTTCCGATACTTGGAAGCCTTCTCAAGTAGATGGTTGGCTTCCCTATGAACACGCACTATCATAGTCACATTTAAGGATCCACATAATGTCAGTAACAGTAGAGCTAAGAGACGAAGGAATAATAGAATTAAATTGGATTTGAGCTCGCATTATAAATATAATCTTTACTATATTTCATCTAATCCTAACATAGATAACACAAGCGACAAGAAAATTTTGTTGGACTTATCTTGATATAAGAACAGGAACGTCACCTGTTGTAGAGCAATATGAACACACCAACACCAAGAAATTGTGTTAGCATGGCGTTCAATAAGTCTTCTTTGACGTCACCTTTTTGACATCTTTATCCATTTAGCCTTGGAATTTATGCTTCTTCTCCTGTTCTTTGATGTGATGTCTTCGAGTGCCATTGAAAATTTTCTTCTGGTGATCTGTCGTATTCAATTGTTGCAGTAATCTCGTCTCATCCTGCAAGTCATATATTTTTGTTTTCGTATGAAAAAAGAAAACATATATCCGAAGACTTTGACGTCTCTTTGGCACTTATCTTACGATTTAATTAAGAAGGCAACATCAATGTTTTTTGATCGTTTGCTGCTGCATTGATGGAAGAATCAAAGAGAGGGTGGCAAGGAAATGATATGTGACTACAACTTTGCATTCTCTCTTACCAATTCACTAAGAAATAGCAATTTAGGTATCATCAAATTATGAGTACAATTTTATGCTTTGGTTTTTCTGTGTCAACTGTTGCAATCTTTTATGGCTGTGATTACGGAATATGATAAGGTTGTATTTCGAAACATATTTATATTTTTAATATGTACTTTAAAAGAATTTGAATGAATATGATGTTTTGAATGCTTGATAAATAATAGATGAAAATTATATTTTAAATGTACATTGGTATAATATTATTTGGTAAAATCATATTTCAAAAAATATTAAATATTTTTATGATAAATTTGTGTTTTTATTTTTTTAGTATTTATTCAAAATTAAATAAATATATATTTATTTAAATTAATAAGAATAAAATAAAACAAATAAATGTATGTATGTAATCTTATAAAAAATTTCATACGACCCAAATATATAATAAACAAAAATATAATCATATATATAAATATATAATAAACTTTAAAAATAAATAAATAAAATCTTATCTTTGTAGAAAATATAAATCATATTGGTTTCTTACAATGTTATAATTTTAGATAAAGTCACAGGATATATTTAAAATTTAAAAAATTATATTAACCTCGTACAAATGTTCAAATGTTAATTCTATCATTAGGTTGCATTAGTATTTGTATTTGAGCATTTTCAATATAGCATCCAGATGTGATTTGAAAAAACATTACTAAATATTAATTTACACTTGAGGTATGTATTAGGCCCTACAATAATGTACCCTATAATAATTACATCTCTTTGAGAGAGTATTGGTCGACTATCTATATATTTCGATTGATTTAAATCAATCACAAAAGAATGTTGTCCAAATTACAATATATGAAATAAGTTGTATGAACTACGATCCTCTTCTGTTCCCACCATGAGGAGCTTGCTCTTATGATCACCTTCGTCTCCTCACTCGAAGTATTTATAAGATTATAAAAAATAAAAGTACTATATCCAACAAACAAAAATATAGAGCGTCTTTTGAAAAAAAATAAAAAGAGGATTTTTTTTAAAATAACCATTTAAAGTAGTTTTCTCAACAATTTTTCCCTTTTACTTTAATTTATTTTTTAATTTAAAGTAATCAGCTGTGCCCCATTTTTTTACAATATCTGTACTCTAAATTTCTATATCTGGATTTAGATCTACTACTGTCAAATTTCCTTTTATCCGTTCTACCCATAACAACCAGACCCTCAACCTGATTCCCTCTACTTTCCCCAGTGATATCCCTATCTATCTGCTCCTTAGATTTTAGTGTAGATTTAATTTCCTGATACAAAATTGTTTCTTTTCCATAAATCATAGTATCACGGAAATACTTAAAGGATTGGAGAAGAGAACACAAAAGTAACATGGCCTTATCCTCGTCATCAATTTTCACATCTATATTCTCTAAATCCACAACTAAGAAATCAAATTTATCAAGATATGAGAGTATAGATGTACCTTCAGTTATCCGAAGCATATACAAACTCTGCTTCAAGTAGAGACGATTCTCTGCTATCATCTTCATATACAAGGCTTTAAGCTTGTCTCACATGCTCTTAGTCGTAATCTTCATAGCTACCTCCCATAAAACCTCGTTAGAGAGATTTAAAATAATGCTTGATCGGGCCTTTTTATCCATACTCGTAAGATCTTGTGACATATCATCTGGAATGTTCTCAACTCCCTATAGTGCCTAATCAACTCCGTCTTGAACCAGAATGGCCTTCATCTTGAGTTGTCACATGCCGAAGTTGACATTTCTATCGAATTTCTCGATAACGATCTTTGTTATTATCATCGTTACCAAAAGATCCTGAAACTAGGCTCTGATACTAGTTTGTTAGAGCTAGCTAGCCCCAAGAAATTTACTAAAGGATAATTTTTGCAATCCAATAAAGACAATAAAGCAAAAAAATAAAAAGAAACAAGGAAACCAGATTTACGTGGTTCGATCAATTGACCTACATCCACGGACGGAGGAGTAAAACTTTTACTACAAAAGAGACAATTACAAATGCCTTAGGAAAATGTTCCTATGTCATAAAACACCTGAGACTACTAAACAAAAAAAACTTAATTTTAACTAAATATAGATTTAATAGTAGGTAAACCAGCTTTTTTTGTAGTACATCTGGCTTCAGGAGATAACAAGCTTAATTTTTTCGATGTGGAACTATATGGGATTTGCCAAATTAACAAGTTCAATATTACGGAGACACTAGAATGCTTCTTCCTTCTGTGCAGCCTTAATCGTTTCTCAAGGTGGTGACCTACGGGCGATCGTCGAATCCAATTAATGCACCAGGAAAATAAACGGCATGCAAGGAGAAAGAAGGTTGAGCTGCTTCTTGCTCAACGATAACCGGAGAATCAACGGAACAAGATATCTCAAGAACAATCTTAGTTCTTCAGGTCTAGATCTCTTTCCACGGACCATTGCACTTGATCGATCAAGATTAAAATCTTTACCAAGAACAATGGAAGTAAATGCATCGTTAAGGAACCTTTTGCTTGGACCCAGAATCCTCCATCACCAGGACATCACACATACGACCCAAGTTTTGCTGCGCCTCCTCCGTCTTCAGCTGCAGCTCCTCTCAACTTCACGTGTCACGGGTCAAACGGTGCTCCTCTGCAAGTGCCATGATCAGAATCCGACCGCGAGGAAACACCAGAAAGGGAACCCAGCACGGGGAAGAGAAGGCTCAAGAACATGCACGAACCTTCAGTTTCTTCGTGTCCGCCACCACCTCAATAATAATAATAACACTAAGAGAAAAAGATTTCCGATACTTGGAAGCCTTCTCAAGTAGATGGTTGGCTTCCCTATGAACACGCACTATCATAGTCACATTTAAGGATCCACATAATGTCAGTAACAGTAGAGCTAAGAGACGAAGGAATAATAGAATTAAATTGGATTTGAGCTCGCATTATAAATATAATCTTTACTATATTTCATCTAATCCTAACATAGATAACACAAGCGACAAGAAAATTTTGTTGGACTTATCTTGATATAAGAACAGGAACGTCACCTGTTGTAGAGCAATATGAACACACCATCAAGAAATTGTGTTAGCATGGCGTTCAATAAGTCTTCTTTGACGTCACCTTTTTGACATCTTTATCCATTTAGCCTTGGAATTTATGCTTCTTCTCCTGCGCTTTGATGTGATGTCTTCGAGTGCCATTGAAAATTTTCTTCTGGTGATCTGTCGTATTCAATTGTTGCAGTAATCTCGTCTCATCCTGCAAGTCATATATTTTTGTTTTCGTATGAAAAAAGAAAACATATATCCGAAGACTTTGACGTCTCTTTGGCACTTATCTTACGATTTAATTAAGAAGGCAACATCAATGTTTTTTGATCGTTTGCTGCTGCATTGATGGAAGAATCAAAGAGAGGGTGGCAAGGAAATGATATGTGACTACAACTTTGCATTCTCTCTTACCAATTCACTAAGAAATAGCAATTTAGGTATCATCAAATTATGAGTACAATTTTATGCTTTGGTTTTTCTGTGTCAACTGTTGCAATCTTTTATGGCTGTGATTACGGAATATGATAAGGTTGTATTTCGAAACATATTTATATTTTTAATATGTACTTTAAAAGAATTTGAATGAATATGATGTTTTGAATGCTTGATAAATAATAGATGAAAATTATATTTTAAATGTACATTGGTATAATATTATTTGGTAAAATCATATTTCAAAAAATATTAAATATTTTTATGATAAATTTGTGTTTTTAATATTTTAGTATTTATTCAAAATTAAATAAATATATATTTATTTAAATTAATAAGAATAAAATAAAACAAATAAATGTATGTATGTAATCTTATAAAAAATTTCATATGACCCAAATATATAATAAACAAAAATATAATCATATATATAAAAATATAATAAACTTTAAAAATAAATAAATAAAATCTTATCTTTGTAGAAAATATAAATCATATTGGTTTCTTACAATGTTATAATTTTAGATAAAGTCACAGGATATATTTAAAATTTAAAAAATTATATTAACCTCGTACAAATGTTCAAATGTTAATTCTATCATTAGGTTGCATTAGTATTTGTATTTGAGCATTTTCAATATAGCATCCGGATGTGATTTGAAAAAACATTACTAAATATTAATTTACACTTGAGGTATGTATTAGGCCCTACAATAATGTACCCTATAATAATTACATCTCTTTGAGAGAGTATTGGTCCACTATCTATATATTTTGATTGATTTAAATCAATCACAAAAGAATGTTGTCCAAATTACAATATATGAAATAAGTTGTATGAACTACGATCCTCTTCTGTTCCCACCATGAGGAGCTTGCTCTTATGATCACCTTCGTCTCTTCACTCGAAGCATTTATAAGATTATAAAAAGTGAAAATACTATATCCAACAAACAAAAATATAGAGCCTCTTTTGAAAAAACAATTAAAAAGATGATTTTTTTAAATAACCATTTAATTTTTATATAATTATTTTTAATAAAAACATTAAAATAATATGAAAGGAAAATTCAAGTATTTAGGTGTTGCATCTGAGTCAAATATTTTAATATACTAATTTAATTTTTTTATTTATGATAAGCCATGATTATTATATGGTAACAAATGATGAGATGATTTCTTAAAAAAATATTTATTTTTGGGTTGGGAAGTACTGCACATTTCTAACATTTTCTGACATCTTTTTTGTTTTCTAATACTTAGGAAAAAGATAGATGACCAAGGTAGATGACCAAGGTATTATAGGTTATTAGAAAAAAATATTCTTAGGAAATTCTACAAATGATAAAAATAAAAAAAATAAATTTTCAGAAATTCACCCAATAATCTTAAAAATGTTTTTTGGCTCTATAATTAATTTTATATGCCTTGTATTTTTTTTTTTTTGTTCTAATATAAACAAGCATCCAATTAAGTACCTTCAGAATTCTCCACAGACTAGCAGCCTCATCTCTCGTGGGACCCACACGTGTTGCCACGTACCACGTCTCACAGGGGGCCACATCGGATGAAAAAGGCCTTCAGGAGATACATTTTGGTACATGTGCGATCCAGGGATGCAAGGGGGCGGTACTGACGTTATTTACTCTTCTTCCGGAGTACCGAGGAGTCAAAGGATTCTTCGGCGCTTTCGACAAGGCGACTCTGCCTCCCCTTCCGGCGTCTACTTTTTCTCTCTTTTACCCTCCCTCCCGAGGCCACACGCGATCGAGAAGAAGAAGAGCAGCAGCAAAAAGATTAGGCCAAAGAAGGGCGCAGATCTTTGGATGTTTATCCGCTTCATCTCCACGCGGTAGGTGGAGTCTGTTGCCCGTCGCATTCTTCTCATCGGTTTGGTGAACGACGCGCCAAACGAACAAAAAGTAATCAAAGAAGCGGTCAATCCCTCCCCCTTGTACCGTCTTTTATTGATTGCGATGTGTTCTGGATACGTGGCTTTGGATTGCCATGTCCAAAATCTTTGTTTTGCTTGGGTCGGGCCTTGCTCTCGGATCCTCTCCTGTTTCCACTGTTCGGGTTCCAATACGTCTCTCTTTCCCCTTTTTATTTGTTTATTTTTACCTTTATTTATTCGTTTACTTTTTGTGCGTTTTAGCTTGTGGGTTGTTCGGACCGGCGGCATCGTCACTTTTAGCGATTTCTTGCGTTAGGTTTGTATCCCTCCTCCTTTCCTTTCCCTTTTTGGCCGATTCTTTCTGCGAGTTTCTCTGTGAAGTGGGTTGTTGACTACGTCCCTTTTGATTTGAGCGGTTTAACGTCATGCTCATGATTCTTGGATTATCTTTTAGCTAATCCTGCATCGATCAGTTTTCGCCGATTTTTGGTTGCTGAAACGAAAAGAAAAACTAATCTTGCTGCTTTCTTGTGCAATCAGGAGTCTTCTTTCAAAACCGACACTAGTTTGTCCGGGTAATTTGGCCTAGGATTTGTTTTTTTTCTTGTTTTCTGGTCTATATGCTCTACGAGCAACTAAGATTTGCTGTAAATGTGGGATTTTCTTGAATAGATTGGAGGGATGAAGGGGAAAGGAGCAACAGCTAAAAACTACTTTGTCCTCAATACCGGAGCCAAGATTCCTGCTGTTGGTCTTGCAACATGGCAACACGGAGGTGATCTTTGCGCTGAAGCCGTGGCGACGGCTTTGACGGCCGGGTATCGCCACATCGACTGCACCCATCTATATGGGAATGAGGTTGAGGTTGGGAAGGCGCTAGCCGAGGCTTTTGCAAGCGGAGCCAAGAGGGAAGATTTGTTCTTGACCTCGAAATTGTATTGTGCTACTAATTCACATAAGAGGGTCGAGAATTCCGTGAGAGTTTCCTTGAAGAGCCTTGGCGTCTCCTACTTGGATCTGTATCTTGTGCACTGGCCTGAGTGTTCGGCTCTCGGGGATGCCACTGATCCTTCTTGGAAATCTGCAAGCGAATATAGACAGTTCTCGCAACGATTGAAGCCAACCTGGGAGGCTATGGAAAGTCTTGTGCGGATGGGGCTTGTTCGTGCGATTGGTGTTAGCAATTTCAACATTCAGCAGATCAGCGAATTGCTCCAGTTTGCGAAGATTGTTCCAGCAGTCAATCAGGTCAGGTTGATTAGCTTCGTGTTATATATACTCATTGTTTTTCTTGTATAGTTGTAAAAGGTTATGTCTACAATCTAGTTCTTCCAAAGAGAAAGCTCAAAGCAGCAGGTCTCTTTGAGTTACAACTATCGTAATTGGTCCTCTACGAAGTCAAGTTGCTTTTCACTAACTAAAGCAGTTATTTTCATGATTAGTTTTGGAAGACGATGTGAAATGTGGTTGTATATTTATTCATGTTTGTCCATGTTATGGCTTAAATCATGATGACTTCTATGATTATATGCCTGATTTGGCTTATCCAAAAGTGAACTTGGGTTTTAGTTTTATTCTTTTTAGTTTATGCTTTACAGAACAAACTTTTCATCAGCTTTCCAAAAAATTGTCATCATGTTCTCATATTTGTGTGTTAAAAACCATCAGTTAGATCAAGCAGAAAAATCTAGCATGTTTTTTGGTGCATGCTATAAGCTCGACTTCGTTTGTATGATAAGTTGTCTATTTGTTAATGTTGTTTCCATTGTGTTATTATCATAATACCATTTAGTATTTTCTGATAATGAACTCAACTATTCAATCCATTCTTTTGAGCATGTAGTCATGATTGTCAAAGTTGAAGCATGCCAATGCAAACATAACCTGAATAAATAGCTAAAGTTATACGTTACTATTGCCTATTAACTCTGTTTTTAGGTCACGACACCACTTTTAAAGTAATTATGACATGATAGTAATTCTTGTACAACAACAATATAGCTGTAAAGTTACCCCTATTTGGGTTCTGCTACATTAATTTGTTGTTGCCATTGAACTCTGTGAAAAGCCTTGGAAGTAATTCCAGTTAAAGAAATAACGGTTCAAAAGTTTACTTGAGCCTATTCTAAGGGATTGATGGAATCTATACTTTTTATGGATATTAAGAATGATATGCATCTTTTCTCCTGAACATCTCAAATTGTCATGTGATGGAAGATTATTCATCCTTTCTAGACAAGGATATGAGGTTGAAAGCTTGCTATTAACTGATTCTGGTCAAGAACTCAAATTCACTACAAGTGATGTAAGTGGGGGCTTTTTGAGTCTAAAATATCGGTTACAAATTATGAACTCTGCTGTGTCCCTTTCCCAAAATCCTGTTTGTTATTCTATAACTCCACAATTGGGCCATGTTAATAGCAAGATGAGTGCTTGGAAGCCTGACCCTATATGAGTCCCTTGTGTTGCACCTTTTTCTTTCATTGAGCTTCTTCAAAATTTCATGCTCATGATTTTATCTCAAGTATCTCACCTTTTCTTCAGAATGTTAACCATCAACCACATAAATTAAGACAATGCGCCATGGTCTCTTATATATATATACCTGTATGAAATTAGATTTAATAGCTTATCAGTCAATCATCTCAAGATAATGTGTATCAAATGGTTATAGAATGCAATTTGGACAGTTGAACTGATGAAAATCCAGTGAGTTGTTGAATATGGATGCAGACCTGATCATGAGTGACTTCATTTATATCTATAGGATCTATCTATAGGAGCTAGATTATACTTGGAAACCTAAGATGCTCATTTAGTGTCAGATGCAATGGTCAACAACAGGGGACGATTAAAGTAGACTTCTAGAGCTTATCCCAAATTATTTGTATGATACATATTGTCATTTTTGTCATCTTGGGTATATGATTTTCCATTCATTCCTGGGTTCTTATGTTGTCAAACTTTGTTAATATGTCTTCTTGACAGATCCATATTTGTGTGTGGTATGAAAGATCTTTTCCTGTTTTTCAGTTTTTCGTATGAAGCTGATTGAATAATGAATTGTAGGTGGAGTTGCATCCATTCTGGAGACAGGATGAACTAGTGAAATTCTGTCAACAGAAAAGAATCCATGTATCTGCTCACACTCCACTGGGAGTACCCATATCTCGTGGGATGGCAACTGCCAGTCCTGGTCTTTCTGATAGTGGATCTGAGGATGAAGCTGGAACTCCTAGGATAACATTTAGAAGGTCAAGATCAGTGCATGGACCAATGATGAAGCTTTCTGTTGTTGTAGATATTGCAGAACGCCATAACAAGACACCCGAGCAGGTAAGTACTTGCATCTTTCCCAAGTTTGAAACATTTTTCACTCCTCTCAGTTTCTTCTGAGGTATGCACCTCAGAGAAGCTTTTGCCTTATTGGTCTTTTTACCTCTTCTAAGAACAGGGTTTTGTAAAATGTATAAACTTTACTTCAATAATCAATCATATAGTTCTGGTTATAGCAGTTGGCAGTTCTAGAACTTGGGAGTACATGTTGGACAATCATTGTCATTATGAAAATGGTTATGAATAAAATTCTTGATGCTAAGGTAACTAGCAATTCGATTGTTCTAAAATTTGGTTTCTGTTTATGTTCAATTGTGTTTGGTTGGAGTGGCATTGGCAGAGGAATTGCATTATTATGGTCATCATTTGACACTTCTATGAATCTTCTAGAATTGGTACTTTTATTTTGGAAGCATAAGCAATCGACAGGCACATACCATGAATACTCAAGGAAGAATCATATAGATAGTAATGATGTATTAAATAAAATATAATTTTCTTACCAAGTATGCAACTCTAGCCCCAAAAAAGGTTGGCTTGGTTCATCTCCATAATGAATATGTAAATAGAACTTTGCTGCGAAAGATTCGATCATCTAAGCTAAAGTTAATCCTGTAGTAAGTGATGTGAACACTCATCCATTGAGTAATTATTGGAAATAATAGAAGCTGAATATGCTTTCAACTGACACGTAAAAAAGGAACTAGTGTCGTAGTAGTAGTGAACTTTTGGAGTATAGACAATCGAGATAAATAGACTAATATGGTACATTTGATATCCAATGGTCCATGGTGACGAGAAACTTTTAAGAAGGTATGTTTAATATCCGATGGCAATTTTAGACACAGAAGTGGGATTAAGGCAGAATGCAGAACTCCAACAACATAGACCATCTGGAATATATACCGGAGGTTGAATAGCCTGAGCCAAGGAAATGTTAATTGGTCACGAAAGCGTTTCCACGCAAGAAAGAAGCGGCTCTTACCCTATTGTCGCTGGAAACTCTCTGGTCAATCAAGTCTGCTTCTCAGTCTCGGAACGGATGAGTTTAAAATCATTCTCTCTTTCTAGAAACAATACTTTTGGTTTAGCCGTAGTGCTTCAATTATGCACTATATGTTCTTTCTTCGTTTTTGCTGAGAAAATGGATTTTTATTAGTATTTTTGGGATGAGTGCTGATAGGGTGTGAAATTCAATTTTTGAGGTTCAGATTATGTGTGGTTTTAGTGGAGGCTGACTACAAAATATCGTAAACCAGGGCAGGATATGTTCATTTCAGTCCATGCTGTGCAAAATCTATGAATGATAGATTTCACTGTAATTTGATGTCAAACTGCAGTATGATGGCAATTAATTATTCCTTTGTATTACATGAATTAACTAGTAATATGGATTTCTTGGCAATTTGTGATGTCAAGGATGTTTTTAAAAACATTGAAAGAGTGGCTAGTGGAGTTCTTAACGTAGACAGATTTTATTGCCTCATGATGGTCATCTTAGGTTGTTGATGTTGAGTGACAACTTTTAGGATATATATAGATACATACAAGGATGAACAATATATTTTACGGAGTTGAATATAACACTATAATAGTATGGTTCATCTATTTAAATTAGATATTGGTGACTGGATCATAACCAGGAACTGGAATGACAATTGGAACAGATTTGGATCGGAATTAGAATGACCAAATCATTGTGTATCGTTCGTAAAGACAGGAACCAGATTCAGGATTGGAATTTTTTCTTATTGTTTGGTTTGTTGCGAAGCAGGAGCATAATCAATCATGATATCCATTTTTTTTGCCTGTGAACGAGGGAGAAGAGAGGGGAGAAGTAAAAGAAGAGAAGAGAAATGAACTGATAGGGGAAGAGGGAGAAAAGAGGACGAAAAGATAGAAGACCATTTAAGGTTTTAACTTCGAACAAATTTTAAAAAAAGAATCAGGCTTACCACCCAGTTCACAGGGCTTGTCAGGCAATAAGTCCATACCACAAATGTACTGTCCGAAATTGGATGGTCCATGTGACAGTATTGATGAATACTGGTCCAAACGAAATTGTATTCAATATAAAAAACATGAAGTCAAGGAGGTTGATGAAAGGATTGGACACATTTTCTTGACCCACAACCAATTTTTGGACTTCTGAGGAGAGATCCCTACTGAAGTGCAGTTAAGGTGATCGAGTTTCCAACATGCCAAATCCTCTGTCCTCAAGGGTTGAAAGATGATGGGAGTTGGCGGATGCAGGAGGAGGAGGGAGGGCAAAGGGATGCTTTTCTTTAGTTTGATTCTGTTAAGTGTTGCATATCACATTTTATGTCTGTATGATGAGTCAAATAAAATAGATGTTTCTTTTAACTTAAAGAAGGTAAAGTAAGCATAGCAAAAGGGGTTTTGGTGGTCATTTTTTTTATTGTCTTACACTGGTTACTATCAGCTTCTTTATTAGCCCCTTCAGGTAGATTTGAGTCTCATTTCAGGTCCATCCCTTGTAAGCTTGCAGTGTGAGATCTGTAGATTTAGTTCAAGAATTTTGCTTTCTCACACTTGTCCATGAGTGAGATATAATATACTTGACACTTTGATATGATCGCCACCAAACGGGATCATGCTTGATGTTTTGTGGTGTCATCCTACTTCATTTATTTGGCCTTTGCATGAAGGCTTGACATTTTTGTTGATGGCTTTTCTACTGACTCTTTAATAGGTCATTTTGCGATGGGGACTACAGCGAGGAACTAGTTTATTGCCGTGCAGCCTAAATCCTGACAGGATCAGGAAAAACATAGACATTTTCAGTTGGTCGCTGACAGATGAAGAATGGAATAGACTGAACAGGATTGAACCTCAGATATGCCTCTTTGGGAGTGGACCTGTCAACACATCTGAAACTGGGTTTTTTTCAGCTGCTGGTCCTCTTCAGGCTGTGTATGAGATGGAAGATGACACTGAATAATCCCAAGACTCTCTAAGTCTCAGAAGTGTACTGTTGTAAACTCTCATCTGAGAAGGGGATATTTCACGAAATTTTCTGCACATATGTTATGTCTGTCTGCAAATCTCTTCGGAGACCAATATCATCTTGTAATTCTTGTTAATTAGATTTTAGTAGTTATGTCATATTATTATGGATCAAGGTTTTGCTACAATGGAAGTTATTATATGTTTTCCCCCTCCTACAGCTATCTTCATGCAGCGCATTTAAGTTCTGTAAGAAAGAATGGCAACTAGTTTTCAATTGGTGCATGTTGGAGTTCTGATTTCAGCAGTTGCTGAGACCTCTCTTATCTGTTCTGTACTAAACCTTGGCCTCGTTTAGTGGTGGCTGACAAGTTGCAGCTATGTGTTCATAGTGCTACTCTCCTTGTGGAGTGAGGATTCATCAGAGAGCATATATGTGGCTTTTGTCTTGTGCACTAAACCTGCAATAGCTTGTATCAAAATGCCACCTGGAGACTGTGATAATGTCCAACCAATTCAACCTCGTATTAAGGTATCGATCATGTGATGTTATAATATTGATTACAAGACATTATGATTTTAGTCATACGATATTGAGGTGTCGATTGCTTCCTTATCCATATATCATAAAGAAAAATATTTCTTTATGATTCATAAATCTCTATGCATAATTGGAGATATTATTATTATTATTATTAGAACAGAAGAGAAAGCTAAACAGATAAAAGGGTCATTCCTGTTCTTCCTGTCACTGTGGTTTTAGGTTAACATTAGATAGAACATGATGTTTTCTTTTTCTGCATCAGATATCATCAAACCAAATGCCTTTAGCCACTGTTTCCATTTATTTCATCTAATTTTGTCATGAATCCATGGCAAATAAACCATGATTTTGATGCATTGGGAGTCATTTTCTCAACGTCGAAAAATAATCAATCTCCTACGGTAATCTTTCCTTTAGAAAGTGGTAACTCATTGTTGTCCACAAGCGTTAGAAGAACCATCTTATCCACATTAGCAGTGCCTCTCCTCGCAGCCATCCAAAACTTCCACAAAGTGAAATGGCATCGCCGATGTCGCTGAGACACTGCTCCACAAACCCTTCGCTTGGCGTCGTTTGCCGCCTCCATGGCCACTCCAAGCTTGGCCATGCAGCTCCAAGTCTCCCGGAACAGCTACTCATCGGAAGGAGACAAGCAACAGCTGCAGCAGCTGTAGCAGTAGCTCTCCATGCCAAGGAAGCCATCTCCGGTTCGAGCGTCGCTTCCGCCTTGGAGTTCAGATTCACCGCTCCGGAACAGACGCCCGAAGAAGCAGACGCGGTGGTGAAGATCCATGCAAGAGATCTGGTGCGGATAAAGGCTTTGATCGATTCGCAGTCATGGAGAGAAGCCCAGATCGCGCTTCGCGAGAGCTCGTCGTATCTGAAGCAGGATCTCTACACGATCATCCAAGCAAAGCCGGGAAGCCAGCGGCCACAGCTGAGGAAGCTCTACTCTCACCTCTTCAACGATGTCTCGAGGGTGAGTCCATCGTCTTCACGCTCTCCGCATGCTCCAGCTTCCGCAAATGAAGCTTGAAATCTTTATTGTTTGTGCTGCAGCTGGATTATGCGGCCAGAGACAAAGATGCTACCCGAGTTCAAGACTGCTATGATAACATCGTTGCGACACTCAATGAGATTTTTGTTCTGATCTAACAAATGCAGACGTTGATGATTGTTCTATTGCCTCTCTCTTTCTCTCTCTCTCTCTAGAACACTCTCTTTGTCAATCTATCTGTATCTATCCAGCGAATTTCCGAGAAAGACCTGATTCACTCTATGAAATTGATGAACCAATTCAATTCCCCATATATAAGATATATATATTGTCAGTTGCATGTTTATATATATGTATGTCATATCCACAAACATGTCAACTATATTTGTGTCAACTTTGTTACCCTTTTTTATGTCAACCTTGTTAGAAGAACAAAAGAAATGAACGTAGAGTTATGTAAACGATGTGTCAAAGCAGAATAATACCTCTACGCATTGGAATCAGCTAAGAGAGCGGCAATCGACAGAGAAGAGGCAACAATCTGAAACAGGGGCGACCACACTGGATCCGCCTGCAGATGGGTGGGCGCGAGAGAAACACGCGGGCGCGGGCAGAGGGACGACCACCGTGGATACGCCGATAGAGTAACAGTAGTGATGGGCGGTGTTTGCCGTCGACTTGTGGAGAAGATGGTAGACGGCGACACCTTATAGGGGAGGAAGATGGCAGATGGTGAGGAAGAAGCGGGCGCTTCTTCAGAGCCAACGTAAATGGGCGACACCCAGTAATGGGCCTTTTTATGGTGCCAAATTAGATTTGCAGGTCTTCTCTTAAGCTTGGGCATGGGGCCGAACAAGCACTCTTCGGTTGCTCTTCCTAGCTGATAGCAGATAAGATTTTTCTAGTTGTGCGAGAAAATCTCGCTGATCAATTGAGGAAAATCTTATCTTCTTACATGTATAAATAGGCATTATATTGAATTAGTTTATTTTATCATTACATTTCAATTTATCATGATATCAGAGTCTCTATTGCCTTAGAGCAAGATTTATCTTTTTTTCTCATTGTCCAACGACATCTCTTTGGTGACAACGAGCGGTTGATCCTCCTCTTCAGTGATCGTAGCCCTTGCTATTACTCACCGTTACTATTGAACTCAATTGGGTTACAAATCTATTCAAAGAACTCAACATCAACTTCATCATTACTCCTATAATATATTGTGATAATGTTGAAGCTACCTACTTATGCGTCAATCCAGTATTCTACTCACGCATGAAACATATTATCATCGACTTTTACTTCGTGCGAGATCAAGTTATCAAATATCAACTACGTATTTCTCACATATATACGACTGATCAACTAGCAGACTCACTCACGAAGCCTCTCACCCACAAAACTATTTTCGTTGCATCAGTCCAATATTGATATGCTTGACAAGAGCTCAAACTTATGGAGGTATGATAGCAGATAAGATTTTTCCAACTGTACGAAAAAATCTCGCTGATCAATTACGAAATTTTTTCTCTTCTAACATATATAAATTATATAGATATTATATTCAACTAATTTAAATATGCTTTGTCACGATGTAAAGTAATTCACTTGCAAGCAAATCATGTGTTGTTTGTTTCTTCCTCCAAACCATTACTCGTAGGCGGTTCCTTCAGCCTTTCTTCTCTCGATATCCCCACAACAGTGAACCAAGGGTAATTTGATCTCGATGATTGTAGCACCAACTTCAAGTTGTTTTCTTTTCTCTCTCTGTCTCTCAAGGAAGATTACACATTGATGATCCCACACCTAGTGTGGGGAACAGTGCAATCTATGCCATCAAATTGGTATTGCAATCTATCCAGCAACTGGTGATACCAAAAGAGTCATTTCAACTCGTCACTGGATGCATGGATAAACCTCGGAATCTTAGATAGGGCCCTTTATCTCCTCCATATAGAAAGACTGTAAACCACTGAAAGTTGATAGGAGCAGTGGTGTTCACTGGTTCAGCAGTTGAGCTCTCACACTCCAATAATGGCTTCACTCATGCGAGTTTCTATTTTGTAACAGTGCTTCGTTGATAGAGAGATGATGCCTTGGATGCAGACTAGAACCGTTAAAGCAGATGTGACTGAAACTAAGGATGTGAATGGCAATGGCAGGTACACTGCCATGCCGATGTCTATCTTCACATGCACTGTGTCCTCCGACCATAGCATGCATGTTTATGTTTGTCCAAAGAAATCCACTGTTTGTGGATTGTGTTCCCCCTTGATGTGATTGAGAACTTGGATCAAGAAGAATGAATGCAACCACTCAATTCTGCTTGACAAGAATTCCAATCATTTTATCTAATAGTCACAGGAACATCAGTGGGGATGATCTCTGAAGAGCAACAGCAGAAGCAACTGCAGTTATGGAAGTGATTGCTTATATTTACTTCAACTAGTGCAGTAATACAAACTGGATTTGTGTTCCTCGAGCCTCATTGCTTAGGAATCCAAAGCTCAAGATGCAACAAGTTTCTTTATGATACTTGAACAAGTTTAATTCCAATCAGAACAACAGTAACAACTGAGTGTCTCATGGGGAAAACATCCAGGATAATGAGGATGAAGTGCCCACCCACAGGAGAGAAGAACAGTAACAACTGAGTGCATCATGGGGAAAACATACAGGATACTGAAGTCAGCAAATGGTTTTCTTTGTCCCTTCCGATAGTCAATAATGAAGCAGCCTTTTCTTAGCTCAAAAAAAGTATTTCTCTTTAAACCAATTATCAATGTCAGATTGTGATCCAATCAACTAAACTTATGTTATATGTAATAGTATTATGTCATCCTTAGTTTATTCCTAATTCTTCTTATGCTAAATTTTCTTCTAATTGTTACCATAATTTAATCTTATACATTGCATACAGTGTTCAGATGGATCTATCTGAATTAATATGACCAAACACTTGCAGTTCCTGAGAAGGCACACAAATAATGACTCATGACCTACTAAAAAGAATGCATTCAACCTTAGCTCAGTCAGACAGACTAAATTATACTGCAAATGTTGGCTTATCAATCAAGGAGGAGAGGAGTATAAAATGATTGGCTTATAGATCGGTCCATGTCTTTGCACAAGGGAGGGCCTGGCCAAACTGGCAAACTAGGAAGACTCCAAAAGAGACCATGAAATAAAGAAAGAAGAAATCTAGACAACTAAGCCTGATACAAAGAGTAAAGCAATCCAGGATGAGATGACACCAGTGTCTAATGAAATGTTTGCACTAGCTTTTTTCCCAAAGCAGGTGGGTCATGGCTGCTTCCCGTGCTCTCTCCCTTGGCCATGTAATCTTTCCTGATAACTCTTCCACATTAATGTTATGCTTTTTCTCTGTGTATGTATGTGCAGTGGAATTCTCCATGACAGGAGAAGACAAACAATTAAAGAAACCTTCATGAGATTCTGCAAGTCATGCTGGGCTCATCTTGTCTGTGGTTCCCTAAGATCAATTCTGATGCAGTTTATTTTTGTAAGATTGAACCCAGTATCTTTGTTACACCATACTCTTTGATCCCTAAAAGTCATTCTCCTTTTAGTCCATGTTGTGTGCTATAAACTAAAGAAACTTAATGAGATGGATATATATATATATACGTATATACACACAACAGCATAAGTCGAGCTAAAGAAGATAGATCAGCAGGAGAATAAACACTTGGGATATTCTTATCTACTTGCTCTATGACTGACATGGCTGGCCAAACCTATGAGATCTTTAAAGAGGTTACCTTCCTCCTTTAACCCATATATGTAATCTACTTTGCAGCCAAATGATCTCATAAAGGCATAGGATTTGTACCTTTGGTGAGGCTTTTGGTAGTCCTACGAAATCTATATCTCAAAACGAGGATGTGATCGTTGACTAATTTGACACTGTGGGCATGTTCCTTGTGATAAAAGTGAGAAGTCACAGAGTGGCAAAAAAGTGTCATGGAAATGACTGTTGAAATCTGCTTGATACAAACTCGTATCTCTCAAAGTCTACCGAGTTAATCTTGGAGCATGATCAGCACATGAGAAAAGTACCCTTTAACCTAAAAGTTGCTAGAAATATTTCAAAGGAAACATTGGAGACTGTAACGGTGACTATATACTGAAGCTTGAAGGAAGAGGAAGAGGAAGAGGAAGAGGAAGAGGACCACCGTTGGACTCCTGCAAGTGCAACCGGAGTGCGTTTTTGACGTGAGACTTTGAACGTCCGAAACTTCTTGGGTCCAACAAAAAGAAAGGTCTCCATCCTCCTCTCTCGAGTAGAACCAAAAGCAAAAAGGTCATGCCTGCTCTTTCTATTTCGGTGATGATAGCATATGACAAAGAGGATTCCTTCTGGTCTCTCGCTGCAGGCTTTGTGTGTGGTGTGGTGGGGGGAAAGAACTGATCTCCGGTGATCTCCACAAGTTAACCACGTTCGATTGCCATTAAGATAGACTTTGGGTCAGGCATCGGTGGGACAAGATTGACTGTGGATCCACTGAAGCTGGGTAAAGTGACGGGCAATAATTGTGTATTTGTCATCATTTAGAACAAGAAAAGCTCATGAGATTTGCAGTGTTTTGGCTCGCTAGTGTCGTCCATGCATGCATATGCATGGCTTTATCCCAGAACAATGTGTCGAGGACCCCAGGAAGGAAGTGCTCTAAGATCCTAAATCTTGTACTGACAATGACTGAATCAATGAAAATTCTTGTAGGCATAGCTTAGCCACCATAACCTCTGTTCCTTTAATAATCATTCCTCCACAGCACAAACCAGCTTTTTTCCCAGCGTTGGCTAAAAGATTGAATGCACAGTGACATCACCCCCTTCTCCTTCCGGTTCTGGACAAGCTCGAGCACAGAAACGGTGGTAACTGCAGTGCAGTGCAAGCAAAAATGTGGCTGCCAGTTTGCCAGTGACACACACCAAGGCTCATGTAAACCAACCAACCACACAATCTGTGGGCAAATCCTCTTGGTAAGGTGGTGGCCGACCATTCACTGGGGCTTGGCGCATTGCCGCAGTAGCACAGTACATTCCAAAAGATTTGGTCCTGGTGTTTCGATGCCACCCTCCCCCTCTCTCTCTCCCTAAGCTACCCAAGCCATCCGAATAAATGGTATCTGGTCGAGGATTACTGAAGCATCACACAGGCCTGGTCCTCCTTAAATATCGTCAGCATCGGATACTAGTGACGACACGATCATGGTTGAAGAAGCCAGCGCTCTCAGACACGATGCAGGTGGATGGAAAAAGGAAGAGGATTCATTTATGAGGCCATGTATGAATCCAAGCAGCAAGATTTTCTCTGGTTAGAAGAATGTCCTTATCACTACTACTTGGTTATTTGTGCAAGCCACAGGACGAACGAGTGAGAGGAGTGGAAAGGTGACGGGGGTGGAGGAGTCGGGGATGAAGAGGCTCACATGCATCACTTTTGTGTCTGGACTTTGGGTTCCCACTAGATTCTGGGTCAGGAACTGGAATTATTTTGCCCTTCCATAAATGCATTGCCCATTGGAGTGAGATCTGTGCTTTTGCCCTTTTCATTGACAGAGGAATTCTGTTCCTGTCTCCTCCTCC
>LVTN01000080.1:284717-315130 GCA_001649415.1 Musa itinerans | reverse complement strand
TTGGGAGTCACGATTATTTTCTTGTGAAAAATCACCACACATTTATTTGTATTTGGAAGTAAAGGCTAACGCAGGGTAATCACTGCTTTTTTCTCTGTGGAAAATTCTCTCTCTAAAGTTGCATGATAACTTCTTGTTTGTTGAATTCGATATGTAAAGTGGCTTCGAGTTTTCATGTCCTGTCTCCAACCCTTACGACGCAACCAGCTACAGTGCAAGAATTGTTTCGAGCTCATTTCCCCTCCCCTCAATGGCGATCTCTCTTTTCTGCGCCAGAGTCAATGTCCTTCTTCTGCTTCTAGCTCTCTGTTCTCCATGCAAGTTCATCCAGAGTCCCATGGACTTTGGTCCCTTGAGCTTCCTCCAGAAAACAAGCACAGCTTCTGTGGACTTCGGAAGAATTATCTTCAACTCCCCCTCGGCAGTCCTTCGACCCCAGTCCTCTGGAGACATCTCTCTCCTCCTTAGCTTCCTCTCTTCCTCATCCTTCAGCAGAGTCACAGTTGCGGCAAGAGGAGCCGGGCACTCCATCCATGGCCAAGCCCAAGCACCTGATGGCATAGTCATCGAGATGGATGCTCTCCCCTCCAATATAGAAATCCACAAGAAAGGAGAAGGGGTGGTTGGTGTCTCTTATGCTGATGTTAGCGGCGGAGCACTGTGGATTGAGCTGCTGCATGAGAGCTTGAAGCATGGGCTGGCTCCAAGGTCCTGGACTGATTACCTCTATCTCAGCGTTGGTGGCACTCTCTCCGTTGGTGGCATCAGTGGCCAAACATTCAAATACGGGCCTCAGGTCAGCAATGTCCTTCAACTGGATGTGGTGACAGGTAACATGAAGCAGAAAAACACACAAGACCCAAATTTCTCCTCCTCGCTCTCTTGTGATGTTAGTATCAGAGCTGACCATCGGTTCCAACTTCACTTGTTGAAGGTAAAGGAAAGCTGGTGACATGCACTCCCACCAAGAGTCCGGAGCTTTTCTTTGCAGTTCTTGGTGGGTTAGGCCAATTTGGCATCATAACGAGAGCAAGGATCCTGCTCCAAGATGCTCCAGAGAAGGTGAAAGTCCAAAATGCACTTTGTTTTTCTCTACTTTGATATGAGGTCAATTTTGATGCTGGTAAATTTGATGTTGTTTTGAGACATGTTAGGTCAAGTGGGTCAGAGCCTTCTATGATGATTTCGACACCTTCACCAGTGACCAGGAGCTGCTCATCTCGATGCCTGAGTTGGTGGACTATGTCGAAGGCTTCGTAGTCCTAAACGAGCAATTCCTCCACAGCTCCTCCACTGCCTTCCCCACTCATCTAGACTTCACCCCTGAGTTCCACAGCAATGGCCGCTCCAACGTCTACTACTGCATTGAGTTTGCTGTCCATGACGACGGATTGAAGAACGCCAGCACAGAAGAGGTCAGTAGTGATTCCTCTCGTAGCTCCGAATGATGATCACGAGCAAGCTGGGCACCAAGTTATTCTCGTTGCAGGTCGTGGAGGAGATTGCGAGGCGGATGAATCACCTGCCATCCCACTTGTACAGTGCGGAGGTCTCCTACTACGACTTCCTCAACAGGGTTAGGATGGAGGAGATGAGCCTGAGGAGTGTTGGCCTGTGGGAAGTCCCCCACCCTTGGCTCAACATGTTCGTGCCCAAGTCTGGGATCAAAGCTTTCAGGGACTTGCTGTCGGAGAACATCTCACCAGATGCGTTCGCGGGCCCTATCCTCCTTTACCCGCTTCTAAGAGACAAGTAAGGATCAGCTTTTGACCTCCCCCATCGGTCTGTCTCTTCCTTCCATCAAACCTGCCTTCACGAAGTGCGATCACTGTGGCAACCTCATCATACATCCAATCACTTCACACAAGATATCAGTATCTGTACAACAGTTACTGGATCGAAACCATGTACTAAGGACTCCTCTAGGGTATGAGTTCTATGTCCTCGTATGCTTCACGTTGCATATGCGTTGTGTATCATGGATGGCTCAGGTGGGACACAAACACGTCGGTGGTGCTGCCGGACGCTGCCGGGGGAGCGGCGGAGGACGAGCGGGTGCTGTACATCGTCGGCGTGCTCCGGTCAGCGAACCCAGCCAGCTGCACCGCCGAGTGCCTCCGCGACCTCCTCCGTCTCAACCGCGGCATCGCCGACGCCGCCTCTGCCCCCGGCATCGGCGCCAAGCAGTACATACCGCACCACCCCTCGCCGAGCCACTGGCGGGAGCACTTCGGCCGGCGCTGGGAGCGGCTGGCGGCGCGCAAGGCCCGCTTCGACCCGCTCGGCATCCTCGCCCCCGGCCACGGCATATTCCCCAGGATATCCTCCTCCTCCTCCTCCTCCTCCTCCCTGTAGCACCATCGCATATGTTCTTCCACCCTCACACAGCAAGTTCAGTGCACGTGACAAGATTACTGGAGAGGAAAAGAAGAAGCATGGAACCTGTTCCCCATTCCTCCATCTTCCTTTTTCCTTCTTTTTGTTCTTTGATCTGATATGCAAGGATTTTGGAAGAGGATACCTTCGCACCCATTAAAATTTTGGTTGGTTTACTTTCCTGCAACTTGGTTTCTCGTGTACTTTTTATTGGGAATATATTGGCTGCACTCTCTGCCCTTTCTATCGTTAACATACTGCAACTTGGTTTGTGGGTTAGCTTTGTTTAAGATTTTGGTGCCTTCTTTGGGCTTTCCATCTCTGTCGGTGTCAGTGGGTGTGGCTTTCCAAGTAGATTCGGGATCATGCAGTGGGGAGTGGAGAGAGAAGAAGACAATAAACGAACATAACTAAGTCGTTGATAGCCTTCAAAGGTGTTAACGTGGAGTAGAAAAACCAGAAATGTTAAATGTTCGTAAATATTCTTAATTTATTATTTAATTCGAATAATTTTTTTAACTCCTTCCATACAACTTTTTTTTTTCCTTCTAAAGGAAAAAATATATTGTATAAAATAATAATAATTGAGGGGATATAAAAAATAAAATAATTGAGAGATTATATTTAGTAAAATTATATTTTATTATTTTTAAAAGTAGTTGTATTAAGCAAGAGGTTGCCAATAACCATCTTCTCTTATGTATTCTTAATATTTATTTTTGAGAATTTTTAAATGATATATTTATTTTTATTTTTTGTTTAGGTCACGTGCCGCTCAATCGACTCACGTGCCTACTCGTAATAGGCCCATGGGCCTTCTGAAGCCCGAAACCGATGACGAGAATAAGCGAGGGCTCGATTCGCGTTCGCTGCCGACTCCATCGAACGAATTCTTATAGCCTGCGTCGTTCTCAGAAACCCTAGACATCGCGCGAAGGGGGGCCGAAAGACACGAGAAAGTTGAGGCGCTTCGTTTCTATTTTTTCTCTAGGGTTGGTTCTCTCCTCCTCCTCTTATGCTCAAAGATTATTCTCTTTGCTTATTTTTTGTGTTCTTTTACTGCTTTCCTTGCACGGAAGATGGGATATTGTTTCCCCTTTTTGGGTTCCGTGATGGTTATCTTCTCCTTTTGGCTGTTCCCCTGTAGGATATTTGCCAGTTTGAAGTATGAGGACAAGAAACGCCGGTGCCGCGAAAGCTGGGGCCACCAAGAAGACGCCTACCCCGAAGAAAGATGCTGCCGCCGCCGCCGACGCCGCTGAGAGGACCCCGGAAGTGGCAACGAAATCTACCCCGAAATCAGGAGCCAAGACCGCGAAGGTGGCCGGAAAACAGTCCGCGAGCAGAGCCGCTGCCGCTGCCTCTGCCCCCGTCACCGTGACCCCTGATCCTAAGCAGGGTTCCGAAGGTGACATCTTGGGTTGGTTCTTTGTGTTCTTTAAACGTTAACTTTCATTTACGGAAAACTCTAAGCCCTGAAGTTTGGTTGGTACAGTTGAGGAGGCGGCTACTCCTGCAGTTGAGAAGAAACCAGCTGCAGCCTATGCAAAGAAGTCTGCCGGTGGAAAGGGGAAAACACCTCCGGCTCAGAAGGCTGCTGCAGCAGATCCTCCCAAGGTGGAGGAGGTTGTGGAAGAGCCGGCCATAAAAGTTGAAGCCAAGGAGAGTGAGGATGAGGTGAAGGAGGAGAATGAGCTGGAAGTTACAGATGTGAAGGACACTGGGGGTGACAATTCTGAAAAAATTGAAGAAGATCCTGCTGATGCGGGCCAGCAGATGGAGGAGGAGGTAGAGCCGGAGGAGTTTGAGGAGCCTGTTGAAGAGGAATTTATGGGTACGGAAGAGAACATAGGAGGTGTGGAAAGGGAGGAAGCTGGTGTCGGGATGGAAGAGGAAGATCCTCGGGTTGAGGAGGACGAGCAGTTTCTAATATCAGACATGGCTAAGAGGAGGAAGATGAAGAAGGAGCAGGAGATATTTGTCGGGGGACTAGATCGAGATGCTATGGAGGAGGATTTGAAAATGACCTTTGAGAAGGTTGGGGAAGTTGTAGAGGTCCGTCTCCACAAGGATTTTGTAACCAATAAGAACAAGGGATTTGCATTTGTAAAGTTTGCCAACAAGGAGCAGGCTGCTCGAGCACTCGTTGAATTGAAAAATCCTATGGTAAGATATTTGGCTTTGATATCTTAGTTTTCTGCAACTTTTTAAATTGGCTTGTCTATCACTTTCTTATTTGAAAATTTAATCTCACAATTGAAGTAGATAAAATGACCAGACTTCTGATGTTCACGTGTTACTATTGTTCAACTTTGACAGCGATCTGGTTTCATAATATGTTTGTTTATATGTATGTGTGTATATATATATATATATGTGTGTATATATATATGTATGTGTATATATATATATGTATGTGTATATATATATATGTATATATATATACACATACATATATATATGATTCTTGAACCACCCTTGTCTTTTGCTTATGCATTTGAGCTTTGGAACAAGATAATTTAGAACATGGCTTTCGTTCACTCGAGACTTTCATATATAGTTCATATAAAAGATACTTTCATAAGAAGTATCTTTTACATCTTCACTAGTTATTCTTTTGATTAATTTTTGTCACAGATTCGTGGAAAACGTTGTGGCATTGCACCAAGCGAGGACAATGACACATTATTCTTGGGGAACATTTGCAACACATGGACAAAAGAAGCTGTGTGCCTTCTTCACTTACTATGATTTTGATAATTTAAGTAGAGTGATTGATGGGGCTCAGAAGTAGTAACTTTTTTTTCTCTTTTTCTTTTGCTTAATTGATCTTTGTGTGACAGATTAAGCAGAAGCTGAAGGATTATGATGTGGAGGGAGTTGAACATATTACTCTTGTTCTGGACACCCAGAATGAGGGTCTAAGTCGTGGGTTTGCTTTCCTGGAATTCTCTTGCCATCAGGATGCAATGCTAGCTTATAAACGGCTCCAAAAGCCTGATGTTATATTTGGCCACCCCGAGAGGACAGCCAAAGTGGCTTTTGCAGAGCCACTACGTGAGCCAGATCCCGAAGTCATGGCTCAGGTACTCTTGCAGATGCAACCTTCTGCGCCTCGTGTGCTCTTGCTCGTAGCTCACTTGCTCCTTTCCAAATGGTGATCCCTTTGATACTGGCTGATACAGGTTAAATCAGTCTTTGTTGATGGGTTGCCGCCATTTTGGGATGAGGATAGGGTCAAAGAACAATTTAAAGGCTATGGAGAGATTGAGCGTGTTGTGCTGGCACGAAACATGTCAACTGCCAAAAGGAAGGATTTTGGATTTGTTAACTTTACAACTCATGAAGCAGCTGTTACTTGTGTTGAAGGTATAAATGACACCGAACTGGGTGATGGGAAGTCCAAGGTACCTTTTGTTCCTTGTTTGTTTCTGCAGGCACTTCTTTTGTTTCTTTTTGGATTTACCTTAGGAGCCAAAGTTCTGATGGATCACTTATGCTGCAATGTTATGTATGTCTTTGACATTTTGTTACTTCCATGGATTGGCTGATTTCTGAGCCTTCTGGTTGATTTCAGCTGGAATTTGGCAGCTGACAGATGAATCTGCAGTGGAGAAAGGAAGAGAAAATAAAACAGGAACATAGGAAGAAGATTAGCTTATAAGGAACACTGGAGGGGAAGGTGAAGGCGGAGTTTGACTCACCAGAACATATTAGTATATCTGATTCTGACATCGAAAACACTTATTCAATGTCATGTAGGATGGCTCTTGAGATCCAACTCCTTGCGAGAGGCTCAAGTCATAAGCCCTTATCTAGAAATGTGCACCAAGAGATTCTTCCAGAACTCACATGCCTGCATGGCTCTCTAAAAATGAAGAGGACCCACATTATATTTGTTTATGAAAGCACCAAATAGGATGAAAATTTGTTGGGAAGAAATTGTGAGGCATGAAACGTTATCGTTTTAGAATGTTTGATATATTAATGTTAATGTTTTAAGGATATTTTATCACAAAGTAATTTAGGATGAGTTCTAATTTGCCAAAATAGTAAAAATATTTTTATGATGATTACTTTAAGATGATTAAAATCCGTTTTAAACTTTTCATAGTACTTTAGATAAATTCATAGTTGAATGATAAAAGAAATTATCATTAATGTGAAAAATACTTTTAACTGTTTAGTTTGTTTATAACTTTTATTGAAATGCAAAATATATTTCATTTTAAAATATTTGTTTTCAATTTTTTGTTTTAATGATTTTTTAGTTTTTATTTTCTTTCTCTTTGATTTAATTGTGTCAATACAAATTGATGATTTGACTGATTCCATTCAAGCAGCTTGTGGCTGATCTTTGTTCTGGATTAATTCTTGTAAACTATACTTACTACAAAGAATTATCTATGCATTCTTTTAATTGCAACTAACCTACAACCGACATATTTGTTTATCATGAACATTTATGTTCTTAATCTTTTATTCGGAGTTTATGTATCGTGAATGTGGTTGCTAGTGAAACACGAACTGAATACTCCAAACTAAGGTTCACTGTGCTGTGGTATACCGCTCGGTATGAGTGGTATGTAATGGTATGACAGGGGACCGGTATGGGTGGTACATTGGTATGCCCTCATGTACCGTTTGTCGGTACACTCAGTATGGCTCAGTATAGCTCGGTATGTATTATATCGATAGTTGGTCGGTATACGGGTACGGACCGGTAAGGTGAACCATGCTCTAAACTCTGGTTGAAGAAGGGACACATTTGTTAATGCACATTCATGCTCCTAAGATCACCACGTACCTTTGAGTTCAATTTTTTAGCCTATGGCAGGTGTCTTATTTTTGTGTCCATTGTGTTGTTGTTCTACAATTTATGTATCAGGAGAGTTGTCTTTGTTTATATCCATGTCCAACTCTCAAGATTTTATGCTGTTTGGGTATGTTATTTTAAGACTAGTAATACGAAGATACAGAATCTAGTGCTTAAGCCTTATAGATATTTGATTACGCTGCCAAATACCTGCATCTGTCTTTGTGCCCTTGGTCTTCCTTGTATCGAGTTCATAACACTGCTATCTATCATATGATAATTACGAGACAAGCCTACTTAATGTTTCAAATGATGCTTGAAGGTTTATTCCTCTGCCTTATAGAAAGCTTCCAAGTAAGCCTGGAGTGATCCATCTAGCTCGTGACAGCATAACTTCTGGTTCTGTCACTCTTTTCTGAAAATCTATTGATCAGCTTGGCAGGCGTAGCCATATATTAAAAAAAATAGCACCTTTGTATGTGCTCTTATAAAATATGGGGTATCTTCATATGTACCTAGTTCTTTGTTTGTTGATGGTATTATGAAGAATAAAGGATTAAGCATATAATCATATATTATCCAAGTAGATCATGGTTCATATTCTTCTTCGTATCAGTATATCTGTATATATTTGCAACTTACCTCTTTTGTTTATTATAGATGAAAGTAAGAGCAAGGCTTGCAAATCCACTGCCCAAAACCCAAGCTGTAAAAGGTGGGATGAGTGGTGGTTACCGTATTGGATACACTGGTGTTGGAGTTTACTCTAGGTTTGGTAAGTCATTGCTAAAAAAAAAAAACTTTCATCTGGTGCTTTCTAAATATTGATGGTTTTTTTGCTTCAACAGGTAGAGGTTTTGGTAGGGGTAGATTTCCTTCATTCCGAGCAGGGTTTCAGGGTGGAAGGGGTTTCAATTTTCGTGGACGTGGTAGAGGTGGAAGGTTTTCTTTTGCTGCTGATAGTGGCCTGGAAGGCTCTTCTACTGAGTTTCAGTTCAGGAGGCCCTTTGGAGGTCGAGGTAGACTGTACATCTGTCACATGATCTCTAAAAGCTGATATGCTGTAGATTAATTAAGCCAAATTAATAATATAAATTTCATAAGGTGACTGTCATGGTGCAGGCTGCGCTCTGCATGAAATAGTTCAAGATCGACCCTTCTGTTTGGAAACATGAACTGCAATATTTATAAGAAGAAATTCTTCTTTATCAACTTATTGGAGATAACCTATATTAATGGTGATGGAGAATTACCTACATTTGCTAGTATCTGGGATCAGTTAGTGATGTTTCTTTTATTAAAATTCTTTATTCTAGTGAATAAGTTCTAGGTACTCATAGTCTAATACAAGCTGGTTTGTAGGCGTAGGTGAAACCTTTCTCAATAAGGAGAATAAAGGCAAAATTGCTGTTTTATTTTTTCTTTAGAATGACCAATGTTTATTTGCTCTCTGCAGGAGGTAGGGGTTTTTTTTTTCCAGGAAGACAGGGTGCTTTCAGAGGGCGAGGGCAACCCTTCTCATCTAGAAGACCACCGTTTCAACCGGAGGAGGAGTTTGGTAGACCTTTCGGTGGTCGATATGTAGGTGAAGAACCTTATTTCTATGGGGATGCAGGACGTGGTATCAAACGACCATTCTCTATGATGGTAAATTTTTGTATTTATTTTTTGTTATGTCTGTCAGCGAGATTGTCTGTACAATGGTGGTTCTACATGCTTCAATTTCAGGATCATGATTCTGGATACATGGAACCTGGGAGTAGGGTTCGCCCTCGATATGATCATCCTGATCCACTGCCCGGTGCATCTCGTTATAGAGGTTCTTTCAGTGGTATATTTTGTTTCTAACAATTTGAAATTATGCTCTCTTCTAATGAAATGATCATTTGCTTTCACTTTCTAGATTCATTTGGAATGAGTGGCTTGTATTCACGTGATTATTATGGCTCAGATGTAAGTACAAGTCTCATGAGTTTAATTTAGTACAATCTGTTCAGCAGATCACCTGCTTCTCTTTATGCAGTACGGTGGTGGCACTTATTCATCGTACGGAGGTCCACACTCTGGGGGCGGCTATTACTACTAGATGGTAATCTTGTGTATGACCTATGCAGTTCTCTAAGTTCTTAAATTTTGTACCATCTTTCTTACCATAATATCTTATAATATCACTTTTTTTTTCTGCAGTAATTTGAAGATGCTGGTTTGATCATGGAAAGGCACTGTTTCTAAGATGGCAATCTTAGTTTAGTTGCTGCTTATTAACTCCATAAACTGTCTATTTTGGTTGTTGGCTAGAAATTTTATTGTTGTCTTGGCTTTGTTTGTTACCTTGGGAAACTATTAAGTAGAGTTTTGGTTCTTATGCTAAGATCATAATGGATAGCCTTCTGATGAATTTGATCAGAGAGTATCATGTTTGCAATTGAATGGTCTAATAAGTAGTTGTGTTGAAGTCAACATCGAGATGGGATCTATGATTTCATAGATATAAGTTTGTCCGATTGGTGATTCATATTTTGATATGTTATGTTGAATCCTGGAGATTTTTTGGGATAAGCATCATTTTCAGATATCCTTTTGATTTTTACAAGAAGGCGTGGTTATGATATTTGCTTCAATTGAGTATGAAGCTGATGTGGATAAGCATGTTTGGTTTATAAAATAACTTGCTACGAACCTGAGTTGAAGCTTTCAGATCCAACACTGCTTTTCTTCAATGAATATGAAATGGAGGGATAAATTGTTGATCTTTGTCTTTTTGATTGGCCAAATTAATGAACATGATAGATCTATCAGGGATCCTAAGGTCGTCACCAATGTTGTTTATCTTGCATGGAAGTGGCTGAATTTCTACTCAGTGTTGTAAGGATCCTGTTAGCTTTTGAGGCAGTGAAACATTTTGCTGATGAGAATCTTACTTGTGCCTTCCATGAAGTGACTTGATGGATATTTTTGGTTAAATTGGAAGATATTCATACTAATTTGTAATTGGCTTTTCTGATAATCTACCTACCTTGTGGCAGTGAGTCTCAGAAAAATAAGAATGTTGTATGATGGGAATTTTCTTAATCAGGGGCCACTAGGATGCAGACCTTGTGGTGATTTTGGTATTTTTACCTGGTATTCACCCATTGATTTGGTTTATTTGATGGACATAATTATTGAATGTTGCAGATCTTTTTGACTTTTGCTGGGCTTGATGGCTGTTCATGAAATCATGATTGCTCTCATGGCATACATTTAAGGGCTTAATTTTGTATATAATAAGATTAGCACATTTTGGCCCTCATGACATATGTTAAGGGCTTAATTTATAAGGGGAATTGGTCAAATTGATTTGCTTAATGTCTCTGCTGATCTTTTAGCTGATGCCAGCAAAAGGAAAAGGTGGGAGGTTTCAGGGTTCTTAGTGACAGTGGAGATTAATATTACTAATGGCCATAGGTTACTGCATAAATATTCTGAATTGTTTTTTTTTTTTTGTGTTTCAGTTTCACTTTTGCAGAACTTCTCTTGATTTTCAATATGACATGTTCATAACAACTATTATATTTAGGCTGATATTTTAGTTTATTTTGATTATCAACATTTTGCGGTTTCCTAGAAAGTTGATTAGTATGTGATTTACTTTTTTTTAGAATGGTTGCTTTTTTATTTGCACGTTTAGACTAAAAGTTATAGGAAACTTTTGAATTTAATACATTGATAATCATGATAAGCTTAGGTGTCTTTGAATTTAATACATTGATAATCATGATAATCATGATAAGAGACAAACTAATTCTCAATTTTCACTACCGGTCTCAATAGAAAATCAGGAAAAATCCTGAATGAAAATACTATAAGCAACCTAAGTTATAAATTGGTGACAATGGTAGTGGTCAAGGGTCATTGTTTCGGGTACTGAGCCTGTTTCAGTGATCTGGTTAGGTTGGTATACCAGTCAATATCGGTGTACTGTGGGTTGGTACACTGGTATGCATCGATGTTTCGGAGAGGAAGAAAAAAAAAAAAGAAGAGGAAGGGCTGATGGCGGAAGAGGAGGAAGAAGTGGTGGTGGAGGAGAAGGAAGAAGAGAAGAGGTGGGAGTGTACCTAGGAAGAAAAAGGAATGTGGCAGCATCGGCATTGGTAGTGGCATCGCGAAGTAGTGGCGATGGCAGTGGCATTGCGAAGTGGTGGCAGCAGCAGTGTTGAATGCGACACGAGCCCTAGTTTCTATTTTTAGGTTTTTTTTCTTTTTTTAATGCTGAGTTGGACGGACCCCATTGTTATTTTAATTCTTTTTATTTTTTGAGTTGGACTGGGCTGCTCGAAACATTGGTCTGCATACCGGTTCATGCTCGGATCAGTATGTAGTGCCCAATTTTGTACCATTTCGGGCAGTACAACAATCCTTGGTGGTGGTACTGGCGACCATTGTCAGGTTGGACATTGTTGTATTTATGGCAATAGTTTAAAGGTATTGTGCTGAGTGTGCTAGCTTTTGTGGTTGCAGTGACATGTTGAGATCTTAACGAACATTCGTTCAGATAAGAATGAGATGTTTTTGGGAGGTTCTGAACCACTAAATTTATATAATGTGGGAACTTGCATATAAAAAGGGTCTAGATAATCTGTCCTACTGCATCGACTGCTCTCTTTTCAAAAGACAAGCCAAAAATGGTGGTTCTGCGAATATAGCTGTCAGCATATGCTGTGAGGCATGATTACTTTTTCAACTGCTTAGAATTTTGACAAAGAAACCACAAAGTCATTTTGCAACAAAAATGAAACTTGACATTATCAAATTGTTGGAATCTGCTTCTGGACATTTTTTTTAGATATATAGATCATCATGTGATCAAAATTTGTTCCAAGTGGTTGTTTGGCTTGGAATTTGTATATACTTGATAGACTGTTCTTCGAGCTGATCTAATTTTGATATACATACGTATAATGTTGTTATTTATGTTCTTAGAGGCCCTTTTGGTCTTTGTTTTAAATCTAAACAAACTAGTCATCTATGGTCAATAGTAGGAGGTTTTGTGCCAAGCATAGCTGAACAATCTATAAAGCCTTGCCTACAGATAAATTAGGATTTACCTGTAAGAAGTTGAGTCTTAGAGATCAAGTTCATGAGGTATTCATCTTCAATGAGTTGATAATGTCATGGATATTGCATCTACTTAGCTATTTATGATTGTGAACTCGGTGATGTATGACATTTGTGGTCTATAGTAGATCTAACCAGAAAGTCAAGGTAGTTTGCAAATGTGAAAGATGTTAGCTTTAATTAATTGAGTTTTCACATTTCCTATATGGAGCTGTTGGTGAACAAACAATAATGTAGGTTGATACTAATCAATTTTGACAGTTGATAGATGTTTTGATTTGTTTGTTTAACTTTTTTTGCTTCCTCTTTTTTCTTCTCTCCTTTGGGGCTGTCCCCTGATATCAATTAATTGAGCAGGCCACATTCTGTTCCATTTATGCTTCATCATGTTCCATTTGTTTTATGCTTGAATAGTGTTAGTAATTCTTTGACACTAGAAATTATCTAAGTGTTCTGTGGTCTGTTAATTGATGCCACTTAAACTTTATATTTGATTTACATTGGGACCCACATAATAGAACACGAATCCAACACTTTAGAAGTTAAGCATATTTTATCTTCAGGTAGTCTGTTTGATCAAGTTTATTTATAGACTAGTTATATGATGTTATGATGAAACATGTAAACAAAGTTTATGCTATTCGATTCTCATACCAAGACGGGATTCTGCATTATATATTTTATAGAATTTCAATTTTATCTTTGTTGACATCAGTGAGTTCTTCGATCTTGAAAATTATGGTATAGCTGTCTTTTGTTGTGTTCTTTTCTTCATAGGATTAATGGTTCTTTTTTTGGCCGATGAAAACTCCTACAAGTAAATCTTCCTTGGGAACTTCTTTTACTTTCACTTAATGGCTTATATTCTGAAACCTCAAGCAGGTAGTATTTGAATTTTTCTATCTTGGGCTGAATAGCTTCGATTCTCTTCTTAATCTATTCCCATTCTTTTGTTTGGACATCTATTTTACTTCTTTATTGCAAGTAGTTATTGTACCAGGAATTCAGTGCCTGTTATTGTTTTACAGAAATTTATTGTTTAGAGAATAGCTCGAGCCTGACCTTTTTTTTGTCATTCTATTATGGAAGCTTTTTATTTAGACCGTCAAAGACATGGCGGAAAGAGACATTATATCCTCTGTATCCTTTTTTTCTTGATGAATATGACTTTCTATGTTCACATATATCCATATGATACGCTTTTATCAATATATGTGTATATATCTTTGTAGCAGGAACCTTGTATAAGCCTTGTGGCACTCATCAGAAATTTCAACAGTTAATAGTTATAGGACCTGTGATCCTTAATTCTGGTAGTTATCATTTTTTATTGTTTAGAATGGAGATCATATCCATCTTGGGTACTATTCTTTATATTTGGAAACCTCTTGCAAATAGAATCAGTATGCCTTATTTTATGTTACTGAAGAACACCTATCCTTTTGCTTGGCTGTATTGTTGAAATAGATAGAAGATGTTTTGCAAGTGAGTTTCAGAGATGTTGGATCAAATTTTCAACAGAGATGATTTATATAGCTGAATGTGATGGTTAAAGTGGAGAAGGGCGTTGGAGTGTTGTGTTTGCCATGTGCCCTTAGGTTAGGAAAAAAAAAGTTCATAGTACAGATTCAAGACCAGTTGTGCTGTATAGATAGATACTAATATTAGCCTGTAGGAAACGATATATACTAATGTGCTGATAAAACTCAAGGTTTTAAGATGTATATGTTGATTTAGTAGTATGATAAATAGTATATGGATTTTTGAAGAATCAGGGTGGTCGCATGTGAGAAAAAAATGAAGGAAATATTAGAAGGTGGTATGGACTTGTCAAAGGGAATCTATTAGATGCATTGATGTGACAAGGTGAGTTAAATTAGGATTCATGGTCCGCAGAAGTTGAGAAAGCAGATGTATGCCTGAGCTTGTATGGTTACATCATTGAGCTCACGTGTAGGTCTGAAAAATTGCTGGCATCTTTTGATGTCCTATAAAAGTTAAATCCTGGGTTTCATTATAACAAGTTTTGAGGTGCGTTGAGGCTCTCTGGGATTTTACCAAAAATTGTTAGACTAAATGTGTGTGTGTATATATATTGTGCATGCAGGTTTGTTCCTTTTTAGATGCCTTTGTATATGTGTGTATATATATTGTGCATGCTGGTTTATATTTCTGGATGCCATGTTGCTGTTATAACATGGATCCCACCTGTGTGCTTCTAGTTTTGCTTGGAGTTTTGAGTTTTAATTTAGTCATTTGCTTCGAGTTTTTAGAAATTCTTGGATGGTCCTTTTTCTCATGTCACAAATTGTTGTTCATGGTTCTTACATCATTTGAGGTAACTAATATACATTTGCTCTCTATCCACTATTTTTTTGTTTTTGTCATGGAGGGGCCATTAATGCCAAACATTTATGATTTTGATTGGGTTGGGTACACTGAGTTTTTCTGCAGCAAACGTAGGTCAACAGCTGGAGGGTTTCATAAATGATGTAACTTCTCAAACATGCCTGCTGTATTATTATTTCGATATCTTGCACAAGAATAGGGATTCTTTAATGCCATACTGTAGTTACAAAGAGACAATGACATGTATTCCAAATAACATTAGCTCCTTGTGAATCACAGGGAGGGTTTGGACAAAAGTGGTAGATTTTACCTTGTAAGAGTTCCTACTTCGGTTCTTTATTTCTCTTTGAACATTAAAAAATGGTTGAATTATGTAGGATTTAGTTTGCAGACATCAGCTCTTTGAATAGTCATATAAGCCCAGCTACTGATGATTAAATTTTCTTTTCGACTTGATGCATTGGAAAACGAGAAATTTTGTTGATCGAATCTTGAAGGCGATGGCTTCGTCCCCATCTGGCTAGCTATCTCGGAGTCGGTTATTGTAGATGTGATCAGAGCGACTTGGCATTGGATCGGAGTCGGTTATTGTTGATCGAATCTTGAAGGCGATGGGTTGTCGCCATCTGGCTAGCAATCTCGGAGTCGGTTATTGTTGATCGAATCTTGAAGGCGATGGGTTGTCGCCATCTGGCTAGCAATCTCGGAGTCGGTTATTGTAGATGTGATCAGAGCGACTTGGCATTCGATCGGAGCAAGAGCAACTGTTGGGCTCGTCGATCAACAAACAATCCAACACGGGAACTCGGAGAAAGAGAAGCAATCCAACACGGGAAGATAATTATTGATATTTATGCACTGTATGCGCGACCTCTGTCCCGCTGATGCTAATAGTCGAAAGAAAGACTGTATTCAATTTTTATTTTATTGAAAAAGTCGAGATTAACAGAGTCTCTCATGAACTAGTATTTCTTAGAACTCTCAAGAAGGAATTCGTGGCTGAAATCCCAAACTTCTTCGAGAACCCTCCCAATTCCCTACTTACCCATCCCCTGTGCACCGTCGGACGAGCACTCGATGTGGTGGATTCGGCCGTTGCCCAAGGACACTTATAATCAAGAAGGCAGCAATTATTCATCATTTCTTATATGAAAAAGACTGGATTTAATTAAGACATTACAAATTACAAGATTTAACTATTCTCCTGTCATCTTTTTTTGTCTTTTGCAAAACTATAAATATTATACTGAAAACAAAATTTCTCATTTGGCTTAAGATAAACAGAAAGAAAATTAAATAACAACATTAACATTCTTTATGAATAAAAAACATTCATTAGCAAAGTTGCTGTCAACAGACAGACATAGACATCAACAACAACAACAGCATTATCATTCTTTCATGGGTGCAGGGAAAGGAATTGACGATAACAAAATTGTCAAAACAATTTTACAAGCTGAAAGGCGCAGGCACTTACAATACCTGATCAGAGACGGGCACTACAGGATGGACGTGCTAAATCTGCAAACGAAATATTGGGTGGTCAGAACAGCTAATGAACATCCTACGAATGCCAAATCATGTAACCCCAGAAAAAGGTAGGAATGATAATATAATCACAGAAAAGGTACATCTAATAGTGTTAGTCCTTCGGCTCCCAGCTAGCATCTATTGTGAAGTTCTGTACCACCACTAATGCCACTACGAAGCTTGCTTTTGTGGCGACTCAAAATTGAATGGTGAGTCGAAGCAATTTAGACGAATCGCAAGAGCACGCTTTTTGGTGGTGCGAAACTAGTAGAGTACTTGGTTAAGGACTCCACAAATTAAAACACTTACAATCAACTTCTCTCCCTTTCCTCAAATCAAACCAAGTGTCGGGTGGGGCGCCTGGCGTGAGCTCTCAAGTTAATGTGAGCTAGCACAGTGCCTAGTTTGATTGAACAGGTGAACTTGGTTCAATCAAACCAACTAAACCTTAATAGTAACACTAAACTATACCCTTGCCCTCCGCCCCCCCTTCCGACCCAATCAAACCCTATAAACCCTACGTCGTTGCTTGACCCACCTCCGGTTCGCTGTTGCTGCCTTCGTGTGCAACTCCATCCGCTGCTGATGGACAGGTCCGAAGCTTCCTTCATCGCCATCTCCTTTCCCATCTTCCATCGTGTATGTCGATGACTCCTCTTCTTACATCTTTTAAAGTTGTTTAACACTATTAATCTCTCTTTAGAATTGTTCCTAGTCTCTCTTTAAAGTTAGCACGGGTTAATCCTTGTTTGACCTATTTAACATCGATTAATCCCTTCTTTAGAATTGTTTAGCACTGATTAATGCTTGTTTAGCACAAGTCATCAGTAAAAACCTACAAGGGTTTAAATAGGCGCCTGAACACTTGCCTAGGCGCTCGAGTGCAACAAGGTGAGGCTCAAGCGCCTCAAGCCTCGACCAGGTGATGCGCTTCGGTGAAGTGCCACCTGGGCACTTGCTTGAACCCAAGCTCCGGGCGCCTCTAGCGAGCGCTCGTTTGAAACGAAGCAACCGAACCATACTATTAAGTCTGGTTCGGTTAAACAGTAGCTTAGGTGGTTTAATTAAATCAACTAAACTATATAATGTTACTAAATATGCACTCACAAATCTCGCCCCCTTGTGTGACCCTAAGCCATAAACCCTCCTTCGTGTGTAGCCACTGTCTTTGCCACTGTCGCTTCCTCTACCGTTGCTTCTGCCTTTGACGCACAGGACTGATGCTTCCATTGCTGCCGATGGACAAGTCTAAAGGTCTAGCTTTCGTGTGCAATTCTCTCCGCCACTGCTGCTACCGTGTGCAACTCTTTCAATCGTCAAGGGAGAGGACCGTAGCTTCCTCTGCCACTGACGGATACACCAAAAGCTTCCTCCGCCCATGATGTCACCGTCCATAGCTTCCGTCATTGCCGCTGTCACCGTCCAAAGCTTTCTCCATCCTTGCTGTTACCGTTCGCGATTCCTCCGCTGTCGCTGCTATCATTCAAAGTTTCCTCGGTTGCTACTGTTGTCGTCCGCAACTTCCTTCGTTGCTGTTGCCCTCTCCTTCCCCAATTTCCACCGTTAGTGACTCTTTTCTCCCCTCTAAATATTGTTAACAGTAGATTATAAGCTGTTAATAGTAGATTGCTAACTATTGTTATTATATATTAGTCCTTATTTAGATTTTAGCATTATTATTCTCTATTTATTAATTATATTTTTTATTTTTTATATTTTAATATTTCAGAGCGTTTTGCTTAGCTTGGGTAGGCGCGTAGGTGAGCGCCTAGCGCCTTGGGTGTTTTCAAACCTTGACGCTTAACGCTTTTTAAATAACTAAAAACTTGTTTAGCCACATATATCATATTGATATCAAAAAATGGCATAGAACACTAAAGAACATAACAACAATTAAAAAGCTGCTTAGCAATTAACATCCACATTAAATTTCACCCATTTTGAAAACCTTGTGCTTAATGCAGAGACTTGTATTCTTTGTGAGAAGACCACAAGAGGTAGCATTTTCCATGCAAAGCAACATCAATAGAGAACTTGAATGCATTAGCATGCACAAAGTGTCTACCTGATATAAAAGAAAAGTTGCTGATTTATATGACTGTAATTAGTCTTAAGGGTTTTATCTTAAGATGATGCTTAAGATATTAGAAATAATAAAGAGGAAGATCATTTAGAAAATGTCAATGCTAGTGAAAAAAGAGTATCCGATAGGAAAAGAAGGAAAGTCGTAATTGCTAAAAAGGCTAAAAGGAGACCGATGAATTTGTATATGTATCAAGGATCACAAAAGCAACATATTGAGGCAAACAAATATAAGCGATGCTTGTAATAAAGAAATAAGGGGAAGAACGATTCAACACATTGCTCACTTCTTCTATCAGGCTAGATCCCATTAATGCTTGTCGTTTGGACTGTTTTAAAGAGACAATAAGGGATTAAAACCTCTAAGTTATCATGAGTTAAGAGTTTTATTATTAAAGAAAAAGTTGGATTACACAAATGATTTATTGAAGGTTTACAAAGAATCATGGGCAAAGCATGGTTGCTCTATTATTTCAGATACTTTGATCGACACGAGACAAAAAGAGTATAACTAGTTTTATAGTAAATTGTTCTTTAGAAACCATATTTGTAAAGTCAATAGAAGCATCTATTTTTATGAAATAAGAAGAAAATATATATAAATTGCTTAACAAGTTTGTAGAACAAATTAGTGAATAACTATGTTTTAGTTGGTAAGATCACACACAAATTATCTTTGTATAAGAATATGAAAGGCTTTTTTGAAATTCCTATGATAGTTCAATCAATAACAACTAAATCCCTAGGTATTTATAACTTTATATAATTAATATTATGTAAATGTATATAATATATTACTGTTAGTTAAATTTTGTAGTTAAATGGTGTGGTCTATTTAGATATTCTATCACGATCTTGCAATAATTAACTATCAAAATTCTTAGTTTGACGTATATTGTTGTAAGTTGTAAGTAAAATTAGAATGTCTCTGAGAAATGGAAGTATATAAAAAAATTATTATTTCAACTAATTTATTCCTTTTTTAGATATATTAATATATCTCTAATTCGCATGACATGACAATTTCACACAAAGAGAAAAAAATTAGTTAGAGCATTAACGATTACATGATTTGATTTATATAAAGTATAATCAAATATTGAAAGCTCATTATAATTTATACAATAATATTGATCCAATCTCATTATAAAACATTGATGATTTAAATGAGTAATTTGTAAGGAAAAAGGGTGTGAACTTGCAAGTTGTCAAAAATAAGTTTATATTTGAAGATGATAATTTGACATGGGAAGATGTGATAAGGGACTCGGGTGTTGTAGAATTGCAAACATAAACAAGACAAATGACAAAAACAAAAATGAGTATAGAAGCCTCAAGTTCATCATTTGTCATTGTTAAAGGGACAAAAACTTACTTTAATAAAGATGGACAAGAGGAAGAGGAAAAAAAAATTGATGAGAAGTTTGAGAAAATTAATGTTGAATATAATGATCATTGAATTTGATATAAAATTTTAAAATTTTAAAATTTTTGATATTAGAAGGACAATGTGATTTGATACTTTATATGATTTCAATTTGATATGATAATTTTATTTTTATAATCATATTTATCAATTATAATATTTTTTTTTTATATTTTAATAATCTAAAGCATCTTGTTTCACTCGAGAGGGTGCTTAACACCTCAAGCGTTTTGGGACCTTCGTGCCTAATACTTTTTAAAACATTGGTTAGGACACCCTCTACCTAGTGCTTCTAGGGGGTGAAGTCCTAATTAAATTAGGACTTTCTTCATAGTACTTTTAATGATCGAGTCTTAACTAGGTTAGGACTCTCTTCCTAATGCTTTTAGGGATGAGTCCTAATGAGGTAAGTTAGGATTGTCCCTTGCTGATATCAACACCCTCTTCCTCAATTTGGCCACCTACTTTTTTTCCAATCTGAGTCTGCTATAGGTTGGAACTCATTCGATCAAACTTCTGGGCTTAGAATTGAGCTCAAGCAGGGTTCAATAGGATTGAGATTAAATCGGAGTTTCGAATCAAAGTTCAATTAAGTCAAATTGGAGTTCAACACAAACTCTGGTTGAGCTGAACTTGAGTGAAATTTGAGCCAACTTGAATCTAGTACTTGAGCTCAAATTCAAGCTTAAAATTGTTTTGATTAGGTTAGGATTGATTTGGAGTTCAACTCAAACTCCGATAGAATCAAATTGGAGCTCAACCCAAAATTCACAAGATCATCACAGATCATTCAATGCTCAACCTTTCGGCATGGGGAGAAGATCAACGGTTATACAACACTAAAAATCTCAACTAAATGCATTTGAAAGAAATTAATTATGCTTGACGTGGGAGCATAATTGATTTGTCTTAGAATCATAAGCTTCGATTTTATTATGGCCAAGAAACCCAATATTCAAATCTTGGTATTAGTCTTACCATATGTCATTTGGTTTGACTTTTGAAGGATGGGTATCACATATGCTCCACTCAAGTTAAAAATTGATTTTGACCATAAATTTCTACTTCATTGGCCTTCAAAACCCTTCCCTACAACAGTGCAATTCGCATCAAGAACATAATTAGCCATGAAAAGAAGAAGCTTGAGTGAGGTACAAAGAGTAATGCTAACCTTCAAAGGTCCCATCAGAATTTGAAGAATTATACATTTCTTAATCGTCATCATCCTCATCTTGATTGTTTGTGTGGTTGAACTTCTGAGCACGATACATTTCAGCAACCTAAAGAATCATGATCAGACATCTTCAAACATACAGCAGCAACAAATGGAAACATCAAAAGGCTTCAAGGCCTACAAACTGGAAGCCCCATGTTACCTGCTCAGATGTTGTAGCTTCTTCAGGGCTTTTGTCATCACGGACATGTAGTAAGCGAGGAAATCGAAGTGAAATTCCCTTTTGAAATATGGCACAAAATTTAATGCAACAGAATCCATGAGCCATTAAGACTACATATTTGCAGAAAGAATGACAAGAGATGAAAACACACACACATTCTTAATCAGATTTTGTTATTACACTAACCTTGTTTGGATCGACTATACCATTAGCAGCACGGTGAACAGGACTGATGCTCAAATCTGCTGCTTTAACCTCCCAAACCTGTCATAGAAGCAAAACCAGAAATGAGTAATTATTAAATGAATTTCATGTGAAACGCAAATAACTACTACCAGTGAACTTGCAGTTGTGTCCAAAGTAAACATTAGCATGCACAAGGATCCTTCAAAACTTATCATGTGGATAATAAAAGTGCAGTCCAATTACAGTTGGCAAGCCCACCTTGAAAGACGGGAAAGTAATAAGATGCTCACTCTTCATTGATTAGTATAATTTATCAATTATTAACAGAATACATTTTTAAGTGGTACAGTGGCCAACCATATATCTGATACATGTAAATCTTGTATGATTTAAAAAAATGTCCTATTATCATATGTTTGACATATCTCCCTAAAATAATTTTGTCCATTTACTGAACATCACAAATAAATGATCACCGAAGCCACTTTCCTAACCTTTCTGTCTTTCAGAGCTCTAGCACTGGCCCACCAAAAACTGTCTAATTTATTTGTTTACTTCAATCCGATTATTGTAACCAAGGTTATTTGTTTAAGTAAACATGGTTCTGCTCAATATTTTCTAACAACAAGCCTCTAAGAACAAGAATTTCCTCATTATTGTAACCAAGAGCTAAGCTAGTGCATCAGATTTTAAAATAAAGTACGCAATCTAGCATTAGATGATCTCAGATAAAGAAGCACACAATATCATAGTATTGTAGTTACCTCTGAGGGCTCAAACCATACATCTGGATCCATTGTATCTGAAAACCGATAATATGGCTGGAATTGAAAGGTTGAAAAGGTCATACAACAGATGAGGTGTGGGAACACACACCATTACAATTCACATATCAGTTTTATAAAGTTCTTTAGAAAATGCTAGCAATATAGAATCACCTTAGGCTTTGGAATTATTTTATTACGAAGACTTGTTGATCGTTCTTCAAGCTGTGATTCAGAGAAACCAGTACCTACAGAACGCCAATAACAAATTCATACAGCATAATTAAATATTGCAGTTTTATAAGATTTTGCACCAAAATGTTGGTGGCTTACCTATGTTACAGATGCTTTGATATTCTTCATTATGTTCATCATAGCAAGCAAGAAGAAATGAGCCATAAACACCTAACAAGAAATAAGTATCTTAAGTAACCCCAAATAGGGCAAACTTGAGCACAAAATCATCTCTGTGACAATAAATAAAAAAGGAAATAAACATGATATAGAACATAGCAATACTACAGCATAAGCATTGTTCAGTGTTGAGAGCTTATCACTAAGCAGTCAGTTACCTGTCCGCTTTCCCCGACCATGGAATGCAGCAATAGGAACCAAATCAAGTGAATCACCAATGCTGCATCAATTGCTAGTGTCAAAATCATAAGGGAAGCAAAAATCTCAAATCATGTTAGATGGCATCTGCATGAATCAAATTTGACACCCAAATGTTGCCTACAAACAAGATGGCAAAATGGATTGTCAGTCAGCATGAAAGCTAGTCGGTTAACTAATGGAGACCTTAGAAATATGCCACTAGTGATCTGTGAAATTTCCTCTTCTTTCGATAGTTTTGTCATTACAAGTACGAGAAAATAAGAGATGGTCAAAACCAAAAATGCTCAAGTTTTATGTAGCATATCAAAGGTTTTCATTAATTACAGATCTTAATGACGGCAAAAGATTCATGTAGTCGATCCCAAATAATTGGGACTTACGATTTTGTTGTTGTTGTATCTATTTCCATGCATTACTCAGAGAAATTAACAGGATAGACAGCCAAATACTAACAACAATTACATAGAAAAGGGAAAAAAAAATGCAATCACCTTTCCATATAATCTTTCTTCAACTTCAACCAATTGTTTGACCGCTTTGAAGGCTCATATGTAGCATCCTTATCCAATGTCTTGATAATCAATCCTTCGCAACTTCATAAGCAAAAGCATTTTAGCTTTAGGAAAGCATGAAGATGGGTTCTTTGCTAAAACAAGAATAATAACACTGAGAACATTAGAAGACAACCAAATTAATACCATAAAGACTCTAACAAAAGAAAAACTCACATGCCTATTTATAAATAAATGCTGACCACAAACTTAAACAACAAACCATCACCACAGCATTTTGATATCCCCAACCTACAGAGTTATATTATTTCACATCACCAAAAAGAATGTGAAATGCGCTGTAGCATAAAAATGCATCTGCAACTCCTTTTACTCACCTATGAAAGACAAGCACAGACAGATCAAAAGCTGATGACAAACTTAAGAATCACACATAATCACGGAATTTTGCTACCGTCCATCATACTAAAACAAGATCTTTTTTCTACATCATGAAGAAGAAGTGAAATGCAATGTAACATAAAAAAAATGCATTTGTAACCCTTTTCACTGGCATCTGAAAGGCATGCACATCTAACCATCTCCCTACACACAGCTATAATACTTCAGAATGCCATCAAGTACATTCTAAAATCATAAAATCTGTCAACATCTTTGAACATGAGATATTAAATTTCACTCTTTGTTGCAATTTATTTGATAATGAGAAGCAGCCTTATAGACCGTTTGTCATGGTCTATATTTCTTGTACAAAGTTCCACAAAGTAAAGACATCACAGAAAAGGAAGAAAATTGTTATTGACATAGAAGACAAGTATAAAGAGGACAGATCTTGAATCCACCATGAGAACAAATTTTACTTCAAACCAATCTTCCATCTAAATATTCAAGTTCAGTGTTGCATGCTAAAATAATTTACCAACTGAGGTTGGATCAGTTGACGAATCTTCAAACCAAGGAATGAAATTTCAGGCAGCATGGCACAAAATTATTGGTGTTTACTGGTCCTATCTGCCGCTGATACCAGAAACAGGATCGAACCAGTTCAGGCCCAGTATAACATGTAGCGGCAGTACACCTTTGTATCACCAGATGCTGGCTGGTACAGGTTGGTAACAGATCAAAGATCAGTACCAACCCCTAACAACAAATTGACTTCAATTTGATTTGACTATTGGGACTTCTATGTGGCTTGTCTAAGCCCCTTTAGCTGTCTCCCTACCTCCTCTTTCACTCAGTCTCTTTCTCACTCAATACAGGGCATGGACAGAGGAGCAGTATTTTACATATGCTAAGACTCAAACCACAGGACTCGGGGCTCCACACAGCTCATCTATGGTTGCAAGGATAAAGGAAAGAAAAGGCTGTCGATGAATTTGAGCATATGCGACAGCCTCTATGATGTCAGGACCGATAGGAGTTAATTGTATTTGTAGTCTTCATGTTACAAAGGATTACGATCTCAGAGCCAAAAGATGAATAATAACAACTGGTCTTTTTCTAGACGTTAATTCAGGGTCAATAACTGCAGCTCTACTGTACTCTAACCTCTGTAGCCCTACAAGCTACGGTCATATTTCGATCCAAGGAAGCAAACCTATTCGATATAGGAACATGTGATAGAGTCCTTTGATAGATCCACAAAGATAAGAATTTTTAGTTTTAATGCTTAGCCACTATGCAATTTGGTTTCATATTAGCTTTGATTTACTTTATTGTTATTTAACTTGATCATATAAACCAAGAAAATATGAAAAATAATCTTGAAATATGGTTCTTTTCTAATTTTCTAATTTTAGGCCAAATATAAAAAACACAACCGAATATCATTGCTGCTTGCAATAGCATCTAATGTGCTTTTCCCACCTAAGGCAGGAATAGACTTAATGCTCCTATTGACATCATGCTGGTGAACTTTCATCTGTTCATAACTATGAGTCTACTTCTTCATATCCCTACATTTACCGTCTCATTTCTATAAAACAAATGCTTTTGAAAACATCAGATTTAAACATATTCAGTAGTAAGTCTGTCGAGATTATAAAGTCAACAACGGCAACCTATTATCATTGGCACAACTATATGGAAAATAAGTGTTGGTGTTATCAACAATAAGACCATAAAGAGGTCAAAATTGAATTGAAGTCATAAGTAGCAAGAAAAAAATGTCCAAATGAAAATAAATTTATACTTGAGCAGCAATACCAAACCAAAAAAGACGTCTAAAGCTGAAAAAATGACTTCAAAATTTACAGTATATATTTCTTCCATACAGTCACAATACCTGGTGTTGACAGCAGTGTCAAGGAATTTCTGTATTTCCTCGAGATCATCTGATGTTATTGCAGTTGCAAACTGAAAGACTCCAGGTACTTCTTCAAAGGAACCATAAAGGTGCTGCAAAATGGCACACATCACAAAGTACATTTAGATGTCAAGCCAAATTTGATTCTTAGTAATGACAATAATATTTTATTAGTAACAACAAATAACTACCAGTTTACTGTGATGCAGTACAGAACAAAAAAAATACAAAAGAACATGCTGCAATAACACATTGAACAGGAGTACTTGATGCAAAAAGTTATCAAAGTGCAGACTAAGGATATCACTTAACTATCTAGAAGCATATATCAACCTGAAAGTTAACATATGTGCATATTGCCAAATTGCATAGATAGGTTATGGAGCTCCAGCCTAAACTAACCCGCCTGCAATCTCCAGCCAACCAACCAATCCAACCTCCTCAACAGACTCAACCACTAGATTAACAAAAGGACTGCTCAGTCCTTTTAGTCGAACAAAGATGTTCAACCCTTCAAACTGACTGGACCTTGGCCCAGGCCAAAATAAGCTCTAAAGCCCTTTCCTGTGCAGGACAGGCATTGGAAATAGGTCCAGACCACATCTCTAGCTCCAGAAGGCATCCAGGACTATGGATACGTAAAGAGGCAAAAGCAAGAAGGGGGCAGAAGAGATAGTTCACAAGGATGTTTTAGTCTTGTCTGTTTTATTTAGACTATTTAGGACTTAGTCATTGGAATACTACAAATAGGAGGTCTATGTCCCAAATGATGTAACACAGTTTTTTTTTTTTTTCAGAATTTTATGAGCATTATTAGTTTCTTTAATTATCAATCTAGAACCCTTGAGACCTTCTACTTTCTCAACGTAAAAAAAAAATTATAGTTAGGAAGGGCTGTTCTTTACCACATAACAGGAATTTTCACTGCTTATATTATAAGTGGTGCGTTTTGTCAGATACTGTAATTCATGGTATTCAATTTCGAATGGTACCGCTCGATACGGGCGGTACGTACTGGTCCGACGGCATACCGATACACGGACCACTCGCTACCGGACGGAACGTGTTACAGTGTTACAGTACACCATGATGTACCGTTCGGTATAACCTGGTGTACCGCTCGGTACATGGTACCGTACCATACCGAGCCAACCTCGAAACACCGGTATGGTATGGTATTGCATATCTTGATTCATGATTGATCTGCATTTATTATCATATAAAACAGCTGTCATACAAGATAGTGAATCATAATTTTAAATAAAAAGCAGAAGTGCATCAACTGTAGTATAACACAATTTTTACTATGTGAATGCAAATATTTCCACTTGAGAGGACTAAATTAACAATTATTTTTGAAGAACATACAGATGGAATATCAGTTAGTAGAAGCAAGAATCACACATGTAAATAAGCTAATTATAAATATCTACCTCTCGACGAACTTTCAGTTGCTCCCGAAGTAGAGGTTGGCTATTTACATACAGAATGTCAAAGGCAAAGGTGCAAACAGCTACTTTTATGTCACTTAAGATCACTCCCTTCCGAGCACGAGTGCTCAATATCTGCAAGGAGTCATGTGGTGAATAGCTCATTAGACCTGCAGCTGAAGGTACTATGTTCTTTGAGATATGTTTGGTTGCAAATGGTATATATATGAAAAACAAATTTGTATTATGCATTAGCAAATAAAATTTTTTATTGCATAATATGTACATTATAGCAATTATTTCAAAAAGAAGTGAGCACAGCCATTAACCAAAATTATCATATAGTCTGTATATTCTTCGTACATGCAATTACGTACTTAAAAAGGTGACAAATGAAATGCACAGAGATAAGATAAACATCATTGTTTTAACTCCTAAGAAAAACAGCTGCTTGAATCAACTGAACATCCAGCATCAAAGGCTTGATCACTTTTACACCCAACTTAGGGCCTCCAAGATCGTCCAAGCAGTCAACAACAAGATAACTGCAATTAGAGCCTGTTCATCTGAGCCACACTTTTTTCGTCTTTTCAATAATTTTTGCCTAAAAGAAGAAACTTCTGGCAGCATTTTTCTTATTGTTCCAGTGTATCTAACTCAATAGAACAGAGAACATATTAATTACATAGAAAAGGCCGACCTCAGTGACAACTTTTGGGTTGAACAGAACTTTACAATTCCAAAACCTATATAGCAAAGAACTAAAATGCTATATTATTTGAAACAATAAGCCATATATATTGACTGTTTGAATCTTCTATATGAATCCCTTTCCATCATTGAGCTTTGTCAATGGCTAAATTGTCATATCTAATAAAAACATGGATCTCAACTGATTATAGTTTAGCTAAGTTGTTTTATAGCAAGATTAGAGAACTTCTATTTAGATTCAGTGTTTAAGTTAGTCCCATAACCTTGTTGTGACCTATGAAAAAATTGATTTATAAATTATAATATCTCGATTAATCCCATATTGGAAATGAGCAAGACTAAGATTGACATATAAGGGTCTAATGAGTGTACTACTATAAACTTCAGCTTAAGCATCTTGACCAATGGTTTAGGTCAAACGAAGTTGATAGGCCAATTAACTTATCAAGCTCGAGTCGTGACATTTTTATATTAGAGCTGACCTAGTATTTAGACATAGTGAAGGGGTTTGAGTAAGAAAGAACTACCCGTGGATGGAGTCAAAGAACTTGTCACGACATGGAGCCACCATTAGGCTATGCCTCACATATACCATGCTAGAGTTTGATTTGGGTTATGCTGGACCTTGACGAGAACGTCAAACCCTTGAGTCGGGAAAATTATAATATCTCGATTATTCCCACATCGAAAGTGGATAAGACTAAGATTGACTTCTAAGGGCCCGATGAGTACACTTCTATCGACTTCAGTTTAAGCATTTTGATCAATAGTTTAGGTCAAACGAAGTTGATGGGCCAATTAATCTATCAAAAGCATGGTTTAGGGCCTGTAGGTGTTTGAATCCCTTGATTGATTTTAACCGATGATTGTCTTTGACCTATTATAGGAGTAATGGAGCCAATTTAATAGAACAATGGTCTTGCTACTCGGGGTGCTCGTGGTTGCAATGCTACTGGCCTACGCACTTCGAGAGGTGTACGAGCAAACCATAACTTCGAAGTTCCACGCATCATAAAACAAACTCAGTCCTCTTATACACTTGTCACTGATTATGTGCCAGCTTCCCCGGCACCACAAAATGTACCTCGTGCTCTAACACCTGTCAATGCTCCAGATGATGTACATGGAGTCCTGGATGCTATTGAAGGCTACTTTAAGCGTCAGGAACAGTGAGATGGAGCTCCGCGAGGTGAAAATAATACTTTAGATCACTTTAAGAGATTGGGACCGCTTATTTTTTTAGGGCAAACCAGATCCAATCTTTGCTAAACGTTGGATCTATCAAGTGAAGAAAATATTTGAAGCTATCGAATGCAAGGAAAATCAAACGATGCCTTTTGCTTATTTCATTTTAGAAGGGATGGTAGACACTTGATGAACCTCAAAAAGGAGGATGTTGGAGGCAATGTGGTGGCTTGGGAACAATTTAAGAATGCATTCTATGAGCAGTTCTTCCTTGATTCAATTCGTTTTGAGAAGTAACAAGAGTTCCCTAACATCCATAAAGTAGGACTATGATGGAATATAATCATTATTTCACTTAGCTGACCCAGTTCTCTCCATATATTTAATAAACATCAAAAAGCTCGTCACTTTGAGAGGAGACTTCGTCCGTCAATTAGAAAGTTCGTTGCTGTATTGATTTTACCAACATATGCTGAAGTGCTCAATCAAGCTCTGGTGGTGGAAAAATTGGATAATAAATTACAACAGACAAAAGATCGAAAGCGACCTTTTAGTGTTGCACCATCTGCGTATGGGGGATAACATTTAGGACCCTCAAAGAAAGGCAAGAGCAGATAGTTCGAACATCAACAGGCAGGAGCTCCCAATAATCAAGTTGTCATAAGATGTTATTTCTATGAGAAGACTGATCATGTTTCCATCTCATGCCGCGTGGGACTGAATGTATGCCTCTTTGTCAACAACCCGAGCACATGTTGAAGGACTGCCCACGGAAGCAATATCAACGTTGAACTCCACACCAAACATTTGGACAACTAAAACTTCGAGGGGGAGGTCAGGCGAGGGTATATGTACTCACCCATTAGGTATAATCACACTCTATGGCATGCCTGCTTCTGTGCTTATAGCAACTGCTTCTATAAGGGTGGTTGATCTAGAGGTGAGAAAGTAACAGTCTTTTAAAAACAATCGATACTTGCATGTTATGTTAAACGCCAGTCCATACCCAAAATAGCATCAAAATCTCAAAACTCTAGTAGAATAAGATCTACTTACAAATCGTGACTTTCAATAGTAATAACCCAATTTCTAAATATCTAATCAGCTATCAGAGAGTTTCCAACTGATGTTGCTATTGTTAACACATTACTCATTGTCTCAGGATTCTTATGTAGTCTCGTAGCAAAATAAGGTGATATAAAAGAATGCATAGAACAAGTTGCTACCAGTGATTTAAAAAGCGCTAGGCGCCAAAAGGCGCCAAGGTCCACAAACGCCCGAGGCGCTAGGCGCTCGCCCAGGCGCTCGCCCGAGCGAAGCGAGGCGCTAAAATATAAAAATATATAATATAATTAATAATTTCAAATAAATAAAAATTAACAACATTAAAATCAAAATAATATATTATTAATCTATTAACAGAAAATTAATCATTTCAAAATTCAAATAAACTTAATATTAAGAGTATACTGTATACTGAGCCTGATGGAGAAACGAGGAAGTAGCGGCGAGCGGCGGCAATAGCAGCGGCGAGCGGCGGCAGCGGGAAAGGGAAAGGGAGCGGAAGGCACGAGCAGCGGGAGGGCTCGCGGGAGGCGCGAGCAGCGGGAGGGCTCGAGGGAGGCGCGAGCA
>LVTN01000080.1:257081-284398 GCA_001649415.1 Musa itinerans | reverse complement strand
TCGCCTTGGTTTACCCAGGCGCTCGCCCGAAGCGCCCAGCGCCTGGGCTCGGGCGAGCGCCCAGGCGGCGCCTGTTTGAAGCGCGCCGCCTGGGACATTAGCGAGGCGCTCGGGCCTCGCCTCGCCTCGCCCGAGCGCCTAGGCGAGCGCCCGAGCGCCTTTTTCAATCACTGGTTGCTACAAGCACAAAAGCAGACATACCACAGAGTGTGATTATACATTGAATGATAGATCTTGATGCTTCAGCATCTTGATGGGTGAGTGTACAGACCCTCGCTTGACCTCCCCCTCTAGGTCCTGGCTGTTACTGTTCAAATGTTTGATGTGGAGCTCGACGTTGATGTTGCTTCCGTGGACTATCCTTCGACATATGCCCCGGATGTTGACAAAAAATACATACACAAAAATAACATCTTATGACGACTTGATTACCGAGAGCTCCTACCTGCTAGTGTTCGGATTATCTGCTCTTACCTTTCTCTAAGGGTCAAGAATATGATCCCCCATACGCAGATGGTGCAACACTAAAAGGTTATTTTCGATCCTTCGCTTGATGCAATTTATTATCCATTTTTTCCACCCTCAGAGCTCGATTGAACACTTAAACATATGTCGGTAAAATCAATACAACAACAAACTTTCTAATTGACGAACAAAGTCTCCCCTCAAAGTGACGAGCCCTTTGACGTTCATTAAAAGCAATATATGGAGAGAACTAGGCCAGCTAAGTGAAATAACTATTATATTCCATCACAGTCCGTCCTTAGTGGATGCTAAGGAACTCTTGTTGCTTCTCAAAGCAAACTGAATCAGGGAAGAACTGTTCATAAAATGAATTCTTAAATTGCTCCCAAGTCACCACATTGCCTCTTGCCTATAACACAGTGATTTAAAAAGCGCTAGGCACCAAAAGGGGCCAAGGTCCAAAAACGTCCGAGGCACTAAGCGCTCGCCCGAGCGAAGCGAGGAGCTAAAATATAAAAATATATAATATAATTATTTAAAATTTTAAATAAAAATATGTTATTAAAATTAAAATAATATATTATTAATCTATTAACAGTATTGAAAATTAATCATTTCAAATAAACTTAATAATATTAACAGTATACAATATACGTATACTGTTAAAAGAAGGGTAAAGGGGTGCTGAGCCTACTGACTGAGAAAAGAGGAAGCGGCAGCGGCAGTGGCGAGCGACGAGCAGCGGGAGGCGCGAGCGACGACAGCGGCAATGGGAGCAGGAGCAGGAGCGGGAGCGGGAGTAGGAGCAGCGACAGCGGCAGCGTTTGCGAGCAGCGACAGCGGCAGCGTTTGCGAGCAGCGATAGCGGCGAGCAGCGGGATCGGGATCGGCAACGGCGAGGGTTAGGGTTCGGTTGTCACTTATATCAGTTTTAGTTGGTTCGATTAAACCAACTAACCATCATAGACCGAACCAAACCTAAAATCCTGGTTCGGTCGCCTTGGTTAACCCAGGCGCTCGCCCGAAGCGCCCAGCGCCTGGGCTCGGGCGAGCGCCCAAGCGGCGCCTGTTTGAAGCGCGCCGCCTACGAGATTAGCGAGGCGCTCGGGCCTCGCCTCGCCCGAGCACTCGAGCGCCTTTTTAAATCACTGCTATAACATCCTCCTTTTTGAGGTCCACCAAGTATTTGTCTTCCCTTACAAAATGAAAGCGAAAAGCACCTTTTGATTTTCCCTGCATTCGATAGCTTCAATTATTTTCTCCACTTGGCGAATCCAACATTCAACAAAGATTGGATTTGGTTTGCCCTAAAAAACAAGTGGTCTCAATCTCTTAAAGTGATTCAAAGTATTATTTCCACCCCGCGAAGCTCCATCTCGCTCCTCCTACTGCTCAAATAAGCCTCTAATAGCATTGAAGACTCTGTGTACATCATCTAGAACATTGATAGGTGCTGGAGCATGAGGTGCATTCTACGATGTCAGGCAAGCTGACACATAATCAATGATAGGTGTATGTGGGGACTGAGTTTGCTATATGATGTGTAGAACTTCAAAATTATGGTTTGCTCGAACACCTCTCTGAGTTCATCGGCCATTAACATTGCAATCATGAGCACCCCGAGCGGTAAGACCACTGTTCTCTTGAATTGGCTCAATTACTCCTATAATAGGTCAAAGACAATCATCGGTCAAAATTAATTAAGGGACCCAAACACCTATAGGCCCTAGACCATAATCTGATATGATTAATCTATGGGCTATGGGCTAGCCCAATCTGGTGTGGTGCATGCACAGTCGTGAGCAATGCAAATGACCAATACATGGGCTAACCCAACCTAGCCCAATATTATACAACTTAGCCCATTGCCCTTATTTTATTTTATTTAGGCCCAAACATTGATTGAACCAAACTAGATTTGATCAGTTTAGATCGATCCAGGTGATTCCAAATTGGTTTGACTTATTTAAGTCTGTTTAACCTAAATTGAACCCAATCTTATCCAAATTATACTAGTCTAGGATGGTTCCAGACCGATTAAATGATTAAAGATCGGCGTAGGTAGGTTCTAGTTAAATCAAGTTCAATTGGACCGATTGAACTAGGGTTCAAATCAATTGAGTGCTAATTGATATTATTTGACATTAACGATGTTTAAATGAAATATTTTAATATAATATTTTATTCCAATATAGACATGACCAATATGAGATGATGTTGTTTCCCTACGAAGGACAGGTAGGACGATTCCCTTTGAGGATTAGCATGCCCCTAGACGTGATGATTGGATGGTTCCTCCATTCGCTGTTGGGAGGAACGTGTTTTCACTTTAGCGAGTGAGGGACATCACTCCATCTGTTGTTGGGAATGTGATATGAGTTTGTCTTCATTCGTAGTTGGGAGAACACAAACTAATCCCGGAGAATAAAGCCTCTCCATCCGCTGTTAGGAGAGTGTACATTCGGGTATTTAATATATGCAAATTAATATATGCAAATGAGATGATTGACTTTTGATCATGTATTCATTTTACAGTTGACTAGTAAAGGTTCTTACTTAGCATTACTGAAATTTCTTTGTTTTTTATTTTTAAAGCAGCCTCCCAGTAGCACTAGATTGAATTTAAATGGAGAGCAAACCTTCCTCTACCATTAGGTAGAGCTAGTTGGATTTATTTTCGAGCTAACATCACTATATTTCTCAATAAAGCCTATGACTACTTTTGACTTATAATTTGATGAATAAATGACTTGTAATAAATATTTACAAGTTATACATATTAAAAAAGTGATGTTCATTACTTCATTTATTTAGCTCTAGATGTACTTGTGGAAAGATGTCATGATCCTGTAAAAAGAAAATCCATGATGTGATAGCTTTTTATGGTATCGAAGCTTTGAGAAGCAACAAGAGTTCCCTAGCATCCATCAGGGAAGGTAGGATTGTAATGGATTTTCTAGATGTTTTTCTTGAAGATCTGCTTGGATTGCCACTTGACAAGCATATCGAATTTACAATCGATCTTCTACCTGGCACTGCACCTATTTCTAAACCCCCTTATAGAATGGCACCAATTGAGTTGTAGGAGTTCAAAAAACAAATCCAGGAGCTTTTGGACAATACCTTTATTCGACCCAGTGTATCACCTTGGGGTGCCCCTGTCTTGTTTGTGAAGAAGAAAGATGAATCCATGCGGTTATGCATCGATTATAGATAGCTCAACCAAGTGACCATAAAGAATAAGTATCTCTTTTCCCGAATAGATGACATATTTGATCAACTTCAAGGTACTCGAAGATTGATTTGAGGTTCGGGTATCAACAACTGAAGATAAGGGAATGAGATATATAGAAAATTGTTTTCAAAACAAGATATGGTCAATACAACTTATTTTTAGATTAAAAATATTATATGCAATTCCAAAATATTCTTTTATTCTTTTAAATGTCAAAATTTTATTGTTCGATTAAACCATGTTATATGAAGTTTCTAAAATCTTCATTTATCCCTTTAAAGGTTTAGAATTTTATTTTTAGATTAAAACATATTGAAATTATTCATATTATATGCATTTTTAAAATTTTTATCTTGAATGCATGATATTTGATATTTCCTCATTACATAATTTATCTTTTTAATCTATTATTATTTATTATGTTTAGTGACTTATTGCTAATGAATATATGCTTGATTATAATTCAATGATGTTGCAATTCGAAATTGAGAGAATTGGTTAGGATTTGAATTAAATCAGTCAACAAACTAGGCCCAGCCCATAGGCTAGGCTAACCCACAGGCTAGGCCTAGTCAATAGGCCAAGCCCAACCCGTAGGTCAAACCCCACCCCGCAGACTAGCTCAGCGTAGCCCAACATGGCCAGTCATGTTCGGTGCACATGACCTGTCACGACCCGAGCCTGATAAACTAACAGGCCCATCAACTTCAATACACTTATCAGACCTTTATAAGCTAATCTTAATCTCATCCACTTCCAATGTGAAGCTAATCGAAGGTGTTACAATCTCCCCCACTTAAGGACTTGATATTCTCGTCAAGGTCTAGCATAGCCCAGATTAAACCCTAACATGATGCATGTGAGGTATAGACTAGTGGTGGCTCCATGTTGTGACGAGTCCTCTGACTCCATGAACGAGTAGCCCTATCCTGCTCGAGCCCCCTCACCATACCCAAATACTAGGTCAGCTCTGATACCAAATATCATGATTGAGCCTGATAAGCTAACTGGCTTATCAACTTCGTTTGATTTAAATCACTGGTCAAAATGCTTAGGCTGAAGTTGATAGTAGTACACTCATCAGACTCTTATAAGCTAATCTTAATTTTATCCACTTTCGATAACTAATTGAGGGAGTTACATAAATGATCTCCTAACAGTGCATAACATTTTTTTGCCTGTCATAGACCTTTTTCTAGTATAAAAGAATGAAGAAACTTCAGTTGTATTAAAAGAGGAATTAGCAAGTTCCTTCCCCCATCTTGAGAAAATATTTATTCTTCATTTTATTCTTCACTTCGGTTCGTTTTAAAATACTTCAATTGGTACGCGCAAACTAGTTCTAACCGAACTTATAGTTAGCACTAAAAACTTTGCAATTCACTTCAACTTTTTTAAACAATGGTCGAAAGTTGCCCAAGAATAGATTAAAAATTTGAAGAACATATAGCTTTGGCCCACTTACAATGAAAGACTAAGCAAACCAAAAAATGACAAAAATTCCTTTGGGCTAGGCCAGAACATGGTCAAAGAAAATTTACAGCTAAAATCTTATGCTTGAGGGATATTAGTGTTAACCATCTAGAACAATTCATATCTTGCTAGACAAAATAATAGGCCGATTTACTCACATTCATATGCAACTAGAAAAACACAATCAAATTAACTTCGGACCACTTATAATGAAAGACTTAGCGAACTAACAAATTAAAAAAATTCCTTTGGGTGAGGTAGGCACATGGTCAAAGTAAAATTGCAGCTAAAATATTATGCTTGAGTAACCATAGTGTCAACCACCAAAATTTTAAAGAAAAAAAAGACAAGTTACTAAACCAAAATAATTGACCTATTTACTTGCAAACAACTAGAAAAACAAAATCAACACAAGACACAATGCTGCAAAAAAAATCCTAGATACTGGAAGAGTGTAGGAGATAAATTAGATGACAACACCCAAATTCAAGTTATAGTTCAATAAGCTAAACAACTAACCTGGAAAGGCAAGATCCTTTGCTTCTCACGGTCATAAGCAACAATTTCACAATCAAGCACAAATGACTTTACAGCAGGTTTTTTGAATCTGCATTTGGAAGCAGTGTTTCTTATCAATCAAAAACATATATTCATGTCAAATTACTACTCCAGAATAATGCCTAGTAAGTTTTCAATGTGCATATCAGAATAATTTCAACCTTCCTATCCACTCTGTCAACCAGCAAATGGAACAAGGACAGAATTACAATTAATAAAAGATGTGCAGCCTAACTAAAAAAGAAAATCACCTTACTGTGACTGTTCAGAACCATTAAAAGCCAACAGAATATGCATGTTTCAGGACACATAGGAGATGCAGAATTAACACTGATTCTTAAGCAAAAACAACGATACTCATCAACTTTAAAATGTGTTCTGCTCTGGATACTATAGACATCTGCTTGAATGTTAAGTTACATATCAAGTCCCATTGCTGAGTGTTTTTTAAAGCAGTATTGAGTGAAGGCCTATTTTCCCAAAAGAAGAAAGCAACTGGACAGCACATTAATAAAACGAATGGGAAGTGAAATTCAAGTTCACTTCAGTAAGATGATAGCTTGATGAGGATCACTGATCACTATTAGTCATGTAAAAAGAGTGGATTTAGACCTGAATTGTTTGTATCTGGTATGATTAAGCCAGATAAGGATCATACAGTTTGTGAAGAAACCTGATTTCTCCAACCCAGTGGTCTGATCATTGATCAGATCATAAAGAGATCAACCCCAATCTATAACAAGATCAGGACCATAATTAATTTTGGTGCACCAGCCAAAAAAAGGCTGCTGCACTTCTATCCTGTATTCACCGCTAGATCGAGATCTAACAGTGGCTAACAAAAACATAAAACGATAAATCTTGTCCTCTATGAACCAACCAAACCCTATCTCACCATGAAAATTCCTTCTCAAATTTTCTAACCACCTCCAAATTCCACCATGTTCTTCATCCAGAAGATTAAATTACCACCACAAAAACACATCATTATTCCAAGCAATGATCTATAACCACCAATTGTTGACAAACTTGTTGGTGCCAACACTATCACCACTGTAGTTCCATTGGCATAACACAAGGATGCAGCAAAAGATGAATGATTATACCCTAATAATGCTCACTGCCAGAATGAAACCAACCATGGTTGAGTTCAAGTGCTCACTCTTTCTATACTATCTGTGTCATCACATCCTCTATCCGTAAGCCCTGCTAGGCCAGTAAAACCTTTGCCTTCCTGATGAAGATGGGGAAACTTGTTTGGTCAGACTAGATTCCTGGACAGAAATCCTTTTCCTAGCCAAAGAAGAGTGATCAGCCTTTGCAAAAGGTTCTCGGATTAATGAAAGGTTTGGTTTCCAGAATCAGATATATCTACCTATAACCTATCCAGACCAGATCAGTTTGCTGTCCTAGTCATTATGAGACAAATCCACTTTTAAAATCCCCCTGTTGACCAATTTTGGCCTTAATCAACCTAAATCGAGTGATTCTGAAGATCAAAATTGGGTCAGAATAGCAATTAAGTTTGTTCAGGTGATTGCTACTAAAATCATGGCAAGGTGTTGATATCATCTTCAACCCAGATACCCAGAAGTGGACTCAACAGGGTTAAGCTTGATCTTATCACCAACAACATTAGCACCTAGGTGCTCAGCATCAGTCTTGCCAAGGCCAGCCCTTGTCTGGGGGCATCTTTTGGTTTAAAATTTAAATCATGAATCAATAATCTAAATCAGCCTTACTAGGGCCTCGTTAAGCCACTTGGGAAAGCCCAAATATCAATGCTTATCTCAGAAATGAACAACTTTCTTCATGCATGGACCAGCTTAGGCAGCGATCTGACAGGGATTGGCAGGACTTTCCTATGTGAAATTGGGGATAAATCTACAGTACAATAGACTGAGAATTTCAGCAAGACCACTAACAGAAAGACAAACTGATTCAGCTTCAGTCCAAATCCACTTAGACTTGTTTGGAAGTCCAAAGAACCCTGGAGAAAGGCCAAGGTCAAAGTCTGGAACCTATCAGAACTGAAGAAGGGGGGATCCACACCCAGTTTGGCCACAAATCCCTTTGGGGAGTATAATACATCACAAAAAGAAGCCCACTAGGGATCAGCCACAAGCAGAGAAGAGGGAGAAAAGCACCATTCCTAAGCTATAGTCTCCTTTTGAAGTAATAATCAAATAGATTTAGAAATTGGCATGGTAGCCTATAAATAAAGCCCTAGAAACCAACATGACATTGTTTCAAAATTGTTATTTTATTTTTACAGGAATGCAATTTCATCCGTTTCGATATGACCAATATTTATCAGTTCGACCGCTGATCGGCTCTCAGCCCAATGTTGGGACATTCAAGTGTAATAGAGGGCTTACCGCTCGATAAGCCATGTGAACCGGGCAGTAAGGCCTGTGAACCAGGCATACCCCTCATTCAGGCCTGATAATGGGCCTAGACTGAGCAATAAGCCCATCCAGCCAGTTTTGATTTATTTTTTAAATCTTAAAAAAATTTAAAACTTAACTTACCCTCTCGTGCTTTGTCCCCCGTACCATCACTCACATCCCTTGCCTGGTATCACTTGTTGCTTGCACACTAGTCAGCATCAAGCAGCCAGTATTCTTCTCCTTCTCTACCTCGTTTACTCGCTCACTGCCGCTTGCTTCCCTCCTCTCTTGCCCCATTGCCTCTCCTCCTCCTTTCATATCCCCCACCACCTTCCCTCTCCTCTCCTTTTATGTTGTGTCCTGCTCGTCCCCTCCTCTACTTCCTTCCATACTCCTCCGTCTCTGCCATCGACTCTTCCCTCCTATCCATTTTGTACCATCACCTCTCCTCCTCCTCCTCCTCGGCCTCCTTCCCTCCTGTCCTTCTATGTCACTGCCTCTCCTCCTCCTTCCCTACTCCGCCACCTACTTCTCTTCTAATTTGTCAATTTTCGGCTGTTTTTTCAGCATTTTCCAGAAACTAGTACGGTAGTACCAGTGTACCTAGAGCAGCACACTGCTACCCACATTACATACCAGTCTGGAAAAGGACTGTTATCCCTGTGTGGTACGAGAATACATTCCTTGCTTTCATCAATGAGAAAACTGCAAACAGCAGTTTACTGAGATTAAAAATAAACAATCCCATATCATGGTAAAATGTTAATGTTCCCTGCTGGTCACAGTCACACAAAATAAGATCTGTAACCTAAAATAACAATACAAAGCCACAATAAACTGGAATCCAATCAAGAACAAAGATTAATTATTGGTTCTTCCAATTTGTTGTTTGACCAAGTATCATTTAAGACTTACACTTCCGCATTGACCAGTGCTTCTCTGTGTTGCAATTGACAGTTCAATGAAAACCCTAGAAGATCTTTCTCAAGCTCTAAGGACTCAAATTTGATTGTATCCTGATACAGGAGCTTTAATATAGTGATAAGTTACAAAACAACTGCTCTTTAAAAATCAATTCAGTCAACTAAGCTTTCAGAAGTTCAAAATATAACTCTTGAAGATTTGTAGTTAGAGAATTTGCCATGAGGTGTTAAAAGTTACAAATGTAGTTGCTACAATGAATATGCATATAGATACATGGCTAGCCACAAAAGGTCAAATAGTTTCCACTGCATTCAGTGTCACAGACAAATGCGCATACATCTTTACATCTCCCAGAAATATATAAGAAAGCATGTAATAACTAGCATGAATAACAATGAGACATGCATACCTTGATACTGAACCGACGACGTCTGCGTACTTCCCAGTGTTCCTTTCAGCATTACGACTATATATCTCAACTGATCCATCCTCCATATAATGTATCTGGATTCAAGTGCGAAGTTCAGACAAAAATTAAATGAGACATAAATTTATGTCACAACAAAGATCAGTGCCATACCTGGGCTCGTTCACCATCATATTTGTATTCGCAAGTGAATTCCATTCCCTGAAACTTATCAAGAATTTCAGACACTGCCTTTGTTGGTTTGGCTAACATAGGCCCCACAGGCACACCTAGGGAGAAATTGCATGCCTCTGGAAGTTTCCATACTCCAACGTGGAGAAGTTCAGGAACAATTTTATCATAGATTGGGAGTACCGAATAAACTTGTTTGATAATTTTCGCAGCCTAACTTCATACAACAAAGATGTATAGGAAAAAGAACAATGAATCTAGATCAGTATAGCTGCATGCACAAGCCATTAGCTAGCTGTTGGTAAAGAAATATAACAATCAAGAGAAGTACATCCACGGACTTATCAATGATTTAGATCATATTATAAAGGAATAAAGACAGCCGAGTGCATGAGGTCTGACTGCATTATTTTTATACTTCCTATATATTATTATTTCTATACTTCTAATGTGACTGCATTTTATTATTATTTTATTTTATTATCAAACATAAGGTCTGACTGATTGACTGCCTGGTCTAACTAGTAAACCTTTGACCCAAGTCTTGGTCAGGTCACTAGTCACTACCACATCCAGTTTTGACAACTATGAATAAGGCCTACTGTTCTTCCTTTAACACATTTTCTATGTTTGTGGTTGCTATAAATTATAAAAGAAAACTAAAAAATAGAAAATTATTATGAGTTTCTCATTCGTATTTGTTGCAATTTTCGGGATATTTATCAAGCAGTAAAAAATAAAATAATAATTTAGCATGCAAGATTAACATAGTTTATCTCAGAGCATTGACAAAATTTTCCTCATTTAACTTGGACGTAGATGTTAATAGAATAAGAAGAAAATGCAACATTAACATTGTTAACCAACAGGCAGTGTTCTTTGAATAACTTGTCAGAAGGTTAAAACACATCCAAACACACACTAACCTCTTCAAGATCAGACTGAGTTTGTGACCGTGGATTTTGATTCATTTCATAATAAATAGCTGCTTGTCCGAGAGCTACAAGGACAGTTTTCTCTGCCAAACCAATTCGCATCTTTGACTGCGTGGTATTTAAGGGAACTTTAGAGGATCAGGATACCAGGGGCAACAACTATATGCAGAACATTTACCTGAAGAAGACGAACTAAATACTGAGGTTCACAGTCAGTTGCTGCAACAAGAAGTCCTTTTATGTGATTCCTTTTCTTGTCTTGGCTATCTTTTCCAGACTCCTATTGAGGCAAAAAAAAAACAAAAAACAAAAAGTATAAATCTTTAACGTAAACCTTAAATTTCAATAGCTCTGCCCAATCTTTAGTAAGCACTCATATATGTTATAACCCCTACATAATCAATTAAATGCTACTTCATCAAGTAGGCACCTATGATATAGTAGCACAAATCATTAATTAATAACCAAACATTTTTTACAATATATGAAGAATATCAGATGCTTGTAAGCATTGAGGCACCAACGGTGTTAAAGCATCCACAGATTCGCATATTTAAACATACATAAGCATACATATTATCTATACATACATTCAAATAATATGGTAGGGTCAAAGGGAATCCTAATATTTTTAGACATACATGCAGGGAGTTCAGATAACTCAGGATGTCTGAGATTTGAACAGTTTGAATCAACAATTTTGATCTTGTTAATTACCTTATTGATCCGATTACTCAACCTACCTGAGCTGATCTACACGAATTATCAATTTATCATGTCACGCTGTTCGAGTCAAGCTCATAAAGGTTTTAGTAGCAAGAAATTTTCATAAACCTTAACAAGCCCACTTCAAAATCTCCACGATTCTGATCATTATAGGAATTGTGGTTCCCAATACTTAGAATCATGTTTCCTAATAATTGGAAATAACACTTTATACTAGTCCACATTCTTCATATTGAGACATTTGGCATCACTCCGTAGAGGTTTTCATAAGCTTATTTCTCAAATAAGCTAACCATAAAAATAAGATAATTTAGTTCAATAAAAGGTTGTTCATCATTTTCCAATCATCTTCTCCAAAATAAATAATAATGTTTGTTGAAGAATACACAAAAATGTGTATATACACAAATATTCACATGTAAAAAGGTTTCACACCCTCATAATCTTAAACCTAACTGCTTTTTCAGCAGCTCGAGGCTACTTAAGATATAGGTGCAACGATGCCACATGAGGCTGTGATAGCCTACATAGCAACCTTTATTTGGGCACCTACTCAACAGAACATCATGCTGACAGAGTAATCCATAATCTATAGCCTCTACGTTACTCCCGTACCAAAGTCCATGAGACTTGGAAACCATTTGATCATCCATTGACTTTTACATGAAAGAAAATCTAAATCTACCATGTAATTTTTCACTGCTTGATAGATGACAAATGGGTTCATATCTCAGTCTTTGGCACAGGACAATTCAAAGAGCCTGCATCAAGTTAAAAAATATGGATAGCATATTTCCAACCCATACATAGTGTCAGCTGAAACAGTGATCCCTATGCCAAGCACCTAAATGAAAGCACTAAGCAATGCCATATAGCAAAAGGTTCGCTGCTGCACAAATTTGTCCACAGTTATCAACCTGAGCACTAAATGTGTTTAATCAAGCAATTGTATATTCTAAACTTCAGATACAATACTTATGCAACATGCAACAAGGGCAACTTTAATTTCTAAATCCGTCAGGTCAATCATCATTTATCACTTTAGATGAATTACCAAATCAAACACTATTTGAAGAGATGAAATTGCAGATTGTCTAAGAAGTTCCATAGGAACTGCAAGACACTATTTTGATGTCCCAGGAGTGTCATACGGTGCTTCTGCTGTGTCCAGACATCAGATGGCAATGTTGCCAAATTAAATTCAAGATCTCTAGGGAAATTACACTTGGAAGACTGTTACAATATACTAGCTACCTTGGACATATATCTGTCAATAAACTCAGTTTAATCGGTTGTGTTCATTGAGGACCCCAGAGTTCAGACTATGGATCCTTATCAAGTACAGTATGCATATTCAAACATTCAGATCATGTTAGTGTGACATAAAATGATACAGAATCATACGAATGCAACTGCAAAATGAAACATAGAACAACATTATCTTAGAAAAAGTTAATTGACATGAACAAAGTAAGGGATAACAGTTAGGTATATCAGCAAAAAACAATGGAATTACAAACCCATCATACTAAATCAAATTCCATAAGAATTATAACTATGCACATCAAAGCATGGCAGGAGTTATTTGATTTCTGGAAATGCTCACGTTATGGTCTGACCGCAACTTAATCAATCAGGATAACTTGTATACGTACTACCACAAAATAGTAGTTACACAAGGATCACAACCCCAACATAACTTGGACTATTAAGAAAACACAGGAATGCTTGCTGAGTTTTACATTTTCATTAGAGTGCCATGACAGAATTATCCATGCATAACTGCTCCTACACAGAAGTTTACATATTAAGATTACAAAAAACAAGCATTTGTCTCAATCACATGAACCAACAAAGTTTCACAACTTAGACACACTGAATCGGTATAAAACGACTTCAAATATCTCAGAAATTATATGTAAATCATGAAATCATATCACATGGACCATCTTTGCTTCCACGGTAACTCTAACCATAAAACTAGGTCATGTCACATAATTCTTTCTCATCTCAAACCTGCTTCAAGAGGTATCGACCAATATATGATGCACCATCTAATTTGTGGCATTTAGGAATACAGAATTACAGGTCCTTGTTCACTGTATCACTAACCCTTGCAGCATTTACATTTAACAAGCTCAGAATAGTTACCCCTCTATCATCAATTCCAATCTACCCTCAAGCAATGGCTTTCTACAAGGACTGAACTCTTTTTTCTCTTTCCATAAATCAACATTAGGATCATATATACTTGATATAAGTTAACATACAAAGTTTTAACAGAAAATGTCCAAGTCAGCAGGCATGAGAAAACACATCTATTTTAGAAATCTTTAGCAGATCTTGACATTAGCAGACCACAAATAAAACGGGCAAAACATTGCATCGTACGCCTGCCAATGTTGGATATACTCAAGCAATAAGAAGGAAACAACAAACCTTTGCAATTGCACGGAATGTATCAAAAACCTTGGCAATCGTCAAGGGTTGAGGCTTGAACATCACTTTCTGAGAGGAACGGCTTGCTTTTGCAACAAGACCCAAGTCACCCAGTTCCTAACACCACAACAAGAAATTTTAGTTTCAAACACCAGAACTTCTCAAAGAAACAAGAGAATGAAAAAAGAAATCAAGAACCAGAAAATGATCCGCGTCAAGAAAACAAGATCAAGAAAGTGATCTGCGTCCAACAAAACACCTTTAGCTGCTTCTTGACTTGCTCCTCCTTCCTCCCATAAGCCTCGGCGAGCGCCTTCACAAGGGACGCGTCCCCAATCCCAAGCTCAATACCTTCATGGGGCGCCGCAATCCTATTCGCCGAAAGGTAAACGGTGGCGAGAAGATCCCCGGGCGTGGTAGCGATCACGGTCCTGAACACGTTGCAGATGATCTCCGTGATGGCGATCCTTCCGGACTCGTTCGAGATTAGCTCAAGGGCGCGCGCGAGGAACAAGAAGGGAACGGGTTCCCCGTCCTTCCACGAAGCGGCTTTCTTGGGGTTGAAGTCGGAGCACTTCTTCTTCAGGTCGAGGGTGGGGTTCTTCTCCTCGGGAGGATCTTTAGGGTTTTGGCCACCGCCATCTAGGGTTTTCGGTTTCTTGGAAGGGGAAGGGGAAGGGTGTTCGGGCTGGGCGGAGGATGGGGCGGACTTCTTGGATTTGGCTGCGGCCGCGGCGGCGGCGCGGGCGTTGCCCATGAGAACGTCGGCGACGGTGCGGCGGCCCGACATTGCGGCACTGGCGGTGCTGCAGCAGCGAAGGAAGAGGTTTCTTGACCAAGGGTTTGAGAAGGGCAGAGATGGGAAGCAGGGAGGAAGTGGACGGAATTTGAGCGACAGGAGAAACGGCGCTCGCAGCAACAACATCAAATGGGGAGACGGAACGGGGCTATGATTTCAAGATCACTGGGAGCGAAGGGCGGAGGAAGGCGACGCTTTTCTTGGTTTTGGCGGGCAGAGGAGGCGCTACTCCACAGTATGGGCTTAAACGGGCCATGGCTGGATTGAATAGTTGATGCCCATGGCCAAATGGTTCTTTTGTTCTACGTCGGTACAATTGAGAAAGTGTTAAAGATGTCAATTATTACTTATTATTGCCACGTTTCCGAATAAATAGGATAATTTTTGGATTAATAAATCTAATGCAACAGACATAGGCCGGAAAATAATTTATATTCCTACTGTTTAATGTATTCTACGATTTAACTGAAACAAACAAGAAGATATGCAATTATGTCTCCGTAAAATATCATGCCGTTCCATTATTATAATTGACTGACTAATTTTTTTCTTGCTTGCTTATCTATTTTCAATAAATTATTTATACGAATTAAGTGCTAAATTTATAAGGAATTACACATTTCGTTTCCTGTGCGCTTCATTTCACCCTTTACACCTAAAACACACTATCATAACTCCATGAGAGAAGCGTATGTAAAATACACGTCACTTTTTCTTCTTATTTGTTTACGTTGACGTCTGCATCAAACATATCTAAAGATAATTAATCGAAACTAAAAACACATTAAGACGAAAGAGATAGGAGAATCCCAGCTACTACATTCACAGCAAAAGGAAGCAGGAAGCACACCATAACTCCGCATTGTATGATATTATACTGGAATCAAGATAGGGAATCATATGATCTGATGAAGAGGTAAACAAGAAAGATGAACACCGTACTCGCATCAACATAATCTTTGGGCTGGCGAAGCACCAGCACAAGGTGGCTGGAAACCGCACCGTGGTCGGAACAGGCTCGCCATCTCCGTCTCCACTGAAGCTGTCGACGATCTATTCAACAACCATAAATGCCAAAAACAACGATAGATGCCATCAGTTAAAAACCATCAGCAATAACTGGCATAATTTTACATCAACCAGATACAGTAAGCAATACCATCATTTCGTAATGTCAAATAGCAAAAAGGGGACAATATTCTTGTGATAAAGATCAACCAATAACAAGGTGCAACACATCACTGTATCTAAAATACAGTGTATCGATGACTGTATCTATGGTGTACTTGGCATGGCAAAGCACAACGATAAGTACACAGATCAAAATGATGTGATGCCACAGAATAACATGCAACTACTTTGCAGAAACAAAACCCACTGGAGAAATTGCAAGATACCCGCCTCAGTGGCACCAAGATTAGCATTATGCAGCAACAAGGGAAAATCCATCTCAAATCTTGCATATTCCTGTGCGAAGAACGTAACCATAACCCGCTACATTTTCCTCCAAAAGCTAACGATCCCGTCTGCCAAAAGTCTCAAATTTCCCCACAAGTCTGTTGGTCTTGCCGATGAATCGCTATGCTCAGTGCTTCTCGGGTGATCCCTATATAAAGAAAACAATGCGCATTCAGAATCTATAATTATCTCGACATGGCACAATATATATTGGCTACAAAGAACTATCAAAAGAATTTTAGTTTCCTGACCAAAATGTATAGCCATATTATGTATGGAAACAGAAATAAAAAAAAACATTGCAACAAATATCTTTAGACTCATTATAGCTTATGTCTGAATGACAATAGTTTTTTTTCAGGAATCAAAAAACAGCATATGGAGGGAGCAGGACAGTGTGATTAGAGAAACAATTGTAGTCGGTACTGGAATTACAAATAAAGGACCTAAACCATTAGATGCTTTATAATGTAATATCATGAAGTATGTTAAAATAAGCAGACTGCTAAAGTAAAAAAAAGTTAAAACAAGCTTACCTAAGATGTGCCTCAGTCTCCAAAACTTCATCTTTTCCTCTATTGTGTTCAACCACCTTTGAGAAAGAAGCATCATGCGCAATGTCATTAGCACTTTTCTCTCTTCTGGAGCCTATAGTTTCTCCTGATGGAGACTGCATGGCATCTACTCCAATATCCAATTTCAGTGAGACTGATGCATCATCCTGCTACAAGTGAAGTTATCAGCAAAGCACATGCATTTATGTAAAAGCAACTCCTATCAGCTTTAAATAACAGAAAAGAATCTCTATTTTGAAGTCTCAAAAAGAACAAATTCTTGGTGCCTTGCAGAATGCCAGAATCTAATCATTATATCAGCATCTCTATTTCCAAATCTTGCAGAACAAGAACTTCTATGTTTATTTGACAATATAAGTGCACCAAGAAAGAGCCAACTAGAGACTCTGCAATTAACAAAAAGCACTTTAACAGCACTCCAAGCTCTAAAAAACCATGATAACATCAGAAGCAATTCAACATTTGTCATGAAAAACTGAAAATAAACTCTTTTAGCCAAATAGCTAAAAGATACAAATCCTTGTGCAGGCTAATATTTCCATCAAACAAGCTATCCTACAACTTCAAAAGATTAGCAAATAAGGCGGGACTGGTGAGCTGGTGAGTAAAAGATTTCAGATTAATTTTTTAACTATAGATTTAAAAAATAAAAGAAGTGGAAAGCAAAAACAGGACATCAAGCTGAAAAGAGGAAGAAAGTTTCAAACACATCCATTTATATGGAAAGAAATATGTACAGATGGGTAGATGTTGAACAAAAGGACAAAGAAACTGACGATTCAACAACAAAAGGACAAATAGATTCACAGAACAATGTGATCCACAATAAGTGAGAATGAATATAAACAAGTAAATATATTAGAAAACAAAAGAGAAAATTGAATCAGAACGGTGCAATCTGCTGCAAGTGAATATGAGACCAACGTCACCAAGCATTGCCACTTTAAAGGTAAAGCAAAAATGCCTAACCTTTAGACTGCATGTCAAGAACTCCTAAAAATAGCTAGGTAGCAAAGGATGGCAGTAGCAGCTATTAATATAAATAGCAGAGAGAGAGAGAGAGAACAATCACTTGTCATCCTTTTATAAGAAAGGAGATAACATTTTTTATCCTTAAAAAAGAGAATAATAAACAAATAACTAGAGAGAACAGAAAAAGAAAACTTCAGAGTAGGACAAGTTACAAAATGGATGCTGAATACTTCTCTCGTGCGAAATAGGAGATTGTTTAAAATGAGCACATACTTAGCTACCATCTGAACTCACTTGGGATGGATCATGGTACTCTTTTTATAGCACTTGATTTCATCATGAGGTCACAGATCCTTCTAGCTTTTGACATAATCCATGGTTTCAGATGCCATCATCTTACTAAGACATCATGTAGTCATCTACTCTAAAATAAACATCTGACCAATGAACCACCTAAAGCACTACAGTGATGCAAAAAAAACCAACCGAACTAGAATATTCAGATCACTAAAGAAATAAATTTCAGGAGATACAGACAGATAAGGTCACCTATGTCTACTGAATGATGATGCTGAACAGACCAAACACATCCAGAATGTCAAATATACTTAGTTGCACAACCGTCACTTCTCAAGATATTTTAGCTCAAAATTGTTCATCAGATTAAAAACTGTTCATACATATTGATTTTTATTTTCAATTATTTTGTTCAAACTTACTTTGTCACCTACATCTGTTTTCATCATATTGTCTACAGCAGATGTAAAGGGCACTTTCTTGGCACTTGAACTTTGATCAATGTCTTCTGCTTTTGTAAAATGATGGGCTCCCTCGTTCAATGATGACCTTTTATTGTACTTCATTTCTTGAACAAGTTGTTTTATTATGTAATGAGACCCACCAATCTCTTGCCGAACATGGGCAACAGAAGGAAATCTTCCTGCATTTGAGGCTCTGTACCTGTAACAGCTAAATATAAGCTTCAATATTTAACAAAAATGTTCTTGGAACATGAAATAAGGAAAAAAAAAAAGTGAAATTAAACAACAACATGATCTTACAGATATGACTTCCAAAATTCACAAATACAAATTTACTTTTGGAGTATTCTGAAAGTACTAACCAAAGTTTGTTTGCAACATGTGGTTAGTGACCAATCAGTCAAGAAGAGTCAAGGAGGGAGGAGGAATCAATTTAGGTTCAGTAGCTAAGCCAGGATCTAGTCAATTCAAGTCCTATTTCTTTACTTTTCCATCTAGCTATTTTGATAACCTCTTATCAGTTGGTTACTTCCAGGTCAGAGATTTTGAGCTATTTGATGGCTAGAAAAGTTATTATTCAAGAGAGAATCAACAAAGGCAATTATGCTGCTAACCTTTTATCTAAAAGGCTTTGAAGATACTCAAATTTTTAATAATATGGATGAGATGATGGAGATCAGAGAAATGGCACTAGTTAACTGCTTCTCTATCTTACAAGTGTCCTTATCAGACTAATATCTCTTCAAAATTTGACATTCAGCTGAATCAAATGCAGAAAAAGAATTGCATAATGTTTTCTATTTGCATAAAAAGTGTAGTTGTTTGACAAGAATCAGAGGATCTGAGAGAAGAAGTCTAATAGTATAAAAAATCTGTATGATAAATTCTAAAATATCCTTAAAGCCTATCCTAATGTGGCAGGATTAGGATGAACATACTAAAATCTGGAAAGTTGCCAAAGCTTCAGTTACAAAGATGTTTCACCAAACAAAAAATTTGCGACCAAACTCATGTTTCACGACTTTTTGGCATGAACATTCAAAACATCATTGGAGTCAATATCTTACTTGTCAACAAAAGATTCCACCAAAGCACGTCTTTCTTGTTCAGATATCTTCTTGCCTTTTTGTGGTTTACATGGACCAGAGGAAACCAATGCAGAAAATGATTTTTCCCATCCTCCCAAACTCGATCGAAGTAGTGCACTAGATAAGTCAATGAACACTGCAATAACGTAAGAAAGGTAAACAATTTTCACGAAACAAAGAGGGCAAAGGATTTTCACAATAACATTATGTTTCTTCTTGTTTCATAGAATGTTCTTATGCGGAATGTTTTGAAAAAGGATCTCGGCCTGGTACAACATCTCCGTATTCAATAATGAAGAGTTTTAAGCTAGCTAGAGCAGTTTGCATCAGGCATCATCCTCGTTTAGTAGCAACGAATACAATAAATAGCATACAGTAACTTGAAAGCAAAATATTTTCTCTTTAGGAGTTTCTTTACCTGAAAACTGGCATGGTTTATTTTTCTCTAATTTCCACATAACAAAAAACTGCAAACTTTTTAAAAGTGGAGGAGATCTACGAAGGACTAATAGAAGGACGGAGACAGAGAGGCACAGGAAGAGACATCCTAAGTAAAATACCGGACTAATTATCATAGCTGGACCATCGAATTCCAAAACCCCAAAGCATGTGATCACCAGTAAAAAGAAGCAAGAAGAGTGATGATTGGTTACCCCTTTTGGTGGAAGAGGAGACTGGGGAAGAAGAGAAGGCGAGTCCTCTCGCAGACGCCTGCATCCGGGCTTATTGATGGGCGTCACACAGCGACCATATGGAAAGAGGCGAGCGGGAGATGAGAGAGCGCCGGCATTCCCGTGATCCACAGCCCGTCAAACGATTCCCTTCCGAAAGACAAACATTACAAACAAAAAAGCAAAAAAGAGGTACAGAAGACAACGGCTCGTTGCCGCTCTCACTCCACGACGGATGCCGCTTTCCGCCGCAGCTTGTCGGTGCGGGAGGCGATCGGACAAAGAAAATGCGAGATCAGAGCTTCCGGTAAATAGACTCGGTTACGAGCACGCAAGGGTTTAGGGTTTTACGCGACCCACGAGCCTGCGGCGTGTATGTACTTATGTAGTCGATTTACGTGTGTATCCCTTAATTTGATCAGTAGTTAATAATCTTATTTTTAATGTACATTAAAAGATGTTAAAAAGACTATAATATTTGGCTCACATAATTCATTTGTAATTTTTATTTTTTATTAAAAATATGTATAAAAAGTAACTTTAATGATTAAAAACTCCATTTCATTAGGGGAGAAGAAAGCTGTTAAGGCAAGAAAACTCAAAGACATGAAAATAAGAATAATAATAATTAAATAATACTTTCGCCATTGAATTATAATGACGAGAATCGATTCTACCAATATTAGATATTATTTTTTTATTCAAACATGATGTTTAATATCTTTGGTAGTAATCGGGTCGGATACGAATCGACTTGGATCCGATCCATCCAATCTCTCCTATCTTGTTCTTGTGGCCACAACATTTATCGGAGGCCGTGAGCGTGTCCCGACCAGTCCAATGAGCACAACCATCACTGCCAGTCCCCTCTCTCCGGCCAAATCTAGACCAAATGAGGCTATCGCGAAGGAAACTCCACCACCATTCCCTCTTTCTCTCCTCAGCAAGTGCGCCTCCCTTCGGCAACTCCAGCAACTCCACGCCCTCGCCATCAAATCCCGCCTCCAACACCATCCTCCCCTGCTCACTAAGCTCATCACCTCGTGCCCTCCCTCCGCCATGGACTACGCCCGCTGCCTGTTCGACCAAATTCCCGACCCGGATGTCGTCCTCTTCAACACCCTGTCGCGTGGCTACTCCCGCTCCGACGACCCCATTCAGTCCGTCGCAGTATTCGCCCGGATGCTCGACGCGGGTGTTGGCCCCGACGACTACTCTTTCCCGACCCTTCTCAAGGCGTGCGCGAGCGCGAAGGCCTCGGAGGAGGGGAGGCAAGCCCACGGCGCGGCCGTGAAGCTGGGGTTTGCTGACAACATCTATGTGCTCCCCACGCTTATAAGCATGTACGCCGAGTGCGGCGAGCTTAATGTCGCCCGCGCTCTCTTTGCCAGGACGGACGGTCGATGTGTGGTTTCCTACAACTCCATGATCACGGCCTGCGTCCGGAGTAGCCGCCCCAGCGAGGCACTTGCCTTGTTCCGCGAGTTGCAAGCCAAGGGACTCAAGCCGACCGACGTCACGATGCTCAGTGTTCTCGCCTCCTGTGCCTTGCTGGGTGCGCTGGAACTGGGGAAGTGGATCCATGAGTACGTAAGAAAGAATGGATTTGGCTCGTTTGTGAAGGTCAATACAGCATTGATCGACATGTATGCGAAGTGCGGGAGCCTGGAAGAAGCCTTCGGCGTGTTCGATGACATGGGCTCGAAGGACACACAAGCTTGGTCGGCCATGATCGTAGCTTACGCGATTCATGGACACGGGAACAAAGCCATATCTCTGTTCGAGGAGATGCTGAAGGAGGGGATAAAGCCCGACGGCATTACATTTCTCGGCGTCCTGTATGCTTGTAGTCATTCAGGTAAGGTGGAGGAAGGGCTTGGCTACTTCCGTAGCATGAGGGGTCGCCACGGCGTTATCCCCGGCATCAAACACTACGGCTGTGTGGTGGATCTGTTGGCTCGAGCTGGGCGACTCGACGAGGCTTACGAGTTCATCGATGGTCTGCCGATGCAGCCCACGCCTATCCTGTGGCGAACGTTGCTGTCAGCCTGCGGAGGCCATGGGGACGTCGACCTCGGCAAGCGGGCGTTCGAGAGGATACTGGAGCTAGACGACACTCACGGCGGAGACTACGTCATTATATCGAACATGTGTGCCTCGGATGGGAGATGGGAGGACGTGAACCGGATAAGGCAGCTGATGTGCGAGAGGGGGGCGGTGAAGGTGCCTGGCTGTAGCTCCATCGAGGTGGCCAACACGGTTCACGAGTTCTTCTCCGGCGACGGGAAGCACCCGCAGTCGGAAGCGGCACACAGGATGGTGGACGAAGTGGTGGAGCGATTGAAGTCGGTCGGCTACGTGCCCGACACTTCGCGAGTGTTTCATGTGGACATGGGGGAGGAGGAGAAGGAAGCGAGCCTCCGGTACCACAGCGAGAAGCTGGCGATCGCCTTCGGGCTCATAAACACTCCTCCTGGGACGACGCTCCGTGTCGTCAAGAACCTCCGCGTCTGCGGCGACTGTCATTCCATGGCTAAGATGGTGTCCATGGCGTTCGACAGGGAGATCGTTCTCCGAGATCTGAATCGTTTCCACCATTTCAAAGATGGATCGTGTTCCTGTGGAGATTTCTGGTGAGCAAAAGGGGAAGCTGTGTTATCATCTGTTTGTGGCTCCAGTAGAGATGGTTCTTTTACAAGTACTAAAAAAGAACGTTTTGAGAATACAGAGTTCGACACTTATTTTATACGGACGCAAGATTGATTATCTATTGATTAGAGTAGGTAGATACTACCAAGTGGCCGAAAAAACACGCATAAGAACACGTAAGAAGACTAAACAACTGGAAAGTCATTACGGGCATAGCAAACAATGTTGTCCATGACAAACAGGACCCTAATGGAGCTACGTATTAAGAAAGGAGTATATGGCAATTATGACACAAATAAATAACTTAATCAAGCATCCTTGTTGTTCGAATTATTTACAGGTATTAAGAAAGGAGTATATGGCAATTATGACAAATAAATAACTTAATCAAGCATCATTGTTGTTCGAATTATTTACAGCCCACACGTCCCCATTTGTCACAACTGGAACTCAACTAAAATGCATGGGATACTAGTTTCTACGCTATCCTTCTGAAGACTCGTGACTTCAATCCTGTAAACAAGACAAAGAAAGAGTCCAAGGGCAAAAGTTATTTGATGAAATCAAGGAAAATTTTGTAAAGCAAATGATTGATTTTGTGCGGTCACAAGTGCTAAAAGATCCAAGTATTTTTGCACTTGACCTTAAAAAAACAAAGCAAAAGAAAAGATGGTGAATACTTACATTCAGGGAATCACTTTCGGTATTGAACACTAGGATCACCAACGTATTGTGTATGTTGAACCTGGTTCCGTAAGAGAGGAAGCCTTGCAGATAAATATTCATCATCACTGTCGTAGCAGTTCCCATGGTATGGACCAAGAGCCCTGAGAATCATGGCCACAAAGAGAGACATTGCCTGGCATCACATGGAAAAAGGCTTTGTAATTAGAACAAATGAAAATAAGAAAATATATAGCTACTCCAAATTCATGGTGGAAAAATATTGACATGCAGTGGAGGTATCATATAAAAAAAAAGTTGGCAGTTCAAGTGGGAAGACATGAGGTACCGCAAGTGCCGCAGGAATATTATTGAACACGATTTTGGTAAATGGCAATGGAAAAGAAAAGAAAAGGAACTTCCACAATGAATATCTCAGAAAATAGAATGATACGATACATGTATATATGCATAGCTGAAAAAGACTGGTTATCGAATTTTAAGTATACCCATAAGGTAATTATTTTGCAGTCTTTGAAATCTTGTATGAGAAGATTGATCAACGTGCTCCTGCTGCTGTCTGTGATCATGTCATCAGCACATATATGCAGTTATCGAGAGCCTTTTTAAGTTTAATCTAAATTGTTGAATCCAACTTTAAAGAAAAAATATTGAATAACATATCAAGAAAATGGATTATATACATGGTTCCCAGCTACTAAATTGTAGATCTAACCATGGCTTCAAGTTTCAGCTGAAACCATGTATTTCAGCAGCACTGTTGGTCCCTTTTCTATCGGTTCCACCAAAACTAAAGTAGGTAGATTTTCAGTAGGTTATGGTACAGTTTTATTGGTTTCCATGATTTCCCACTTGTTTTTTCTAAAAGTAATGGATTTTAATTGACTTAATGTTTATAGAGACCTTTTCTAATTCCAAATCTCAGCTCCTTTTACAAATTCTGCTCCAACTTGCAGTCCAATTGCATATTTGAATGTGTTCCTACACAATCAGGCTTCAAGTTCATTTACACAAAAGAATGAATCACTCTGGTAATAATAATTTTTTGCTCATTTTGGACAGGTTCCGTCCGTACATGTCCAAAAATCTATATTTGAGTGAATAGATTAAATTTTAAAGATATAATACTCATTAAGCTGCAGCATGGCCTAATAATAAAAGTGAGTCATCATAGACAATAATTAATTGATCTTCATATGGTGGCCGGTCCATGAGGCACTAGCCAATGCAGGGTCTCGGTAGCCTATGCCAATATATGCAGAGACAAACTTAAATATAGTTGGGATGTTTAGAAAATATGATTAAATGAGATACCAGCAACAGTGCATTTCAATTTCCTATGAATTGTATGAAAAGCATACCTGTGCAACCACAATAACCAAACCTATCCATTTGCACAACTCAAAGTTTGATCTGATGAAATCCTTTAACCCATTAAATCTCCCAGTTATATCCTCTGGAAAATCCTGTTGAATGATCATTATCATATAGAAACATTATGTTAACAGTGCTAACCAAAATGGCCATATAAAGGAAAGCTTGACGGTGGCACCTCTTCCCAATCTCTGTTCAGAATTACATCTGCAGTTATTGCAGCCTCCAGTATGACAAGCAAGAAAACTAAAACCATATACTGTAACCATTTAAGGATAACAAAGAACTCACACATTTAAATCATAATCAATTGAAAATTATTCTTGGGGAAATTGCACTATAAATTAATGCTTAATTCATTCCTGTGGAAAAGAATACCCTAACTACAAATAAGAATTATTATTAATAGTGACTGAAGGTATGCTTATGCATTTCGATTTGTTTTTATCTTTGAGGAGATGAGTATTCAAGTAGGGTCGTCAGTTTGGAAGCAACTGGAGACATATGGCCAATTACGGTTTAAAGCAAACCTTGTTACATAGGAGACAATTATATAACAAAGTGCATTTCCTGCTGATAACACTGAAACAAATGTACAAACAAACCCAAAGACATCAAGTTTTTGCTCCAGCAACCCTTTTCTAGATACCGATAGAACTATAAGAATTTCCAGGATCTACCTCCTAATAGACATAAATGTGCAATATCAAGTGAAAAAGAGAGCATTTAAACCAGAATGGACGATTCTAATTTCCGTTCTTTTGAAATATATCATATAAGAAGAATGCATAACAAGTTCCAGACAGAAGCTACTTAATTAAATTATCTGCATACAACAAATGAATTTCTTCAAATTATCACCAATTTATGTTCTTTTCAATCACCAAATTAGATTGGAGTTCAAATTGTATATAGATGTTTAAAGTTGCATTCAACACTGTTCAGAAACAAAAAAGCATAGTCTACTACAGATATTTGCAACCTATAGGTGCTTTATATTGAGGAAGACTGCACCCAAATCTCATTAAGTGCCGAGAATCTAACAGCTACCATATAGTTTGAGGCTTTAAAACAACCTTTATTCAGTAAAAGCACATATAACAGTCAACACCAGTTTCATATTATATATCTACGTTTAGAGATACTATGCTATACGCTGCTAGGCAACCAAGAATTACTAGTGACTGTAGCTTCAAGCTTAAAATTGTACCAATATTATTTTTTATTTTAAAAGTAGGATACACAAGAAAGGCAATGACCATTAGCTGTTTCCGCAGCAATATGACCAGAAAATGCTATCAAGCAAAAAGAAACTCCTAGCCCAAGAGAAGTGTATATGAACCTGCATGTGCGTCAGAAACATATTAGATAATCAATATATAAATAATTAAAACAAATTACTGAATCTTAAAGTGAATATTTAAGTATTGGCTGATAAAAAGTCTTCCTCATTTAGAATTTCTAGATAGCGATGTTTGAAATCAGATACTCACTAGTTAGATCACATACTGTGAGGAGCTATTAGATCATTTTGTTTTCTCATCTTCCATAAATCTATCTAACTCAAAGAGACACGTAGCATATTATAAGTGAACAATCCCACCCATATTTCCAATAAGCATTACGTTTAATAATATCGTCCTATTTCATCTCTCTGATAAACTTTAAAGGAATCACACAGAGCATTGGAAAGAAAGAAAGAAAGAAAAAATTATCCAATGTTTTAAAGAATTAACGGACAAAGGTTAATTCTCTTAAACCCAAAAAAATAGTTGTTTTTCATCAGATACACAACCTTTTGCCGAACAAAAGGACCCCACAAGTTTTTCGTAAGTCATGAAATCGATAAAAGCATAAAGAGTCACAGCGTGGTCCTTATGAAACAATGGAAGACCCAACTCAAATCCTCAATCGTTCAATAGATCACAAACCCCAAAAAAAAAATTCTTGAAATAAAAATCAATTTCCAATTGATTATCAGGCATCTAACCAAGAAAGATTAGAGAAAGTCCGACAAAACCTAAGAACCCCCCTCAAAGAGATCAAGCATCTTTCTTTTATTCAATCCAAGAGATCTGGATAACAAGAATCGAACCTTTTCGACGGGAAACTAAAAAGAAGCAGAAGATGGGGAGGAACAAACCACGAGTCGGCGGTGGGGAAGGCATGGGCTTGCCGGTACCAGACCCTGATCATCCAAAGGGAGTACAGGATCAACCCTACCCCAACAAATCCCGCCACCGAGTTCACCAGCTTCAGCGCCGACTGCAGGCAGCTCCGGATCATCCTCCCCATCTCCTCAACCGTCAATTCTGTCCGACCCTATCGGGAACGATGCGGAATTGACGAAGACAAAGAACAAAAGATGGAATCGTGTTGGGTGTCGGCTTCGGTTACCTTCGTACCCAAGCCATCAATGATTTGTGCTGTATTCTGTTAAACAAATATCTATAATATAATATATATACTTCCAAAGCCAGTGAATTAATTTATGTATATATATATACATATATTTATTGTATATATATATATATATATATATG
>LVTN01000080.1:210378-257063 GCA_001649415.1 Musa itinerans | reverse complement strand
ACACACACAACAAATTAATTAAATTCCTTTAAAAAAATCTAAAAATTATTATTTTTTAAATACTTAATTTTGTATATTCTAATACAGATAAATATACTTGAATTATAATCTGAATTTATTAACTAAGATAGGGGCAGTGATATATGTACAAAATTTTAATATTTAGTATGTATACATATTATGAAAAAACAGTGGTTTATGTAATAGTTATCATAAATCCATGAGTATGAGAAGTAACTTTGTTCCTACCAAACATATTTTGCTATGCCAACCTCTTTGTTAAATTTGTGAGGGAAGTGCATGGATTGAATTTTTTTTTGAAGTTCTTCGTTGCTCATAATGTTATCCTATACGTTGGCGTGATGCTTATTTATAAGAAAACAGAAAAAATATTTTAAATCTAAAGCTTAATATTTTTATAGATAGCTTGGAATACAAATTGATTTTTGATGAATTAACAATCTGACTTGTTTTGCAAATCAATTGATGATGAATGAGAATTTTCATTGTCAAATGTTCTTGTGTTCTTTTGGTGGGGAACTTTCATTTAGTGTTTGAAATTAATGGATGGAGGAGTTAGAAGGCAAGGCTACTCATAGTACCATCTAGAAAGTTTTAAATGAAATTATAGCTTGGAATTATGCAAACTAGTGATGCAATGTAGTTACTACATTATAATTATTCTATACAACACTTGGTAGGACCACATTTCCCACATTGTCACTACATTAAAAATAACAATGTACTTCTATCTTTGTTACTTTCCTTTTTTTTGTTCACCTACAGATATCAACATCAATTGTGAACTGTCCAACTCCTAGAACTGTCATCATGCATTCTTAATCTTCCCTTACAGCATTACACATTAAGAGAGTGGGCCATTCAACTTGTACTACAACTAAGTCCATGTGAATTAGGGCTTTTCAGACATTGTTTAGATACACTATATATGTAGTTTGGTGCCATGCCTATTCCAAATGGTGGCCTTACAATTACTTGGCTTCATAAAAAAAATGTGTACATGTAGTCCTCCCCAATTGCACTCTGTTGGAGCCTCATACATTGGGTTGTCTTGTAACCCATAAAATCTTCAATTGTTGCACTTGGACATTAGGCTGCCCTCGGTTGAAACATCTGTTAAGAAGTTACATTCATCACCAATCAATTTCTTATGTTAATGGAAATACATCATCCATCATTTGAACACACTTTCACACATTGTGCCACTAATGCTAGGAACATGTCCCCATAGCTTCATATCCTCTAGGGAATATGGTGGTCAGAGATGCTTCTAAACAACAACATTCTCATGATCTTTTTTTAACCAAAGTCTGGACCAAATTATGCATGAGAAAGTTTACTGGTGATTATGATAGTGCCATAGCTGAAACACAACTATAAAAGCTTTATGAAGAAACAGAATCCAGCAATAGGGATCAAGAAAGATAATCTCACCTTCCATAAAGAGAGGAGACAGCAATACAAGCACTTGTTATGAATGAGACGGAGAATGCTTGCTTGCACTGTCCAGAATCTTCTTTGTCTCTTCATTTTCTTTAATTCCATCAGATTTCATTCTCTGCATAAGTTCACTCACCTCCTTCCCTTCTCTAATATAGGTCTTAATTAAAGTGTGATACATGTCTCTATCAGTTGGCATTGCAAATTTTAGTAGTTGGATGAAAGTCTCTACATCCTTGCTTTGACTGTTGTCACCAAGATAATGCAAGATGCTTTTGACGATAGTTGGATTTGGTTCCCAGCCTGCACTTGAAATATAAACACAAAGAGCACTTTTCATAAGTTCATATGCCTTATCCATCATGTCCTTTTCTGCATAACCTGTAGCCACAATCCCCCAGCAGCTTGCTGCAGGAGTTTTACCTTTCTTCAAGTAGTCATCGAGCATGGCCTCAGCCTTTTCTAGCAACCCCATTTTTCTGTAACCAACTAGAAGAACATTTGGGACACGCCAATCTAATGCGTTCCCACTTGATTCCCATTCTTTCATCAAAACTTCTGCTTCTTCCACCTCCCCAAGCTTTACCAGTCCTCCAAGCATAGTGGTGTAATCTTTGTTGATAAACTTCTTACACTTCACTTTCTGAAGTTCCCATAACCTCTGCATCTCAGATTTGTTTCCAAGTTGGCTGTAGAGGGAGATAAGATGATTGTAGCCGAGTGCATTCCTTTTATCAAGTTTCTCTTCTGCTTTTTTTAGTGCAGACGAAGCCTTGTCGGCGATACTTGCTTTTATGTAGATGTTTGCAACCACCGTATAGGTGTTCCAATCGACAACAATTTGTGGCTGGTGCTCCATCTCCTCTAGGATAATCTCCATGCCATTAATATCAGACATCGTACCATAAGAATTGATGCAAATCCTGTAGCTGAAATTATCAGGTAGGACACCATTAGTTTTCATATCTTCTAGCACTGAGGGAACCTTTTCATGCTGGCCAGTATTTGTGTACAGGCACATGATGTCATTATATGGCAAAGGAGAGGATACTAATCCAAGTTCCTTCATCTTCTGAATATGTGACAAAGATTTCTCTACCAGCCGTTCTCTCACATAACAGTTCAAGAGTGCCCCATAGGTTTTTTCATTTTTGTCATTTTCACGCATGTTATTAAAGTAGCTTTCAGCAGACGAGAGTCCATGGACGTGACCAATTAGATCCAAATGCACAGCATGGTCACTGGTCATGAACTGTATGTTCTGCTTGCCTTTCATCCACTCAGAAACCTGCAAACATGCAGCATTGCTGCAACTTTTGAGTACATGGAGAAAATGCCAACATATTTCTGGGCCTACGAAAGAATGATAATCTAGAAAACTAATAAACATGCTTATTTTTCTAATGGCACAATAAATATCATAACAAAAACAATAACTAGTTTGTCTCTGTGAAATAAAGAATACTCCATAATCAAATGTATATATTATACTATTTTATAGTTGATAAGCAATTTGGTGGCAAATACAATCACTTAGCTAGGATTGCAGCAAATTCTTGATTGAAGGCTAATCAAATAGAATCACTCACCTATTTGCACAGAACAGAATTCTTACTCCAAGTGCATGTTACCTTTACACTCTTAATCATCTTGCAAACTTGCCATATGTTCCACCATAGGTCTATCTGGTTAGTCTTCTATGCTCAATATTAGGATTCATTCAACAAGGTAACATCTAGCATTTGTATCATCCCAGTTAGTTCTACTGCTGAAAAACACAAAATTGCATGATCTTGTAGTCCTCCACAGTTGTCAAATAACCTAACTTTTTCTTGCATATGTTATCATTCAAATTTGAAAGAAACAATATAATCTCTCTTCAAAACCCTGAACCACCTTTGATGAAGAATCAAAATTTGGTGGAGACCCTTGATCATCCAATCTTTCCAGGAGCTGATATTTTATACTTTTTCTTTTTGCTTGTCTGTCAATTAAGGGTTATGCCCTTTCAATTTAACATCTAACATTCCAGTTTACAATGCACAAACACCTGTTTCTTACTCCTTTGCTCAACTGGCTTTCCATCATCAATTCATTTACCACATTTTCGCTACCTATATAATATCTTATTATCACTATGCAATCATATAATTTAGTTTATACATCAACGCTTGTGCTAATTATCCTTATAGCCGCTTTTGGATACTGTCTGTCAACTATTACAACAAATGTAGGAAATCTAGGATAAAATAATACCATATCAAGAGACAACTTTCATGTATTATCAAACAAGTAATTTTTACACCTCCAAGACTAAAGCTTTGTTACCACTACAATACTTGGAAACTGAACAACTAGATGAGAATGCTAAGGCCATTTTCAGCGAATCTCGCGATTATAGCTGCATCTGTTTGATAGTGAGCAGAATACATCCCATCCCGTTTCTTACAAAACCCTACATAATCTAGTGGCCTTTAAGCATAAATCTTTAAGAAAACGAACTAAAGTTCCATATCAAACTATTTTCAACAGAAAAGGAACCGTCACAATAACTAGACAGCACGCAAAAGAAACCATAGAAATCCTCAAAACCTTTTATTTAAAGCTAACATTTGCCTTCATCAGTTTCAAGTTCCAACTTCAGTCAAGTGCACGAACATAAAATCTTTTCTGTTCATAAACAATAAGGAAACATCTCTAAGAGGAAAATCCACAAACGGTTACAGGGCAGGAGACGAGAGACACGAACCTCAAGAGCCTGCTTGTACCTACGACGCTTGCGGAGCTCTCGTATCACGTTCTGCAGCTCGACGAGGCGGACGCGGTGGCCCCTCGCGACCCAGCGGTCGAGCTCCGGCTCGAGGCTGACGCTGGGGTGGCCTAGCGGCCATATCATGGACTGCAGCGTCGTTCGAGGAGCTCTCGCGGTGCAGAAATTCCTGCTTGACCCAGCGGCGAGCGGCGATCCTGAGCACCGCAGACGGATTTGGAGGGCTCTTCTCAGGAGACGAGCAACGGAGAAGACAGTCGAACCCATGACAAGCCAAACAAGGGCCGGTCGGGAGTCAGTGTTACCGCTCAAGAAAAGCACCGTCCAAAATACCGGCCGTTATAATGATACATAAATGCTCTGTTACATGGCGTTATACCCCCTTGTCATCTGTAATAACGACCATGCTGTAACGGGATCATACCCCGTAACTTCCCGCAGCTCTCGTACCAGCATGAGAAGGATCTTGACAGGTGAAGAGCAACATCACTGGATTCCCTACTGCTCTTGATCTCTAATGTTATTGGTCACGGAAAAATCTAGGGCGGATCATTGCTTCAGATGCGCAGTGATGCAGGAGGCAGAGGAGATGTTCTTGGAAGGACCACAGACAGAAGCTGAGAACTGCCTTCATAGGAGTAGTCGTGCATGGTTTTTGTGGCATTCCGGTGGAATGGACACTTGCTATCATCCTCTTGGAGATGATTGTACTGCAGATGGTGGAGTTGTGACTACAATCTCAGCTTTTATGAACTGCTCTGTAGAGTTCATTGAGGTGATGCAAGTGTAGGGATCCCCTGTTTCTAGTGACGAAGGCGCACAATAGGAGGAGGGAGGCGCACCGTCGCCACTGGAGTTCTGCAGACAGCTATAGGATACCACTTTGCTCGCGCGGCCGTCCTCGTTCTGATCGCGCCGTTCTTTGACGGATCCGCCCAAGCTTCCGTGGTGGATGGGGATGGGCCACTAAAACGGGCTGGAGCACGGTGCAACATTGTTTCAGGCCCATGAATCTGTGCGCGCAATAGATGTTCACAGTTCACATTTATGAGGGGCTCTTCCAGCTCCATGCGATGCCTCCGCCAGTGGACAGCGGCCGACATGAGAGGGACGGCGTGGGAAGAACGAGGATACATGGCACGATGTTGCGTTTAAATATGCGCAAGAGGAAGGAAGCCGGCAATTTCCACCCGTATGACCAGGAACCATCTCGGATCACGCGCTTGATCTCCTCCCGCGTCCCATCATCTCCTTCCTTTCTTGTTTCTTTAATAATCTCTCTGCCCCCGCTATAAATAGGCTTTCCTTCTTCCTTCTCCTCCTTCATCGCAGGTCTCTGCTCAAAGAATAGGGATGGTTCGTGGAAAGCTTGAAGTGCTCCTCGTCGGAGCCAAGGGCCTCGAGAACACCGACTTCCTCTGTACGATCCTTATCTTCGACCAAAGATCCGATCTTTGATCTCTTTTTCATGATCTTATTAGGAGTGCCAATGAAAATTTCTCCTTTTTTACTAATATCATTGATTTCTTGGCCTTCCTTCCATTTCTTTATCTTGCATTTGCATCGGTGCTTGATTTCGGAAATCGATGTGTATGTTTGAGGCCGTGTTGGTACTTTGAATCCGGATCTTAATGGCTTCTTTTAATGAATTGGAACAGGTAACATGGATCCTTATGCGGTCCTCACATGCCGGACGCAGGAGCAGAAGAGTACCGTTGCATCTGGTATGATCTATAGCACATCATAGTCAGTAGTATCAAGAATTTTCATGATGTATTATAGCACATTACCGTCAGATATCTACATGTTGTATGAGTTATTGAAGTTGGTAGATCTGAATGGCCGTTTTATATATATTTTAGCTTCTTTCTTAATGAATGATGCAATAAATAGGCCAACAGAATAGTAATATAATTCTTGTGATTTTATATACAATATTGTAATTAGATTGGAACTATCTAATATTTATCATTACACAGATGATAGCTGACTTACCCGGTAGCAGATCTCATGCTTCGTGTTTTCTGTATGAAATATGATGGTCATGATAGCCTGCTACCTCTATTACTGGCCCTCCCATAAACCGAAAAATTGAATTAGCATTGCTTTCTTATGTATGTAGCTTTGTTACTATTTGGTGATGCCTAGGATGTATTGATACAGGAAAAGGCAGTGATCCTGAATGGAATGAGAGCTTTGTGTTCACTGTTTCTGACAGTGTTCCAGAACTCACTATTAAGCTCATGGACAGTGATATTGGTTCCAGTGATGATTTTGTGGGAGAAGCAACGTAAGTTTGTTGTTTCATTTATGATACAAAAAGTTTGCAGAATACGACTAGTTACTGCTGAATTTACATGTCTCACATAATGAGAAGCTGTCATTCATAGTAATTACTCTGTAGTCTTCTGTTTCTGTTGATGATTCACATTTTCTTATAACATAACAAAGAGACCTATGCTTTTCCCACTAATTTGACCACATTGTTAATTTAGGTTGTTACTATAGCTGAGCTTTCTTACCATCTGATCCCATCATCATCTGCTTTCCAGCATTCCTTTAGAAGCAGTATTTTTCGAAGGAACTGTTCCTCCTACTGTTTATAATGTGGTCAAGGATCAAAAATATTGTGGAGAAATTAAAATTGGTCTCTCCTTCATTGCAGAGGTATGTATCTACTCAGTTGTTACTATGTTCCTAGTTGTATTTTTTGAGTCTCTAAAGTACCTTATTACTAAAACTTGAGATGGAAGACTATTGTTAAATTGTCCTTCATTAAAACTCACTTTTATCCTGCCTACATTAGTTTAGTACAGCAGGAAGCTGATCCATGAGAACAACAAAAATTTCAAATAGAGAAAATAACTAAAACGAATTCAGAAGTATTTTAATGTGAGAATGATTATGTGAAGTTTGATCTGAAAAGCAACCATACTTTATCAGAGACGACTAAACAAATTGAATGCTATTATTAAACATCACATGTTCACCTATAAGATAAAGCCTAAGAAGCACAAACATAATTTTATGTAGTATTATAATGTCACATAACTAACTTGATAACTATATTGTTATTGCCTCTTATTCTGATTAACTTGTATTGTTAATTGATTGTGTAATAAATCAATGTACAACAAGAGTCAAGTAAGTTATGCGGAGATGTGTTAGAAATTTATTAAAAAAATATCAAGTGTACTATATGAAATTAAGCTACTTGTATTATAAGCTATAATTTGATTAAAGCTTAAACCTAACATGTGGAAATATTTTTTTTTTGTGAATCATTGTTTGATAGAGTAATTGTAAAGACTTGTATGAATTATAATTTTATGTACTACAAAAATTACTTGCATTTAATATATAATTTTATATACTGTAGAAATAAAATAGTGCAAGTTCTATTTCTTGTTATATGACTCTTTGTTGCTTTCATATATCTAAGTATCTCTAAACTTGTATGGTTGACTTGATACCACCTTTTGGATAAAAGTTTTCACGGAGCAGAGAACTATCGTTAGAAGATCAAGCATAAAACCAGAAAGAAACAACTTGTATTGCTTGTAAAGCTAAGGTGCTAACTTCAAAGACCTAAAGCAATGGAGTTGAAAGTGCATAAAGAAACTAATAGGCATGTAGAGCGCACATTGTCTTTGGACAGCACTTGGATGCTGTTGTCAGTTTGCGGAATGCTGTCGATTTCGGTCTCCTCCTCTCTTGTTACTAAACACTCCTCCTAAGGTTTGGATAGCAAGCAATAAGCTTCAAGGGCTTCTCATAGTAGCTGGATGGAGCTTGATGCAAGGCTTGGGCTGCTGGAACTCGTGGAAATTGCAGTTGGAAGAATTTGTTGCACCTCATAGAGTTCCTCCTTTCTCTCTTCTCCTTTTCTTTTCTCTCTTTTGAGGGTTGGAATAGCTAGAGTTGATTGGAGACTTCTTTGACTCCCTTAAATGAGGGTACACTCCTTGTTTTATAGGGTGAGGGGCATCCCAAATCCTTAGGGTTTAGGAACTTTTCTTGTAGGGCGTGCATAAGTAGTACTTTATTGTAGGGTTGTTGCACGCCCCTCCCCAACATCCTTGCTTGATGGCTGTCTCTCCTTGGGTGAAGGCTGTCCTAATCCGAGTCCTATTAGAATTTAGATTGTGATAAGTGGACTACTATAATATGGGTTTTGCTTGGCCAAATAGGTCTTTGAGGCTTCAACACACGTGTTCATGTCCATGCTTCTTAGGATGAAGCAAAAAATTTCGACAAATATTTACGGAAAGATAAGTTGAGACTGAAAGTTTGCCGATACTTCGTGAGCATGGAGGATCCAATTAAAGAGATTTACCACAGTTAAAACACAAGAGTCAGTTTGCGGAATGCTGTCGATTTCGGTCTCTGAGGCTTCTAAGAGACCCTCGGGTAAGGATCGGTGTGAAGATCGTTCCTAATCAATATAATGATATTTATTTGTTCACAGAAACATCAACAGGAAAATAATACTGCTGTTGATGTATGAGAAAGCTCCCCTCAAGATGCATTACCGTTGAGGAATCAACAACAAAATTGTCATTCATGCAGTTTGCAATTCTAGTCCCGTCGAACAACTAGAGAGCAATCAAGTTGATCTTTTGGACATGATTCTCTCCATATGATGGGATAAGACTACTCGTTATCTGCTAGACTCCACAGTGTACAAGTATCTGTCTACTCATTGCTTTTGCAATTTCTGAGACAAATCTGCAACTGATCTTGGTCTTATGGTGGGAGAAGGGTGTTTGCTAAAGGAAATTAGAGGCACTCAAGTCATTAAAAGGACTTTTATTGTTTCTGACTTTCTGTAGCATCATTTTCTGGAGTTTGATCATATAAGCATGAATCATCATACATCTCATGTTCCATATAGAGGCTAGTTTTTCTTATTTTCTCAAATTTTCATCCATTTTCTAACCTTTTTTTTCAGTGTTGCAAAGAGAAAGAACAATTCCTGAGTATAAAAGACTCCTTCGGTACTTCAATTTGTTGTTTGATGAAAGAATATGAACATCAATTTCTGTCAACAAAAAAAAAACATGTTGATATCATGGAATAAGAGTAGGTCGGAGTAATCATGTAAAGGGCGTCCTATCTTTCTTTGCATTGCCGAAGTTGATAATTGGTTTCCAAGTTGACAGCTTGTTAAATGCTTCATCAAATAATGTTCTCATTGTAGATCAGCCAAGGTAGGAGCTTAAATAGAGTGTTCTAAATTACGCTTGTCTTTGCAGGAAACTCGCGGGAGTGATTTCCTTGCCCAGAGCTATGGTGGATGGAATGAGTCATCCTGAAAGATATTTTCATGCTCTAATAAAATCTTAATATAGCCAGAATGTACACCAGGATATTTGGTTCAAAAGGCATTGTTCAAAGAGACACTGTCCGGTCAATAAAGCTACTAGAAAACTTAAAAACAGGAATGGGTACTTTCTATGTATACTTTCAACTTCTTGGGTCTAGTCTTTATTTCGTTTAATGTGAAATGGATGTTTCTGTATCTTTTCTTTCTTATCACAAGAACTATCCCAGAGCTATGGTGGATGGAATGAGTCATCCTGAAAGATATTTTCATGCTCTAATAAAATCTTAATATAGCCAGAATGTACACCAGGATATTTGGTTCAAAAGGCATTGTACTTTCAACTTCTTGGGTCTAGTCTTTGTTTCGTTTAATGTGAAATGGATGTTTCTGTATCTTTTCTTTCTTATCACAAGAACTATATCTACTTGGGTCTAGTCTTTGTTTCATTTAATATGAAATAGATGTTTTTGTATCTTTTCTTTCATATCACAAGAACTATATCGATACTCGAATCACATCAGGTTCGAGCAAGTTTCGATTATACCATTGTAACTGTTACAGATGTATGAACTGTTCTTTCTTATCACAAGAACTATATCGATACATACTCGATTCACATCAGGTTCGAGCAAGTTTCAATTATACCATTGTAACTGTTACAGATGTACGAAGTCTGACACGGTCGATACAACCAAACCCACACCTGTAACCCAGGTTAATTGAGTGGTGAACTGTTTGCATCATTTCTTGACCTAGTAGTGCTGCCTTGTGATGTTGCTACATCAATGTTGCTATATTCAAGGATCTGTGTTTTGTGACACTACTGATTTGTCTATTGTTTAGCTACCATTTCCACTATGTGGGAGAAGAAAGAGTCAGTCCTCCACATTCACATAGCAGTTTAGCCAAGACGGTCTGACTCTGATAACTATGAACACGACACAGTTTCAGGGTTGCATCTCGCAGAACTACCACTGTAAATATTCACTACCCGTTCTATTTGAACTTTCTAACATCAAGAAGAAAAGCTTGGCACTCAATTACCGGTAATTATTGTTGCATCTCTGTCACAATGTAGCTGAAAGGAGAAGTACACCGATCTATATATCTGCCTGTTAAAAGACAAAAAAGAACTAAACGATTAAACAAGGAAATTGCACCAAGCTGATTTCACAGGTCATGGAAAAAGATGGTCATAAAACGCACAACTTGAGTAGCTATGCCGTCATAAGCCATAAGCCAGACCGGAAAGGCAAGCTTAAGGTTAAGAGTCTAAAATGATACAAAAAATTGCTAGTTTTACAACATGGCCTCAAAATGCACCAGGCTGCAGTATCAAAGTTGGAAGAGTTTTAGTGCTACAGTAATATAACAGCTTAAACAAAACCACTTAGGTTGCCTTCTTGCTGGACTGCTGGCCTTTCTGCAAGGAACATGCACTTCCATCACTCCTGAAGCACACTTGTGTCCCCCATGGCTCCATCTGTACAAGATTCTCACTCTGGCTTGAGCTTGTGAACGTAGTCAATGAAGCTGGTCCGCCAAGAATTGAGTTCTTTGTCGAGAGCAGTGCCTGATGGAAATATTCCTGAGTGTCCCCAGTTTCCTCAAAAACGGGAATGTCACTTGTAAGCATCTTGAAAGCAAATTCAAGGCATGGGTCTGGCCAAGAGTCACCGAATGGTGATCTGTACGGTGCCAATGGTTTTTCACTGCTAGATCTTCCCAATTGAACCTGTTTTTTGGCATTTGATTCTTCACTTGCATGCTTGTGGCTCTCAACATCGTCTGATTGTTCAAGGTCTATTATGGGTGTCTCATTTTTCTTGTGGACTCTTTTGTTAACTAGATCAGATTGAGTGTTCTCATCCAAAACTGAAGCTGATTTGTCCCCATTAGACCTTCGAATGGCTCCAGAGTTTGACATTTGGTTGCCCCTAAGTGCAGCCAATCGTTTAGATGCTCGGAGTGGCATCTTCATTGGCTTTATGGCCTTGGCTCTCGTGAAGCCACGCTTGTGTCCTCCTCTGCTCTTCTTAGGTTCAGATTGCTCCTCATTCTCGAGCGTTGAGTTTGTTTCATCCAACGACTTAGTCTCTGGAGCTAGTAGATTTCCATTCTGCTGTCGGAGAGGCACCAACGGTACATGCTTTACTTGTCTCATATTTGCTTGCTGCATCTCATCAAACCCATTGGAGAAGCATTCATCATTAAGAAAAATTTGCTTCAACTGGGAACATTGTTGTGATGCTTTAGGTGCTTCATTCATTGCATCAGACAGCTTATCATTAACAGAGTCTGATGGCTTTCCTATTGCTGGTTCTGACAATTTCTCCTTTCCCAGATCTAATGTTTGGCCTGTAAATGCAACTCCATCAAAGTGCCTAACATGTGATGAATCAGCTACTTTTGTGCCTGGAATAAGAAGACAAAAAAAAGAGGAAAAAATAAGTCAAAACTAGCAATCCAAAGAGTGTCCATTTTTATACCCTGCAGATAAAAATCTTTAACCCTTCAATTTTAGAATTAAGAGTTGGATCATAATATCCATACATAAACAAGTTCGAGACCTGTATTCTCTGTAAAGGTCTAGATCTCAGAAAAGGATGGTCATGTTTGTTCAGGGATTTCCACAGCTTATCACACAAATCAAGTTTGAGCTAATACTATGATCAATCACCAGAGCTTACAGGTTTCAGTATGCACAGCAATTGATCAATCGATTGCTCACGAGTATAAACCAATTGCTTCTTAATTCCCCTTGATTTCTAGAACTATGAAATGTACACTTTGAAGAAGCAGCTATATCACATTTTTTGGCCTTTTCTAGTCTCAATAAATTCATCAAAACTTTAGCCTTTGTTTTAAAAAAAAAAAATAGAGGGAGGAACACCACATAGAGAATTGCCCTGTCATCAGTAGTGCACCACTTTTAGAAAGGTTCAAGCAGGAACCTTTTTCAGATGAAGAGGGTAGGCAACCACTAGTCCCAAGGCCTCACTAAATTTTTCGCAACTTAATTGCACAAAGAAAATTATAAATTTGAACAAAATTCTTTAAATAACTTCTTTTGATAACAACATTGATTTATTTTATTGTTGCTGATGCATGACCTGAGGGAGACAAATTTGACCACTGAGGTGATTTGTTGATCTCCGTTGCCATCTTCACATCTGAATCAGTACCTTTTTCTGGAAAGAGGCATCTCCTTGCGGCATCTCTTCGCCAGTGTAATCTTTTGGCTGCAGCAGCAGGCTACAGAGAAGAATGCATAAGAACATAGGCAAAAATATCTACAAGAAAACCTACAAGGAAATAGGTAATTTAAATATTGATAAATTATCAGATGTATGAAATGGTTATGAATTAAAATGTAACCTAACATGAACACCATGCATATCGAGCAAATTCGTTTTTAATGAATATTGCTAGATAATCCTAGCTAACTAAAACTAGAAGTGGAGAATACATGAAGTTGCAACATTTACTGAATGAATCTACAATAAAGTAGAGACCCAAGTGGGCATTATGCATACAAGAGAGAGCTGTAGCTATAATTGGATGTCTCCATCTTCAGTTAAAAGCGGCTATATTGATCAGAAAAAAGGTATCTCAATTTCTTTTGCAAATTAGTGTTAGATCATTTACTGCTGTGTCATTTACTGTAGCTGAATGAATCTACATTTACTGTAGCTATATTGATCAGAGAATACATGAAGTTGCAACATTTACTGAATGAATCTACAATAAAGTAGAGACCCAAGTGGGCATTATGCATACAAGAGAGAGCTGTAGCTATAATTGGATGTCTCCATCTTCAGTTAAAAGCGGCTATATTGATCAGAAAAAAGGTATCTCAATTTCTTTTGCAAGTTAGTGTTAGATCATTTACTGCTGTAGTTTGACAACTTTAACTCATAATTTCTAATCACTTCATGAAAAGAGTACATTTCGAATTGAGTTGCAATTTAATAAAATTAACAATATAGCAAAAAAAAAAAACAGTGTAAATGAACATGCCTGAGACATTGCAATTTGTGAACACCATGGATGCCATAAATCCAAAGTGGAATACTTGTGCAAAACTATAATTTATACTATTTAACAAGTCAAGTGCTTCAATATAGCAGATATTTAACACTAAATTTTTATTTAGTATATAGATGGGTAGAATTAAATGATACACAATCTAAAAATAAACTTTATCTCTTTGACTCACTAATATTAATGTGACCATCCACCTAACCTAAGATGAGACTGGAAAAGGAAAGAGCTTTATAATTGTTTGGTTTTGCTTGTTTGAGATGAGGTGCCTCTTCTTCCAAGTTTCACCTCAAGATGATGTGTCTGCTTCTAACAAAGCTCGAGGATCAACAGAGAATTAAAAGATCTGAGGCTAAGACAAAAGATGAAAACATGGCTGGTACAAAGACACATCAGCGTTTTGCTTGCTTTTGATGCTTTATTTCTCTATTCTGACCTGATTTAGGGAATACTAAAGGGATTGAATGGCTAAAGGGGGATAGTAACAATAAATTGGGACCCATTGAAGTTGACTAAACAAACATTTTTCAGTAATTATGTCCTCCCTAGGCAATGGGCATGCTACATAAGAGCTTAAAGGTTGGCTTTTGCAATTATGTTGATTCACCATATAGCATCAATTTACGCATTGTGTGGAACCTGTGATAATTAGTTACTCTCTGGTACAATTTTGGAGAAACGGCAGGGCTCACTTTTTATTTACAGTTCCCATGCAGTAACATGTTTGTCCTACTAGAATTAACATTTCAAATAATTATTTGGATATATTATTCTACCAATTATTGCCCAAATACTACTTAAGAGCAGCATTTAAAAATCAATCACACGTCCGAACAGACCTGTTTTTACCAATCTGACAACTGAGTGGCCGGTACGCAAACTGGACAATTTTGCCCAATGCACTAGACTTACCGGGTGGTAAGCAGACTGGTACCAAGCTATACTACCAGATGGTAAACCTACCATCCAGTACAGTACCCTTGGTACTTTTTAGTTTATCTTTTTCTTCACTTCTGCTGCTACTGCTCCTCCCTCCTGTGTTATTGCCTCCTCCTCGTCTGCATTCCTCCAATGCTGCTTATCGTGTTGTGGTTTCACCTCCACCCCATGGAACTATACTGCTCCTCGCCCTCACTCTCTTTGCTTGTAATGGTCCGGCTAGTACCAATCAGTACCGACCCATCCTGATGCTTGGAACCATGAACAAGTACTAAGTTCTGTACCAGTGGCACACTGATGCCATCCGGACCGAATCAAGGTTTTAATTGTTGCTTAAGAGAGTTTCAACAAGAGACCTCCATATTCAACAAGTGATTGGTGATGCAAAAACAAGCTGGTAAAGGTAGCCCTTGGCATCAATAAGGAGGTAGATCATGAAACCTCAGAGATACTAGTAGACTTAATCATGAATCTAGATAATGAAGTTCTAGACAGAGTGGAACAAATATCCCCCACGTTGCAGCAGATTGATGTCAACATTGTAGTTGAGTCTATGAAGTTCCCTGTAGCTTCCTAGAACTTACAGATAGATCCACTAAGTTTTCCTGGATTTACATGGTTGAAATATATATATATATATAAAAAAAAAAAAAAAAAAAAAAAATAGACAAAAAAGATAAACAGTAACTTTCGTAGATAATGAAGTTCTAGACAGAGTGGAACAAATATCCCCCACGTTGCAGCAGATTGATGTCAACATTGTAGTTGAGTCTATGAAGTTCCCTGTAGCTTCCTAGAACTTACAGATAGATCCACTAAGTTTTCCTGGATTTACATGGTTGAAATATATATATATATGAAAAAGAAAAAAAAGAAAAAAAATAGACGAAAAAGATCAACTGAATCATTCGAATACCTAAGACACCTAGAATTAGTGGCGCCACATTGGCACATTCACAGTCTCAGCATCATACACATCAGAAAGATACACCTCTGAATCTTCGTTGTTTGCAACTCGTTTGATCACATATTGAAAAAATCCAAACCAAATGCTCACCTAGCATTTACTAAAAGATGAGCAACTTCTGAGATTGTATCTGTAAGTTGCAGTAGGCTGAGAAGAACATGCAATTCTTTTTCTCACTGTTTCCTTGTTTCATCTTGTGAATGTCATGTGAAAAGTAACCTTTCAACCAATGAGTCACTGAATTTATAATTTGCAGCAGCTTCGTTAAAATAGTAGTCATTTGCTCTTCAATCATGCGTATAATTCTGAAGTATAAAATGCCAAGACTAACCATCTGATCCAGTCACTCACCTATTTAAGCAATCTAAAGCAGTAAGCTACAGGCTCTCTGACTAATGATGAGACTCCCGGCTTGCTTTCAGTGAAATTCATCTGTTTGATGATCCAGCATTTATAAAAAATTTCCTTTACTATCCCATTCCTAAATGCACAAATCATTGAGTTGCAAAATTAGCTTTAGAAAAAGCCCTCTCAGATTTATCTTCTCTGATGCAGCCATCTTCCTCCTTTGTTGAACTTTTGAGCCACATACATCCTCGTGCTCTTGAGATAAATAATTGCCACAATTTTAATAAGGGTTATAATCAAGAATTCATGTGAGCTAGTCACTTAAGTCCTACTAAAATATGGAGTGTTTCTTTTATTATAAATGTAGAAATCGGCGCTCAAGGCAACATAAGTCATGTCATCTTTCATCAGCCATTAATTATTTAAAATGGCTGCTGCTGTCAATTCTCCTCCAAATCTGCCCAAACCAGCAACATAATGAAGAGAAAACCCCAGAACGCCCTAAAAGTTAAAACCACTTTAAAATCATTTGGCCAAACTTGGATCCTACATGCAAGATAAGAAGAGACCTAACAGTGGATCGTCTGACAATAATCAAATTTAATCTGGTTTCCTTTCTTCCCAACAATGATATGATGAAGACATCTAAGTTCCTGCATCAATATATTTCTATTTTCTTAAGCAGATACATAAAGCCTAAATACAATTATCAATACAGATGTCAGTAGTGCAAAAAAAAGATGTCAGTAGTCAATAAGCACCGTCATATAAGTTAGCTGCCTTCAATTATGAGCTGCATGCCATAACACTATGAATGACTCTGAGACATTAATTTCATAAATGATATAGTAAAAAATAAAACTCAACTTATTTGCCGCTATATTTTATCCAACAATGTCATGCAGAAAGCAATATAGATAAAAACAGTTCAATATCAATTAGAACAAGTAATGATTGTATGAGTCTCGAAGAAATATGATATAAACTTACATGTAATTCCCTTTCTACAGTATGCAACTCACGTATACTCCTTTTCTGTGGTTTGCTTGCACATTTATTGACATCTCCGGTTTCAATATACCGAAATGCATCCTTTAAGGAGCGAAATGCATATTCACCATCTGGATCAATGTATAACTGTTGCAGCAATAACAGCAGACAATAAAAGATATATATCTGATAATCTGATATAACAGTAACACAGAGTTCTGCAAAGTGGACATCCTCCAGACAACAGACCACAGAAACAGATTGCTTATACTATATGGAAAAGTGAGTTACGTAATGATTTGAAAACAAAATAAGCCAAGAATGGATAAACAATGGCAATCATACACATGAATACATTAAGCCATGAATAGTTGAAATGGAAAATTTTTTATCATCACGATCACTTCCGAAGGTAAAATACCTGTGCATTATATTCATTTGGCATTGTGCAGATTCTGACACTACAAAGTTAAATGTAATTTAACTTATTAAATGAAGTACTTTTTGCATGTTAACTCATGCAAAGTGAATGATAATTGTAGTAAAGAGATGCACTTCTTCTTTCAACCAAGGCTTATCAATCCTATAGTGATCTCCACTTGGAATGGTGCAGTATCAATATGGTGCCAAATAGCGAGTTGACATGCTTAGTGCACTGCAGGTCTAAAAGATATCTTTACCAATTCATTTTGGATTTTGATGGTTCTGAGTGATCTTCAACGGTTCTGTATTGTCTATGATACATATCATGAACAAGAATATCTTCTAGGACCACAAAAATTTATACTGAGCATAATATCTCGATGAAGGATAACATATATGATAACTTTGTGAGTCAAGCAACCATATTGCATAGCAAGAAATGTCATTTCACCTGGACTGGTATGAAACGAGCGATACATATTGGTCCGGGCGTAAGCCGGTACACAGATTGCCCCCATTTCAGCGGTCTGGACCAACCAACAAAAAAAAGAAAGAAAAATGACTTTAACATGTTTCAGGTTTAGGGCTTACATTCACAAGCTCTCTTCACTGACATGCAGCTGAACCATTGCCACTTGTCACCGCGCTAATTTCGAGTACATTTCCTCCTCCTCCACCTCCTCTTCTTCCTTCAACCCCTCCTCTCCTTCCTTCTTCTTCCTACTTTCTCCTCTTCTTCCTTCCTCTTCCTCCTTTTCCTCCACCACCATTTGTATGATCAGTATGTATCAGTGTACCAAGTGTCGTTATACTGATACTGATCAATATGTACCAATCTGACCAAGGACCAATATGCCTGGTCGTGCCGATGTTCCTTGTTGCATTGTATCATAATTCAACAATAAACAATCCATGTTTTTAGCCCAATGATTCAAATATATTTTAAAAGAAAAATGATATCATCAAATAATCTAAAGCCACATCAAATGGCAAGGACTAGAGCGTTTACTAGCACCAGAATCAAGTAATAATTCAGTCTAATATATTCCAGATACTAGCCCTATGTCATATGCTGCAAATCTTGTACTGCTGATTATATTGGATTAGGTACTACAGATTGATGTCTATCAAATGGTTCATCTTGCATGTGGATGAAACCAAGAGTTCCACTCGAGCAATGAGTTGGGCCTTGAACTGGCTAGCCAAAACTAGGCATGGACTTGTACTGGATGAAAAGGACAACACTGATCTCTCTGGGATTTGCACTAACCTGTATGCAGTGGTACCCATAATGATACTTCATAATATCGAGACAGGGACAGCATTTCATTGTATCAATCTGCAGATGATTGTCCTTTACATATGCATAAAAACTAATGCAAAATGCTAATGTGGTCAAACTAACTGGATAGAAAGCCTTGTAATTTGCATATAAATGTGTGGTTATGTACATGGTCCTTATTGGCAGAACATTCAAAGCGAGCAGCTGCATCCATTGCTGTAGCCAGTTACTTGGATACACAAAGCATGGCATTTTTTTTTTTTCCCTCAAAAACTATGGGTCAATAGTTATTCTAATCCAAATAGCTTCAAATGAGTATAAACTACCAAATACCATCACATACTTGATAAGTTCTAAATACAGTTATCATTTACTGATGATTTTTGTGAACTCCAGTATATGCTGCTCTGTAAGTTATAGTTTTGTACCATGTTTTATATGTTTTGAATGGAATTTTAACATCAAATCATGTGCTGCAAAATGATGCATATTGCATACACACTATATGGTGTCTCAGCCAGCTGCATACTGAAGAGGAATACAGTATATTCCACAGTATCCATACAGCATTTTCTTAAAAAGCATTATATTTATCGAATTTTTATTATGTTGATGTTTCATTACTTTAGGGGCCTACAGGATCATAACAAACACAAGGTGGAAGCAACATTCAAGCTATTCAATAAATTTATAAATAAAAGGATCAATTTTATGTTTCCTTTTTGTAGTTAGCTTATCGTAATTAAGGCTTTGAGCTTGGGTTGTAATATTGTTATGTTTTCCATGTCATGGTACTATTTTTAAATTGTTGGCACATTTTGAATGTTTCTGTATTGGAAATCCACTTTGGATGTGAGAATCTAATTGTCTTGAAAGCCCTTTAGGCCCTCTGCTTCACTGGGAGGCCCTTTAAGGCTTTCATGACCCTTTGTGGCCTCACCTCTGTTCACACAATCCCTTGAGCAACCTACAAAATTTCCTGAATCCTTTGAGGTTGTGAACTTGTGATCATGTTTTGCATAATCTGCATGCCCAAGTTAACCTCTGGGACCCTTAGATTGTCCAAGTAGGGGTTTTAGCTAGTAATAACTGGGTCTAGTAGATGTGTCTCATACCTCAAGGGCCCTTCAAAGCTCTTTAATCACCCAAGGGGACCTACCTTGCCTACTCAAAAAGGATCAATAGCTAGTGATGTCCCTGACTGGAATTTAGAGAGTTTAATGAGACTTTTGAAGCCAAGTGCACTAGGATGGATCGATATATATGATGATCTAGTGTTTAGCAGCCCTTTCTTAGTCTACAAAAGTTCTATTAGTCCTTTGATTTGGCGGAGAAGTCAACCCTACAAATGTAAAAGAGAAAGAGGCTGGAGAACGAATAAGAAACATGAAATCTAGAAGTAAAAGATTTTGGTATTATATGTCCAAAGAATATGTAGATCAATAAAAATACTCCTCAGCATTTCAATTTAATGTCAATATTTCATCCAAGTAAGGATACAAATAATTGAAATACATTACAGTTTAATTAATTATGCACTACGAAATAGTACCGTTTCATTTACAGGTTTTCCTCGTTTGTACTTTCTGAACCTTATCTCCTTAATCCACCCATGAGGTAACTCGTTTGAACCATATCCAGTTGGAGCCTGAACCATCAAACATATTAAAGTGTCATTGTACTAAAGGAGAACCCATAAATACTAAAGGAGAAGCTTGCATAAGAGCAAACATTGTTGGAGGAGCTCTCCTTGATGCTGTTCTCTTGACTGGATGAAGTGCAAGGTTTCTTCATGTTACTTGAGGTGATACTCCTTGTCTCTCTGGTTGTAGGACTAAAATCCTTTCTAGCATTAAGATGCCGAAATACCTGTTTCTTTGAGTAGAATCTGGATCCAGTACATGGATTGTAATAGCACTGGAGGAAAAAAGTAGATGAATGAATCATCAAAGCCATATACTATTAGAGAATATTGTATTTCCTACCACAAAATAGCTGGCACCGTTTTAGTTGTAAATATGTTCTGGATCATCTTGATATCGACACAACTATAACAATTAAACAAGTTAAACAAGAATTAAAGAAAAGCATGAGATACAATCTACATGTTGCAAGACTAATGCAAGCATATGTAAAGAATATATAGACTGCCAAGGTTGCAGCCTATGTTTGGTGTTTACTGTTATATTCACCCTCACACTTTCATAGATTGGGCACTCATTAATTCTTAAAACATTAGTAGAAAGTGAAATGATGCCACTGAAAATGCACTTTTAAGATTCTGAGTCTTAGCTTCAATGTTACAGATTTTTATGATACTGATAAATAGATAAGATATATAACTAATTTTAAAAAAAATCCTCTACGTAACCTTGTATTTTCTTTTCTCCTTAGCAAGCAGACAATTAATATATGAATCTAGACCTGATTCTCATGTCAATGTATTGCTCGTTAAGAAAACAAAAAAATTAAGAAATAAAAAGGACAACCATCTACATGAGGATTCCACCAATAATGGGTCAAAGTAGGGTCAACATAAGAAACTTATTCAGGTCATCCAACTATAAATATTTTTGAAAGATCCAGAATGTACGCTCGAACTTGAATAGTTTCTCAGTCAGAAATATGCCATGAACTATATAGAAAGTTAATGGATCATATATTAGTATTCTTTATAAAGAACAGGAGTAATAACAAATTAACTTCATTCACAACTATTGGCAACAAAGTAAAATAATTATATTAAGGTTAACAATGAATGAACAATTTTAGTACCTTTATCTCTCGTCCTGCATATGCCCCATTCTTTTGAGTTCTAGTCTCCAAAACCCAACCAGAAGGCAACCAATCAGGTGAATCTTTTACTTCTCTGACAAGCTACAACATGCAAATAACCAGAGCATGTTAGAGTCCATATTCCAAATAAAAGAACAATTCCGAGCTAAATCTAATATTACATGGAGTGTGTTTGCTCCCACACAAGATGCCGGCTAGGATGCATTTTACGACAAAGATAGTATTCAAACTCTTCCATATGTATTGTGCAATAGGAGTTAGGATTGTTATAAGGGTGTTAAGGCTCAATAAAATTGGAAATGAGCAGAACAAAATAAGGCTAAAATTAAAGGATGTTCTAAGCTTTTAATTTTAAGAAAAAAATTAACCAACAAAAAGAGGTAGAGTAGAGTTCAAGGTAGACATACATACCATAACTTCTAGGAAAAGAGAGTTTTCTAGCTAACCTTCCCAAAGTATTGAAGTTGCTCCACTTGTCTCTAATGAAGCAGAAGATTTTGCTACAAAACACCAGATATCCAACAGTTGAAGATTCAAGATTGTTTAAGGTAATTGAAAAGTGCTAGACACAGGGTTGACAAAAGGTAGGGTACTGTTAAATTGGAAGACCAGGAAGCTCAACAGGTAAAGGTCAGGATACAGGGATTAATGATGGTTTTGGGAGATTCAATTCTTAAAATAAAATTAACAAATTATAGGACAGAGGAAGAGAAGGAAAATGATAGATATTTTGGATTCATTATATATCTTATGAGCTCTATTTTAGAGGGGAGAGACACCACTCACACACAATATTACAGGGAATACTTCATATCATTCAACCATGTAAATGCTTTTAAAATTTCCTCTTTATATAGCCTCTCCAAGTGTATAAAGGAAAGACAAAATAGAATAAATTAATAAGAAAGTATACAAGGAAATTTTAATCAATCGATGTCCTGAATTAATGGCTGTAACAAGAACCAATGAACCCCATCTTTTATTTCTTGGAGAAGATTCAGTTTCATATTCGTCTGATCCCTAATCATGAATAACCTTTCTTACTTTACAACATCATTGTTGGAATTGGTTTTATTATTGGACATCTTCAATCAACCCAATCTTCCGCATCATCTGGTGTACCAGCTTAGCTTCTTCTTCCTCTTATTATTATTATTTATTTATTTATTCTTGAAAATCTTAGCAGGAAGTGACAATGAAGTCCCCACCCATCCACCCCAAGAAAATAGGACGTTACAATGTGAGAAACTAGTAGAACTGTGAAAAGACTCAAACTAGCAAATACTAAAACAGGTCCACAATTTATCAATATAATAAGTTCAATACATGAAAACTAAGTTAAATACCTAAGTTTATGATCAATCCATAAAGACTTGAGCAGGGCTTTCATCTTTCAACTCCTGGGTAGACTTGATACTTGATAGGTGCACTGGTATTATAGCCTGAAGAAAATGAGCTTATAGGCTTGGCCTCCTTTTGCCTCAACAAAAGATGGCTTTGGTTTCTACACTTAAAATGTGATCACATATCATGCTTAACTTCTAAAATTATTGAATTTTGAACTCCTTTTTCATCATAGCATTATCCATAAAGATTCCAGATTAGGATAGTACCTGACCTTCTCATATATACCATGAACATATAGGACAAGATAAACAACAGTCTCTAATGATGGCAACTCATTTGTACAACAAATATTTAGCACATATAAACAAAGGGCCTGCAAAAAGGATAATCAACAATCAGAGAGTTCCTGAAAATCGGATGGTTAAAATTAACATATACAGAGGAGGGGGAAGTGCACAGCTAAGGGAAGGGATTCACTAGATGGAAGTGGCTGGGCATGAAGTTAGGATATTAAGCTACCATAGGAGTATAGGAGCAAGAGGAAGGTTGAGAGGGTGGGGACTGGGGAGAGAAGTGGGTGTAATTCGATGATAATTCTGGCATTTTAAGGCCTAGTTACCAGTCATCTTTAGTTTCTTTTCTTAATCGTAACTCTTTGATCTTAATTAAACGACTCTTATTTGGTACCAATCCACTCTTAAGAAAGAAAAGAAAAAGTACTATGGCAAAAAGCATATATCTACTTCTCAGTATATAATGGGACCAAGGGCATTTGATCTACACCAACACCAACCAATAGCAAAAAAGATTATTTATTTCTTTTCTTCTCTTTGACTCAGTGCAACTCCCCTATATCTTCTTCTTGCCAATGTGTATATAGGTTGTGCAGAAGGCTACTGTGTGGGAGATCTATTGTGGCTCATATTATCTCATAAGCCAACAAAAACTACCAAGAGTCAGATTGATTGCTATTGGAGACAAGGGCTGCAACTAAGACAGGTTAGTTCTGGCTGGGTATTTCTCCAGGTCCAATACATCAAACCCAGCCCTTTGTCCAAAACCCAATCCAGCCCTTTGAACCAAAGCAGCCTGCAACTCCTACCCCTTTTGCCCAAGCCCAACCCAACATCAAATTTCTGAACTCATATTGGAAATTGGAATGACCGGGCCAGGCTTATGTTTGTTTTGGGTTTGGACCAAGACAATAACAAGATATAGAATACACTCCACATGAGTTTAGGTGATGTTGCAACATGTCAAAGACTAATAACTCCAAGAAACATATAATAATGCAGTACTGGATTAATATATGTCATATAAAGCAATATATCTGGTGAATGAAAAGGTAAGTTAGGTCAGTTACTTTGCTACCAGATCCCTTAACCTGATTGCAACCTGGATTTCCTCGGATCGACATTTTCTTGACCCAAGCCTGTCGACGGTATTCCTGTACAGACCCAAGCCTGTCGTCAGCTTGATCCTGGATTAACCAGATCACGTTGTAGCCTACTATAGACATGAGCAACATTTTCTCCCAATTCAAAACATTTTCACTCATATACTGCCAATCTTACGGAAAAACGGTCAATTCAGTTACTTCATAACACATCACTGAACTTTTCTGCCAATATGCAATAGAAAGATAAAGGAGAAACCAAAACACTAGAAGAATCACAAGCTACCGACACCTTCAACTGTTAAAACTCGAGTAGAACCCTAAAGTTCCCTTGTCTCTGTCCTCCTTTCCCTAAAACGTTCAAGTTCCTTTCCCCTCTCTTCCGTAAATCATTAGCAATCTGACCTTTCTGCCATTTTCCTCGACAAAAACCTAAATCTATACTCTCTATCATTTCCGTCAGACAAACCGTCTCAAATCTGGCATAAGAGCAAGCACAATCCGCATTCCCAACGGAGAGATAAAAGGCAGAACACGCCAAATGCTTTGCAATCATTCGCAGCCATCAAGAAACTGATCGAGAAACAATCTTTCCATGGAAATTTTGGTGAAGCTCAAGAAAGAAGAACCGAGTAAAGAAAAGAGAACAGAGAAGTAGCGGACACGGGTACGATCTACCAGATGCTTTGCTCCGTCGGCGGTCGTCCCGACCTCCGGCGACGCGCAATCTGGCCGCTCCTCCGACGCCATTCCCAAAGTGAAACCCTCCTCCGGCGATCTCTGGCCGGAATCGATGAGTTACATGGGTCGCTCCTTCTCGATCTCCTCGCCCCCTTTCTTTGGTGTCGACTAGAGACAGTGGGCATCCCTGCTAGTCTACGGGAGGTCGCCGAGACCCACGTGTTGGTGCTGCTCAGTGATGGTGATTCGCGTCAAGTAGACGTGGACGCTCGAGATCGGCACAAGAACAGATCGGACGGCTAAACGAATGTACTTTTTCTTGTTGACAAAGGGGAGTCATCACGGGGAAAAGAATCTGAATTTTTTATTTATTTTTGCTCATTTGGGCACATTTATAGATCTCCAAATAAGATAAATCTGGAAAAGTTCGTACAAGCGGACAACGGATCAAATGACCAGTAAATATATTATTATTATTATTATTATTAGTATTATATCAGGACGGAAATTTTGTTATCAGTTTCTTAATCACGTTGTGATGGGTCGAAGATGGAACGCGATTTTTAATTGATTAAGACGATAATAATTTGAATAAATCCTTTCCGTCCGTTGTCGTACTACCTGTGTGATTAAGAAAACTGACGGTCATGATCACTAGGAAATTAGTGGGACCCACAATAGACAAGCAATCACAATTTGTGTCCTCGCCCTCCATAAAGACAACCTCACAGGATAATGTGAGCTCAAAATTGACCCACTTAGTCGCCAAGAATGTTGCCGATTTGTAGGCATCAAAACCCTAGTTTCGATATATCGCTTTCCTCGACCTACGCAATCAGTTTCTGGGATCGTCTCGACCGAGAGCTCGGCCCATCGGGATTTTTCTTCTCTATGTTTACGTGATCGTTTAGCGGAGGTCTTCCTTGTCGTATTCGATGCTATCAGTGGTGCGCTCTTGATATGTAAAAAGAAAGATAGCGTCTTTGTTCTTAATGCGCTGCTCAGGCTTAAAGATTGGAGTGAATGAATCCTGGGGAAGAACGAATTCTCCCTTTGCTGTGAGTTCACACTCCAGTGGGGGTATTATTTTCTTTCCGTTCTTTCTTTCTTTCTTTCTTTCTCTGTTTTTTGCCTCCTAGTTTCTTTCGTACTTCGTTTCCCAAGCTTTATACTATGCTCATTTTGCACTGAACGTTAAACTCAATCGATTTACCACGAGGGCACTATTGCCGTCAAACTATTACTTTTAAATATATCAAGATCTTTTTTTTCTTTTTTTTACCACTTTTTACATTGTAATCCATTATAATTAGTCATTGCAGTCCACAGGGAACTGTTATCTTTACATGATCCTTATAGCTTCTCTTTCCATTGAATACTTGAGTTGTAAATCTTTTTGCACTTCAGTACCACCACTTTAATTTAGTATGCACTTCTCTGTTGCAGAATCTCATTCCGTATATATCTATGTTGTTTATCTATGCTAAAATCAAGGCTTCATCTTGATGCGACTTATCTAACTTCATAATATATTATGTTATACTTATCCTCTTTTGTAAACAAAGCTTCTCTGGGGCTTTGACAATGCTTTAGTTATCTCTTTTATGCAAGCAAATGCTTCTTAAATTATGTATTGGAAATTATAGGGTGGTATGGAAAAATTATAATTCTCTCATGTCCTTTTTTTTTCTAATATGAAGGAAGAGGCATCATAGAGCTAATATGAAGAAATTATAATTTTTAAGAGAGATATTTAAATTATAATTTTGTTCAAGTTTAGAAAAGGCACCATAAAGCATATTTCTGAGAATGAGATCATTCATTATGTAGGTAATTTCATATTATAATGATCAAGTTTGTTCAGGTAATTTCATACATACTAGGGCTTGAAAATGAAATCATTATGTAGGTAAATGCCTGAACGTTTGTTGCTGTCAAGGGGCTATCTACACAGAATATTTCTGAGAACCTGTCACTGAGAGATGAAACTGCAAAATCTTCTAGGATGCTGTAATGGTCTTGAAGGGTTGAGTTGTTCAGCTTGGAACTTAGTTTATTAGTCTTCCTTCTTTGTGGATCATGTAGGTTGACCCTCTTTAACACCAAGTAAAGCATTGTGATTTGATGCCAAATTTCTGGTCTGTTGATCATTTTTAGTGTAACCTGTACTACATACATGTATTCTCTACTTTTGGAGTGTGAAAATGAAAATGCATGCTATAGCAGTTTGTCACTAACACTACTGACTATGTTGGAGAATAATTTTGATAAATAGTTTCCACTTGATTAATCTGAAAGGAATGGGGTTCCTTTTCAACTAGTGGTGTCATTAGATTGTTGTTCTTTTTTGGCATATTTCAGCATTAGATTTATATTACCTCTTGTGCAATATTTCAATATGTACTGGGTTCCACATAATTTAGGGCTTCTGATATTTGTTCTCCTTATAACTCACAAACTGTACTTATAATGTTGAAAGGAAAGTTTTCATGATTTTGTTTGATACGTAAGTCACAGAAGTAGGTGTTCCCACATCAGAATGAAACTACATGTTGGATCAAGGCAAGTATATATGTAATAGTGTCTTTCTTGTGTTTTATTTATCAAAGTTCTAATAGGTTTCTGATGCATGAAACACTCATCACTGTCTTGATATTTTTATTTGCTGCTTCCTTTGCATCAAATATAATCAAACATTCCCTATCTCACAATTGCCAGATCTAGGATTGTCGAAGAAGAGAAGTAAATTTACTGGAGACGATGACACTCTTTTGAGTGAAAGAGATTAAAAGACACCCATACACATTACAAGGCTTGAAAAGATCCCTATATATAAGTAACAAAAACATGAGTTTGCATATGTAGATATTTAATGCACAAAAATCACAGATGTGGAATTTAAAAGACATTATCTAGACTTACTTTTGCATATGTATTAATATTTAATGCAAGAAAACACATAGGACATTGAATTCTTAAAGACACAACCCTCTTCTAAGGATATAATATATATCATCAATAAATAACCGAAAACACAATAGAACCAAAAGACATATTAGTGCTATCTAAATTGTTTTAAAAAAAATGTGATTTATTTGATCAATATTTGAAGTAGTGTACTCCCAATGGCTGGATATCATAACATCAGCATAATATTTCCAATTAGTGATAACTACATCTGTGATTCAGACCCATCATGTCCATTTGCCATAAAGCACTCATGGTTATGATAAGTTCATCTCAAACAAAAAGAGAAAAGAAGTTCCATGATCTAGGTACTGATGAAAGAGAAATTTAATAAAATCCAAGTTCGTTATAATTTACAAACTTGCCATAAGGTTTCATAAAGAAAATCCATGATGTAGTATAAATTTGATAAAGAAATATTACACTTCTCCTTTGGTTTCATTGGTTACAACCGTAACCTTGATCTGATCTGAACAACTTAATTTTCATTCTTGCAAAGTTTACTTTTGCAGTAACATAAAGTTTGTCACATATGTTGTCTATGAAGCAAAAATATGCATACCTCCATTTTTGTTTGTAAAGTAGTATACCCCATACTGACCAAAAGCCAACCACAAATCCTGGTCCCAAGCTAAGGTAGAAGTAGAACATTTCTTCTGCCTCCACATCTGTGTCAATGTTATTTGGATCTTGAGATGGTTTGGTATCTTGGTTCTCCTTATTCAGGGGATACCCATAAAGATCAGGATTACCCATATAACTAGATGAGCCAAAGGTTTCTAGATGGTTGCCTGATGGAATCTTTCCTGAAAGCTTGTTAAATGATAAATTCAAGAAGCCAAGGAAATCTAAAGTCGTTAAAGTTGAAGGTACTGGTCCAGTTAACTCATTGTGTGATAAATCAAGAGACTCCAGATTTTGTAATCCTCCAATCTTCATTGTTATCTGTCCTGCTAGGTGATTATTAGAAAGATCTAAGCTTCGCAGCCCAGAAAGATTTGTTATTTCTTCAGGGATACTTCCTGACAAGTCATTGTCAGAGAGGTCTATGGCTGTCAAAAGTGAGAGAATCTTTACATACTGTGATTCTCTTCCTTTTGTAACTACTGAGATGCTATCTGTATAATAGTTATCAGACCCAGGTGTGAAGCTCATCGTTTTCTGGGCAAACTTCATTGCATTAAGGTCCTCAAAGCTTGTTGGTATTGTGCCCGACAGATTATTATGTGAGAGGTCCATAATTTGTAGAACTGGAAAATATGCAATTGATGGTGGAATATGTCCATGGAACATGTTCTGCCTTAAGATTAGAATCTTCAAGCGTGGCATTCTTTCTCCTAACCATCTTGGCAGGCAACCTCCAAACCTGTTTAGTCCAAGATCAAGGATGACCAAACTATTCAATGTCACTACGCAGTTAGGGATCTCTCCAGAAAGGTTGTTGTTGCTCAAGTGCAGAGACTCTAGGGAGGTCAGAGAACAGATAGATTTTGGAATTTTTCCTGACAAGTTGTTGTTTGACAGATTTATAACCTGCAAAACTGAAGAGCTCTTCCAACAGCTAGGCAGCTCATGAGACAAATGGTTTTCTGAGAGATCGAGCACAATCAACTGCTCTAACTTACATATGGAGGATGGAATGCTGCCAGCAATATAATTTGCTCTTAGGAAGAAAGACTCTAGACTCGGAAAAGCTTCACCAATAATGGATGGAAGAGGTCCTGGAAAAAGGAGAAAGAAAAAAGAGAGGTGAGCAGTTATAATGTTCAACATTTATATTTCTACAAGAATAAGAAAAATTTTTAGATGAGAGGAACCTTCAAGGAGATTGTTAGATAGGTCGAGGACTTTGAGGTAGGACATGTTCCCAATAGACAGCGAAGAATGGAGATAGTTTTTGCCAAGAAATAGATACTCCAGCGCAGTTAGCTTGAATAACCAACTTGGTAAGGTGGAACTAATTTGATTATTGGAAAGATCGAGGATAGACAGATATGTGAAATTCAATTGTGGCAAGGTGTAAGGAATGCTTGCAATCTGACATTGAGATAAGTGAATCTCCATTATGTAAGGCAACATGTTCAGTGCTTCTGCCCAATTTGATGCATTGCTAATGTTAGTTCCTGTCATGTCAAGGTGCTGCAACAATGTTAAATGGGAAAGCCATGATGCATCGTCAACATCAAGATTGTTGTATGAGAGATCCAAATAGAGTAAGCTGGAGAGGTTCCCTAGTTGCTGTGGCACTGTTGTCAAGAAACCTGCACCTGAGAGATTCAGGTACCCCAAGTTCTTATATGATCCAAAGAAGTCTGGTATACTAGATCGAAAGTCATTCATGCTCAAATCAAGGTAGTTCAAGTATTCGAGAGTCATCAGTGTTGAACTTATCTCCTCCACTAGGATCAAGGACCAGGAAGCATCAGAAGGTGAATCTGTGTGTGGCTGGGGATTCCGGAGGTCTAGTTTGATGACTCTCCCTAGCTGGTTGTCGCAGCCCACACCGTGCCATGTGCAGCAGTCGTCTCCGGACCAAGAGGAGAGCCGGTTGCTTGGATCATACAGTGCTTCTTTGAGTTGTAGAAGTGCTCGCATCTCCACCTCTGGACAGTGGATAGTGGAACCGTCATCTCCGTTGCAGAAGTTTGTATGTTGAATGTGGTATATGGATATGAATGCAAGCAAAACAGCAACAATTGCAGGGAATTGAAGAACCACCATGACTGAGTGATTTGTTCCAAAACCTAAACAGAATCTAATAAGCTAGTCCTTTTTGAATAAACGAAAAGGAATAGCCATTTGGAAGCGTTTCCAGCAGTCATTTAGGACATTCAAAGAAGACTCAAGTGCCAGTCTTGTTTCCAAGTCTTTGTGATTCTTGGACCCACACATGTGCTACAAGAGTTATGCTTCATCGTTTCTTAATCAAAGCAATTTCGTCGACCAGGTCAATGAGGGACCTTGGTGGAAAAAGTCTGAGGTGGTGATACTTCCACCAGTTGTTTGAACTTTGGAGGTTTGAACATTCAAAGAAGACTCAAGTGCCAGACTTGTTTCCAAGTCTTTGTGATTCTTGAACCCATACAAGTCTTTGTGAATCTAATAAGCTAGTCCTTTTTGAATGAACAAAAAGGACAAGCCATTTGGAAGCTTTTCCAGTAGTCGTTTAGAACATTCAAAGAAGACTCGAGTGCCAGGCTTGTTTCCAAGTCATTGTGATTCTTGGACCCACACATGTGCTACAAGAGTCATGCTTCATCGTTTCTTAACAAAGCAATTTGTCGATCAAGTCAATGAGGGACCTAGGTAGAAAAGGACAGATGTTGGTTTCTGGCCACTGTGGAATTACCCAAATGAAGGATGCTTGGAACTTGGAAGCTCCAACGAATAGGCCAGGAAGCTCATCCAGAAGTTGTTTAGAATAATCAAGGTTCAGAACAATTTCTTTTTTTATCAAGGTTCAGAACATTTGAAAGCTAGTATTCTTTCCAATATTATCTTATTCAAAGTTCAGAAATTCTGTCTGGAAATTTCCTACCTTGTTTAACTTCAGCAATTACATAATGTGACTCTCTTTGTCTTTTCCTCTCAAGGTGATGACTACTAAAACGTACACTAGGGTTTTGACTCGAGGACTTGTTGAATTTTCCATTCCAAAGGTGCCTTTCTTCATATTCTTTTGGCCTACATGAGATTTTAATACTGAGGCAACAAGTTTATGTCAGGATATATGTTAAGTACACACTGGCTTCTGTTCTGACATGATAAATCGACTGTGTCCAACAATTTCTCTCTTCAAGAACTATTTCATTGTGAAAGAAGAAAAACTATATTGGACTGAAGCAAAAGAAGATTTTCAAGCCATATCTCTTCCAAGAACTTGGCATTGAGATAGGTGCACTCCGTTTGCTACATATCTACATCCATTTCAGGTGAAAAGAAATCTATATTCAACTGTAGTACTTGATCACCATGTGTAATCCTCTGCTATCTTCTCCATATTACGTGAGGGTTGCTGCTATTCTGCTTGTTTTTCTCTTTGTCAATTCCCCCATCTGTCCTGCTGGCTTCACTTGTCAAGACAATGAGAGGCAAGCCCTCTTACAATTCAAGATAGGACTCAAGGATCCTGGTAATCGACTGTCTTCTTGGGACGTGACCACCGACTGCTGCTTGTGGAAGGGAGTTTCCTGTGACAATAGGACAGGGCATGTAATTGGATTAGACCTTCACAATGAACACCAGCACCGATACCAGGAGCAGAGTGTTTCAGATGACAGATGGGCCTTGGGAGGTGAACTAAGTCCGTGTTTGCTCGCCATCGAGCATTTGACTACTCTGGACCTCAGTGGCAATTACTTCGGAAATATGCTCATACCTCGTTTCTTGGGCTCCTTCAAGCAGTTGGCCACTCTGAGACTGTCAAGAGCAGGCTTTGGTGGAAGAATACCTCACCAGCTTGGCAAGCTCTTGAGCCTGCGCCAACTTGATCTTTCGAACAATGGGCATTCCCTCCTGCTTGACGATTGCTGGTGGCTCTCTAATCTCACCTCTTTGCAACACCTAGACTTGAGCTTTGTTAACTTTGGAATTGCAACCAACTGGCTGGAGGCACTGAACGCACTCCACTCCATACTCGAGATACGCCTGTCTCAGTGTGGCCTTCTGGATGGCATTCCCAGCTCTTTTCAGGACTTAAATCTGACATCACTAGTCACCCTTGATCTCTCAGATAACTACTCCAATTCTACCCTGCCTACCTGGCTGTTTGATCTAAAAAGTCTTCAAAATCTCTTCCTCAGAGGGAACTACTTTTATGGCTCTATTCCTGCGAGTATCAGTAATATGTCTTCTCTCACTGTACTAGAACTCTCTGATAGGTTTTCTCTTAGAGGTTCAATCCCCGGGGCTCTTGGGAACCTCTGTAAGCTGCAGCAGCTCGATCTGACATGGTCACCTCTCAGAAAAAATTTAAGTGACATGAAGGAAATATTTTCTGGATGCGTCAAGAATAGCTTAACAAAATTGAGCTTGGGAGGTGCTTCTCTCAGTGGTTATCTTCCAGAATGGATAGGGGATTTCCAGAATCTCAAAATTTTGGATTTATCTATGAACTCGCTATCCGGTAAGCTGCCTTCCTCACTTGGAAGATTACTATCTCTACGACAGTTGAGTCTGTATGGAAATGAACTGAATGGTGATGTTCCGGAAACCATTGGATGGCTCTCAGAGCTAGTTGTCTTGAAGCTTGGCCTGAATTCTTTCGAAGGTGGTCTGTCTGAGAACTTTTTTGCTAATCTGACACAGTTAAAGAACCTTGGTCTTTCCTCCACGTCCTTGGCTTTGAATGTAAGACCAGACTGGAAACCTCTATTCCGGCTCGAGTACATTAACATGAGTTCATGCATATTAGGACCTCAATTTCCTTCATGGATTAAAACACAAGTGAGCCTGTCCTCGCTGCACATGTATGACGTTAAAATTTCAGATTCCATACCTGATTGGTTTTGGAACTTCTCATCCAGCTTGGAGTTCATTGATCTCTCCCACAATGGTATTACAGGTATGTTGCCAGACTTATCAGAGCTAGCTGACAGTAAGCTCACCTATGTGGATCTGAGTTGCAACTTGTTGGAGGGGACAGTGCCACAATTTCCTAAAAGTATATCCTATCTGTTTCTGTCGAATAACTCATTTTCGGGGCTTATTCCTCCTGGCATCCACAAGACAATGCCCAAATTGCAATACTTGTTCTTGTCAATGAACAATCTTAATGGCAGCATACCTTCATTTCCGTGTAATTTGGAGGAGCTGATAGCTCTTGATTTATCAAACAATCATCTATCTGGAGAACTCCCTGATTGCTGGAAGGGTTCTTCAAACTTGCAGGATTTGGATTTCTCTCAAAACGAGATATCAGGACAGATTCCCATCTCAATTTCTCATCTGACATCCCTGGAGCATTTGATCTTGAGAAGAAATAGACTGTCTGGTGGTCTTCCGTCTTCCCTTGATAGTTGTCGGGAAATGGTGTTACTTGATCTCAGTTATAACCAGTTATCTGGAGAAATAACATGGATGGACAGAAGCTTCTCAAATTTAAAATTTCTTAACCTTAGGGCCAATATGTTCAGTGGCAACCTACCTCCGTTATCTCAGCTAAATTCTCTACAAATCTTGGACCTCTCGAGAAACAATTTTTCTGGAAACATTCCCAAGAGCTATGGTAATTTGCGTGCCATGTCTTATTCCCTCAAGTCCTCAACCACGTGCCAAGTGAAACTGCTACCTACTCCCATGTTGCTATGATCCTAGAAATCAATGGTTATTATTTCCAGTTCAGCATTGTGAATAATCGGATAGTGGCCATAGATCTGTCAAAAAATCACTTATTGGGACCTATCCCTGAAGAACTGACAGATCTTTATGGATTGAGATTTTTGAATTTATCTGGAAATAATCTAACAGGGCACATCCCAGACAAAATAAACTTATTAACGGTTTTGGAGGCTGTTGATTTATCAAGCAACAATCTGTCAGGTGCAATTCCTCCCAGCTTTGGTCAACTAAATTTCTTGAGTAACATGAATTTATCTTACAACAACCTATCAGGAAGAATTCCAATTTCAGGTCAACTTTCAACTTTCGATTCAACAAGTTATGTTGGTAATCAAGGCCTTTGTGGTATTCCTTTGCATGAGTGCCAAGATAAGGGCAGTATAAAAGACGAAGCTCATTTAACCAGTCCTGAGATTTGGTTGCACCTCAGTGCAGAGCTGGTCATGATTATGCTTCTGCTATAGCTGGTTATTGGATCAAAGTTCCTGGAAGTTGGCTGCCCCTTGGAGTCTGCATCCATTTCATCTGTAAAAGCTGTGGAAAAGGTGAAAGGCACTTCTTATACCCAACTTATATGACTGCCACCCTGTTCTTTGCTTGATCTTGTTGGGATGATGTGCCAGAACATTGACCCTACAAATAAGCCCTCTCTTTGTTGGGATGAATTCCCTGATTTCACTGCCTGAGCATGTTTGCAAATCATTACAAATGCTTAATCCTTGTATTTAAGATGTTCATGCATATCATAAACCTTTATCATTAGTCTTGTTCATTCTTTGTATGAGTGGTTTTTTACGAGAGAATTGATGGTAGGAATTGGGAGAATAATCGGGAGGGAACCTCAGGTAGATCAAGTGCCATAAAAACAATGGAAGTTGAGCTTACCATTATGCCTAAGAAAATAAGAAAACCTCAGTTCTCTTTATTTTGTGATGCAAAATATGTTAAGAGAACCACGATCAGATGACAGATTGCATATCCCATTTTTTATGGTGGTAGTTGCCACCTCAACCAATTCAACTGCTCGCAATACCTTCTCTTTCTTCTATCTGTTGGTTGTTTTTTTTGGTTGAATCACATGCACATAGTTTTTGATCCATATAAAGTGTTCTTTAATTGGTAATTGCCTGGAAAATATCTTTTTTTAGGAGGTTTTTTTAATGATAACTTTTTCAAAATTTTCAAACTATCATCTCTTATTTCAAAAATTCTAAAAATACTCCCAAAAGCTATTTACAGTGTTTTCTTGTTCAAATCCAAAGAGTTTTTTCATTAAATGTTTACAATGTTTTGTAGGTTATTTGTATTTTCAAAATACTGTATAGTATTTTTTAAAAAAAATATTATATAGTGTTCTTATTTTAAAAATACTGTGATATCAAAAATACTGTATAGTATTTTTAAAACAAAACATTATATGTATTTTTAAAACATTATAGTGGATAAAAATCAACCCACAAAACACCATAAATAATTGATGAAAAAAAAAATTTGGATTTGGGTAAACAAAAATAACAATTTTTAAGGGATATTTTTGAAATATTAAAAATAAGAGTGATGGTTTAAGAATTTTTAAAAAAGAGTATCGTCTGAAAAAATCTAAAAAACATAGTTTTTTTTCACACAATAGCTCTTCTTCAATAGCTTGGATTAAGTTCTAATTAAACAAAGACTTTTTGGTCAAATTACAGACCTAACTAAGATGTTTACAACACTATTGTAGATAATATCTACTTTGTACAACATATTCTTGTTCCCAGTAGCTCTCTGAATAGTGTTATAATAAAAGAAGGCTAAATCGAGCCAAAAAGCCTCAAATCTACAAAATATTCACTAACAATAAGAAAACTCAAATGTACATAATATACATCAACAATAACAATAGTAAAGTCATAAGATTTTAATTACTTTAGAAATGATTCAATGAATCTTTTACCCGTAGAAAGTCATACTTTTAATTCATGCATCTAAGTAAAGAGATTGTTTTGGTGATTCAAATCATGATCATCATCATATATATATATATATATTACTTTAAAACTTATATATATATATATATATATATATATATATCGCACAACAGGTAAAACAGAGTTGGATCATTCATGTTCCTCGTCACAGGTTTCGTCCAGTGCAAACAAAGCCGGAGAAAGCCACACCCAAAAGGAGAACACGCTCGTGGTTTCAGCCCTCGGTCGGTGCCTGCTCAGGTTCAGAACTTCGCTTCAGTGAGGCAACGCTGACCAGGTGATTGTAGCTTCCCTTCTCCTTGAACAGCTGCGCGAAATGGTGCTTGCAGTAGATGATGCCTTCGAGGGCAGCGTAGGAGGACGGCGTGAGTGTGCAACCCCTATGAGAGCACTTGAAGCAGGTCTTGTGGTATGACTCGCCTTCCACGGTCAGCTGCCAGAACAAAGATCGAAAAAGGGTGACAAATTCGTCAATCCTTCAAGCTTGCTTCGCTTGGGGGGGTTTTTACGTGCAGACCTTCTCCAAAGGGTATGCTGTTTTCTTGCAGCTGACACACTTGTCTTGGGTTCCGGTGAACATGTAGGAGATCTTGCTTGGGCTTTTAGTCTGCGAAGACATGGCATGCGTCGGTGTAATGAGAAAGAAGATGGGGTTGGAAATGTAAGGGGAAGGAGATGCTTGGCACACGTACCAGTTCATTCCTCTTACCAGACTTTGCTCCTTGGATCAAAACCAACCAGGAAGTAGTTAAAGTTAATGTCTGAAACAGTATGATCTAAGTAGGTGCCAACATCTGGTAACTCACTGGAGAAATGGTATGCGATGACAAGTACCTCAGAGAAGAAGGTAGGAAAGGCATCGAATCACCTGTTGGGAACTTTTTGGTGAAGCTGCCTGACTCCTTGAACAGCTGCTCAAAGTGAGGCTTGCAGTAGAGGATGCCATCCATGGAAGAGTAGTTGCACATCTGTGAGACATATGTAGAAACACCAAATCAGTAGCAATCATCTATTGCAGTGTTCATAGAAGATAACCATTGTATGCCAACAAGCATCTATTGGTGATTATGTATGGAGAGATGAAGTTGTTGCATATGAATTCCAAGGTTGGTGAAAATTGCCTATCACAACTCACGATCATGTCTAATTGGCTAAAATTGGAGCAGTTTGTATGGAACTGCATGGTTTCTTGCTGGTTGAGAACCCAAACTTACAGACACAGTTCCTTTGCAGTGGCTGCACTTGAAGCAAGTCTTATGATAAGGGACTCCATCTGTAGTCAAGAGATCAATGAAATGGACAGTCTTGTCACATGCTTTGCACTTGTCCTGGGTGCCAGTGAAAGCCATGGTCATGATCCAAACAATCCCAAGTGTTTGGCTCTCTCCAGGAACAGCACAAGAGCAACTGCTAACTCTGCTGGTAAACTCTTCTGCTAAGAAAAACAAGGAATGGAGCTGATGCTGGAGCTCTTGTGGTGCATGTCTTCCCTCCCCCCTGTCTGCAATAAATAAGAGCAAATGCAATGTGAAGAAGGGGAGGGAGGAGAAGAAATCTTTGAGTTCAAGGCATTTAAAAATATGAAATTGGGTACTGATTTGGTGAAGAAAGATGGGAACAGGGGAGAAAAGGTAGGAGATAAAACAGGAGGCATGCATGTCATAAACCACAATCCCAGTCAAACAGGTGGGAGAGGGAACAATGTTTGGAATCCAAACTGTCTTATGCTAATATGAGGAAACATGAAGTTCTTAATGGATAATCTAATTTGAGCTTTTCATGATTCATGAACTTTGAATTAGAATGGCACATGAGATGACATCCTCTATGTGATAGATAGTGTGACTCAAATCTTTGCTTTTTGGAAATACATTTTTTTGTATATTTGGATCCATATTTTGCACATTGTTGTACTTTACTTATCAAATCCAAGTAATTCAATTAAAAAAATCTTTTTTTACCAGATTTTAAGCAATAAAGTTGATTTCATTTGATCATCTGCTTTTATAAATTACGACTAAAATCTCAGCAATTGCTTTTTGCAAGATGGGAATTAAAAGCCAAACTGCAGATGAAAGCAGCATGCAGCTGCCTGTTGCTCATACCATCAATGCAATGTGGCATTGACATTTAACAGTTGACATGCTGATCAACAATCCAGAAATTGCAGAACACAAGAATATTGTGTTTAGTTGTGTTTCACTGCAGATGAAAATGACAGAGATACACCAAATGATCAAACGTTGGATCAAATACACACAAGAATCTTTACATTGAAAAGTAAGAACAAACATCCTTCTGTTCATGTAAATTACATTATAGACAGATACATCACAGTTAACAAATCATACACACTGGGCTTCCCAGCCAAACCTCTCTCCTGCTGAACAACCAACACATCACCCCAGAAAAAGCTGCATCTAAAATATCAACACAACACACTCAGAAAACACAAGAAACACAAAACAGATTAGAGCTGAATAGTATGTTCAATCTGTCACCCGATAGTCAACTTTCGGGCCTAAAAGAACCCAAAAATCTTCTTTGGAGCAAGCCCGGTGGCACGATATTTTGCTGCCTTCTCTTCGGCCTTCAGGGCCTCTTCACCGCGCTTTGCCTCCGCAATTGCCCTCTTCTCTTCTGCTTGCTTGTGGATCAAGGCAAGTTTGTTTTTCACTTGTTCTGCATATTCTGCTTTCTTTTTCTCCAGTTCTTCCTGCATATCGATAAGTGTATATTGGTCATGAGTTTATCAGTTGTTCTGAGTCAGAAGGGGCTGTTGAACCTCATACAAATGAAAGCTTTTCTTTTCTAATTTTGTGTTTTATTCTTCACTTCTCATCTCTTCAAGAGATGTCAACATTCGATGAACATGTTTGTCACAAATTCAGAAATATTTTGGTTTGATAATGACCAAATCAACCATGTTATGCATGAAAAATGAAAGAGTGGAGAAGAATAGTACAGTATGAAACTTATGTTGGTAAGTGCTGCAATTTGACCAGGAATTGTTAGTGCTTGTCCATGATGTTTTGCTGAATTCTTATACAATAAATGTAGGATGTACAATATTTTGAACTTTCTATTTCTTCACCTTCCAACTTCCTAAAATTAATTTTGTCAAAATAAAATTCTTAAAATTGAGGACTTCCACTGTGCATAAAATGGTCAATCCATGAACGATATATAAACTGATGTTATGGCTCATAAGATCATATACAACTTGGGTGAAATGTTTTGAGAAGTTGCTTACCTCTTTCTTTCTCAGCTCGGCTTCCACATCTGCCTTCTTTGACTTCTCCCATGCACTAATAGATGATATCTTCTTGATAGCCCTGTTTGGTAAAGCAGGTACATTGGGTTATTAATGTATCATTCGATATAACTTAGATAGATTCTGCCTATTTGACTTAACATGTTCATCCTTCTATTATTTCTGAAAAGAAGCATGTTTGACCTTGTGAGTATCATCTTTATATGTCGGTCCTAAAATCTCAAAAACTTCTACTAGAGCAATCAGCATCCAAAGCTTAAAAGTCACTTATCTTAGAAGAAATAATAGTACCAGAACATAGAACACAGTGTTCAAAATGAGCTATATCCAAAATATAAAAGAACTCGTGGTTAGTTGAGCAACCCTTAAAGGAAAAGCTTAATGATTGATCGTCTGAATGATTAGCAGAAATGCAAAATTCAATGAAAATTTTCTGTGCCAAAATTCAATGAAAATTAGAAGTTGTGAATTCTTATAATGTATCAAAATTTCAGGTTGTTAGTAAAAGAACATACAAAAATACTACATGAAAAGGCATATAAAAGCTAGAATCTAAATTTTCGCAAATTCACTAGACCCTGCTGTGTTCCAGTACACAATCTACAAGAACACAGGCCTAAAACATGAAATTGTTGATGACACAGCCAATGAATTGCCTCCTAAAACTGATGATTTCACGGCCTATAGCCAATTTACTTGCTAAACAATGGCAACTGGTGGAGCTCTTGTAACTTTACTAGCAAAAACAGCAAAGTAGACTCTGCTTGAATAGCCATAAGATGGAACTGTAGAATATCATCGAAGCCATAAGATAAACTTACTTATTTTCTGCCTTAACCTTTTCGTTTTCCTCCCATGCCCTGATCAGCGACAATCTCTTCTCTGTTGCAACCCTTGCAAGAGCAGCATCTGGAACAACAATACAAAAATGTTCTTCCTCTCACCTTTTGAGTCTTACAGAAGAAAGGAATAAAGGTCCGGATACAACTTTTTGATGAAACCTACCTCTGTCATTCGACCCAGAGCCTTTCTCTGTGGAAGAATCCTCAACCTCTGATAAGAAGATACCAAAATGATCAAGAAAAATTCATCACACGCTATAGATTTTTTTGTAAGATTAAGAAAGGGTACAAGACTGAGATCTGAACAAAGTGGGTTGGAACTACCATGATTCCTTCCATCTATGAGTCCAGAGTGGTAGTCTATGTGTCTGACAGAGATCCACAAAGGCTTAAGCCTTTGGATCCGTATCTGTCATTCTCATAATAATTATCCATCAAGACAAGAAATTAGAAGCCACAAATATGCACTTGAGCTACCATACATGGAGAAAAGATCGATACCAAGAACAGGAAGAAGCTTTGCTTACAATTAAGAGGACAATAGCAAAAGATTTCATCATCTCCAAGATGAAAATAATAACAATAATATGAAGAAACTCTGCTCAAATCCAAGAAAATTTCTTAAAATTTGTTTCTATAGTCCTACAAGCAAATTTAAAAGAATTTATGATTAATATTCAAAACCTTATTTCTAAAATTAGCTCTAAGCAAAAGATATATATATCTCACTTTCTACGGCGACGAGAGCCTTGGAGTCGTCGGGCTTCTCCTCCGGGGCCGGCACGATCGCCGTCTTCTCCTCCTCCACGTCCTTCACCGCCTCCGGCTGTGGCGGAGCAGCCTCCGAGGGTCCCTCTTCCTCCACCTTGGCCGGCTTCTCTTCCGCCATCTCTTAGACCACACAGCAAACGCTACCGCTCAAAGGATACCTCAAAGAATCCCTCGCCAACAAACACAGGAAACAAGGGAAGATCTAATACCGGGTGCGGATTTATAGACCCTGGAGCGTGAATTCAAGCAGTTTTGCTCCGGATTCCACTGGGTCCCTTCCGAGTGGCGAGGGGATCTCATGCGGCCGCCATCATACAAATGCGAGTGATCTGGACCACATAATACGTGGGCCCCCGTTACTGTCGTCTCCCCCAATCAATAGCGATAGCTTTTACGCGCCGCAATAATGCGTGGACCACGACAGCGAAGCAGATCTACTGCATCGAATGGAATACGATGCGGCTTTGGGGAATCCAACCGTTCTGTTACGTCAAAACTTACAAAGATCTGCTCCGCCCATTTGCTGGATCTCATTGGCAGGGTTTGATGGAGTGCCATGTCATCAGAACATTGGATCCCAGATGAGTAAAGATCGGTATTCGATGACTCTTTTTTTTTTTTTTTTTTTTTTTCTGTGTGCTTGCTTGAATGACTAACCTTTTGAGTTGCCAACGAGACTAGATTTCTAAGATAAGAAGTTACTTTGACAAGTATTCCTAGATATTTCAGACCAAGCACTCCAAAGATGGATTGCGTCGAGCCGAGCTGTACTAGAAACAGTCATGGTGACACAAGAAAATTTTGGCCTTGGCAATCATTTCCACCCACATGAAACGTACTTCATGGCCTTTTCTCTGTCAAGGCCGCATGATTAGGCTCGTTTGTCGAGACTAACAGTAGATTTACTTCATACTTTGCTGAATCTGTTTGACGTATGACTCCACCTGAGCTATTCGGATTCGAGATTGTTTCCGCATGCTATTTGTTTGCCTTACGATTGTTAGTTGGGCAACATGATGGACAAGCATTTTATATCATCTCTTTGCTTTCGCTACAAAGAAAATTCATGATAAGACAATTTGAGGTCCTTCCACCACCCTGCAATTTAGCAGGAGGACTTGCTTTCGAATGTTCAATATGTTAGGTTGGTGCCATGATTGACGTACATGTTTAGTTTACTCTCTCGAGAAAAGGATGTATATGTTTTGTGTAATGCGGATAGAGGTTTATTCTGATAGTGGTGATGCAATATGGATGAAAACTTCCTTTGGTTAGGTAAACTGCTGAGACTTGTGTTCCTGATTTCTGAATCTTAAAGGAATGCAGGTGTAAACATCTGTTCTTGACCTGAAGAACATGTACTGCTCTCCGTTGAATTTTGATCCCGCTAGTTCATTAAAAACCCTGAAACAAGAAGGAAAGGACAGATGAAGGTATCTGAAAGTGATGATGATGAATGAACCTTTCTTCTCCACCTTTTCCCATGAAGAGACATTATTTTCTTTTTTTGGAGTTCATTCCTTGGCACTTGCCAACCCATCATTTGATTTGTCCCCTCTTTATCGATGGATAGATAGATAGATGGCTTTGTATTAGATTTGAAGCATCATGGTTGCAAGCAACTCCTGTCGTGGGTAGCTCAACCTATCCCACCTGTGCTGATTCTCCAGCAAATGATGCACCCCGTGATATTTGTACTCCTTGCTGTCTGCGTCCCTCTTGGATGAGTAACATTGGAGTTAAGAGTGACGCGTGAGTTGTCTTCCAGCTGTGACCAGCTTCTCTCTCATGTCACTCCTATACTCCACTGTGTCTACCTGTTGGTTGTTGATCGCCATTACTTTCGTGTTCCCCAGGCTTTGAGTTTGGCCAAAGAAAGCCGATACTGTTGGATTTGCAGCAGATCAGTTGGAGATCTCAGCTGGGGGGGGGGGAGTAGGTGGAGAAGAGACCAATTGCTTGCAAAGACCTCGATCTCCCTAATCTAATGTGGCTAACAAACAGATAAGAATAAGATCATTCTGCTCAACATTGACAAGTAAAGGTTGATACTGCCGACTCGGTAATCAAACAACAACGTCACAGCGACTGTTCATCTGCTCTCTCTATATATACGTGAAGCTACGTCATTGGCACGTAAAGAGGTGGTCTAAATCGTTTACGTCGTCGTCCGATGCCACAACTCATCGCCTTCACTGTCACCTTACCTGCCTCCATCACCCCGTCCTTTCGTGTCCTCGTTCGACACCTCTCCCTCTTGCTTCTTCGTCGTCGTCCATGGCGCCTATGGAGTTGAGTGTCACGAGAAAAACGACAATCCTTTCTCCTCCCCTCCCCTCCTTTTCTCGATTGGTGATCGTTTGGAACATTTGGAGAACTACGAAGGATGCAAAACATCCACACAAAAAAAAAAGAATCACCTTAGAGGTCAATTTTTTAAAATATTTTAAATTTAAGAAAATAAATATTAAAAATAATTTAATTTCAATATGGTTACAGTGGTTTTAGCACATTTTCAAAAATATTATAACTCTATTACAAAAGTTCTCCATTTACACAAATTATAATTTTATTTTCTTATATGGAGAACATTTGCACAATTGACCTCTAAATTCAAGGTTGTTTGTTTTTCTAATTTAAAGAACTTAAATATTTAGAAAAATTGTAGATGCATCAGGAGGGGACAAAATATGTAGGATCTTGTATATTATATTTTGATGTTCACAATGAAAATGATACTTTTATTTATAGGTTCGTGGATGTGTATTAAAATTGCAAATTTGAAATGATTAGAAATTATTAATACAAATATTTAGTTTCTTATTTGCAAAATTGATATTGACCTCCTTTTCTCTTTTATAGTAATTAATTAGAATTTTGATAAGTGTTGGGTATCCTAAACAAAGAAGAGCTGGAAAATTTATCAAACACATGATATACAAGAGCCCATGAATCATTTGCTTAAGTTTTCCAGATGGTCAATGTCATATGGATCCTTTCCTAATGGATTATTTGGGCCTCCCTCTCTCTCTCTCTCTCTCTCTCTCTCTCTCTCTCTACCAAGAAGGATAAGACTAGTTGAAGATTTCCACGCAGGCCAGTGGATTCTTATAGATATTTCATATTAGAGATGATGAATCTACATGTACCATTTATTACATCTAACTCAAATACTAAGAAGTATAAGACAAGTTGAAGATTTCCATGCAGGCCAGTGGATTGTTATATATATTCCATATTAGAGATGATGAATCTACTTGTGCCATTTATTACAGCTAACTCAAATACTAAGAAGTACAAGACAAGTTGAAGATTTCTATTCAGGTCAGTGGATTGTTATAGATATTTCATATTAGAGATGATGAAGCTACTTGTACCATTCATTACATCTAACTCAAATACTAAAAAGTATATGACAAGTTGAAGATTTCCATGCAGGTCAGTGGATTCTTATAGATATTCCATATTAGAGATTATGAATCTACTTGTACCATTTATTACATCTAACTAAAATGACAATTTAAGATAAAAACTAAAAATATGAAGCTAATTTAATAATCAAATAAGAAGCTATATGATTGAGTTGCTAACTAGCAATGGGCATTGGAATTGTCTAAGTGGAGAGTTTCACTGTTGAATCATGGACTAGATTGACATATGATATGCATAGCATGAAGGTACTACTTAGATGTATGATACGTAGTATATGATTTATAACACATGATGCGTACCTAACAAATATTATACTAATATTTTGTACAAGCGAGTTGTTGTGACAGAGGTCACATAATAAAATTTTAGAAATTAATTAGTCACTTATTTATGACATCTGAGGGTTAGGTTCCTACCTATGTCAATGGGCCCTTTTAAATAATAAATGATTAAGACAAGATTCAAATCCAGAATCTTATGATAAATTGTTAAGATCTTGATTAGTTGAGTTAGTTAATACTTTCATATCATATTAATTTGGACCTACTCTTTTTTTTAATAAATACTAATATTTTAGCACATTGGTCCAAATTAATTTTGTAGATTTGTATAGATTTATCATCTGCATATGGGACATAAGCATGATGAAATATCTAAAATTTTCAAGAATATATATATATATATATATATATATATATAAATTAAATTTTCTATAGTTAATACTTTCATATCATATTAATTTGGACCTACTCTTTTTTTTAATAAATACTAATATTTTAGCACATTGGTCCAAATTAATTTTGTAGATTTGTATAGATTTATCATCTGCATATGGGACATAAGCATGATGAAATATCTAAAATTTTCAAGAATATATATATATATATATATATATATATATATATATAATTTAGTGCATCCAATTTGATTGCACAACCATAAAAAATATAAATAAATTGTAAGTAGATTGGCTGGGGATCCCATGGTTCATAAATAAGATAAGTAAGAATTACCTTCTGCCACTAAAAACAATTATATTAAAGTCTGAAGCATGCTCATTGAATTTAGTTTTGGACATTATACTGTAGCAAGTCTCATTAATGTTGTTTCCTCTTAATTGATTTGTGAGTTACTTATCATTTTTTACATACATAATCATCAATATTAACATGGCATATTTTTGTTGGGATATCTGATTAGTATAATATTATATAAGTGATAAGTTTCATATTTGGATCATATGAGCACCATATAAGTTATTTGATATAATTTTTTTTTAATTTTTTTTCTAAAAACAACATATGGTATAAATCGGTATATTATATGTTATAAAAACTAATAAAAATCAAGAAAAAAATTCTTGCTATATAAAATCCTTATTTTATATTTACTAATTGAATATATAAAATATGGTGAGAAAGAGTAAGAGAAGTAAAAAAATTAATTAATTTTATCAGTTTATAAACAAAAAGATTGGGAAAAAAAAAAGTAACCATAGCAGTCAAGTCAAGCATCCACTGACTTTAAAATATTAGAAGTGAGGTGTTCAAATTTTTTTTCTCTTTTGATTCAAATGCCCTTAAAAAATTTTGGGGTTATTGACCACTTAATTAATCAAGCTACAGGGATTTGTTGGAATTATTCCCTAATAAAAACAAGTGCATGTATGATTGGCATTCATTTCTAACTTTATCTCTTTGGTTGCTGCTTTACTCTTCTTTCCAATTCTGCATTGCATAATCAAATCAGTATCTGAACTGTAAAGGCCTCCACAAGTTCATAATTCAATATAATATAAGTCTATAGAACAAAGAGGTTTCTGATGGCAGCAACAGCATGTTCTTATCAAATTTCACAAACAAGGATGTTTTCCAACAAAAAATATATATAAATTACTCTTTTGGTATAAAGTTTGTCTGTTATATATATATATATATATATATACCGCCCAGTACGGGCGGTATTATTTGAAATTGAAGACCTTGATTTTAAATATACTGAATAGTGTTCCAGCTCCCATTTTACGTTTTGGCTGTATGGATATATCCCCTTGACTGGATTTTAAGATGGATAACTTTGTTCAATCTTAACTTTCGTAGATTTCTGAAGACTGCACAATCAAAGTATGGCTTGTTGGTATTTTCTTTTTATCATGTTATTGAATTATTGACTGTCAAATTAAATTAGGAAATGATATTGTTCCTGTATCTCATTCCATAATAATTTTTCCAATGAAGCATTTACGTGAAGTTTATATTTTTGAGGCATGTGAATCACAACTTTGCAAAATCTTAACTGTCTTCTTTTATCGAATCACTGT
>LVTN01000080.1:198930-210272 GCA_001649415.1 Musa itinerans | reverse complement strand
TATATATATATATATATATATATAAAATTTTTGTTGCACTTCTTTTTCCTTGTGTTATAAATCATGCATATTTTGTGGCAAATATATAACATAGAATATGGATGTAATAAAAACCAGCAATTTTTCCTAATATCTCATGAAGTAGAAGGTTGGAGGAATTAATGCATCCTAACCATTCTTTATTATGAATTAGAGAATGGAAGTGCCAAAAAACCAATGTACTGATAAATTATTCCAATGCTAAAAGAGTTTATCACAATGGCCAATATATATAAAACAAGATTAGGAGTACTAGTTAGTACTTGAAATTATTCAAAAAATTATAACAACTAGTTAGATGTCGGTAGGTGGACAATAACAATTAAATGATTGATCTCATTAGTCTTCTTATTCAATTAATAACAATCTTCTTCCCAATAAAATAAAATAAATATTGTTGATTGATGGTATTTTGTATTGTCTCTTTGTGATTGAGGCTCTTCTATTGTCAAAAAACTTGACACCTACTTAGAGTGAAATAATGTAGGTTGATATTTGGATTTTGCATGGCTTAATTGAGTTTATTTTGAACAACTGACCATGGATTTTTCAAATTTCATGTTGGATTAAAGAAACACTTCAAATGCATTCTCATGACTAGCTAATAGATTAGTACAATATGGTATCCTTTGTCATTAATAGAAAATGGCTACAACACAACAAAACCCACTGAGTTAGAACATTATGCAGCTTAATTCAGGTGAACCTTATTCTGATTTCTTTGATTGTTTTGCTGTAAAATATTCCCACAGCCTGCACCACAAAAGATTTCCACCCTAGCTTAGTCACCAGTCTGACACATTTCCTATTCTTCCTGGGCATAAACAAATGTGCTCATGATTCAAGTGTTTTCTTTAACTTATTGGCCAAGTTGGTCATTGCATGTGCAGTCATGAACCATGTTATGACCTCAAGGTCAGGTTGCCTTACCAAAGTCCTTAATAATTCTATCAAGATCAGTGCATACTTTCTAATATTTGGATAATAACATGTGGTGTAGTGTAGTGTAGTGTATGGGAGGCACAAACAATTATGACCATGTTGTTGTAGGAGCAAACAAATGCAACCATGTTATAATTCAAAGATTGTGTTTGGCATCATGTCTCTATTGTTCAGAGAAGCAAGCTAGAATAAGGATAGAAATCAGAGATCTTATGCCAAGGAATGACCTAAGAGGAGAATACTGCTTGTCATCACCTACCCAACTTAGAAAACTACTTGGCCTTTATCAACAAAGAAATCTACTTGGTCTACCCTGTGGAGTTATGATGAGTCCTACATATCCATATCAACCAACCTCAACCTCAGTTGAAGTCCTAACATTTGATTGATTGATTAGCATTCTATTTCTCCTTTACTTATCCTAATAATTTTGTTCTAGAATTCTTTTAGGGAAATGGAGGAAGTGTGCATCACAATCTTTTTGTACTAGGTTTGGTAGATTGATTTAACTTGACACTACCTTATGTTCTATGGGAGATCCCTCTCTTACCTACCTAATCATGATTTGGAATTAGGCACCCACTTCCAAAAGTTGTCAACTAATCCAAAATCATGTCACATCTTCCTTGCATATGCTTTCATTTTTTTTCTAGAAAACCTTCTTTTGATGGGAAAAAACCAAGATAATGTCAACTATGGTTATGATATACATTAATGACCATGGGATGAAAATAGAAACTGTTAAATTTTTATATTATAAAAAATAAATAAGATTTTATAGTCTTTCAAGAGTTTTAAGCTCGATATATCGATGATCGAAAATTCATGTAATCAATCTTAAAATAATATATTATTATATATATATATGTTGAAATATAGATTAAGTTATATTAATCATTAAATTAAGTTATGATCTTTGGAGCCATGCTTTCTTCTTCAATCCAAAGGTCAATGATCCAAGCAACCAAAAACTGTGGGTGAAATAAAGACCTTGTGGGCAGGTACTACACACATCACTCAAGTCATAACTGTTCATGTCTTGGTAGTACCATTAATTAGATGTCTGATGTCTGATCACCATAAAAAGTTCACAAGCCTTTGGGTTCCTGTGTCAGATCCAAAGCCACCACCAGGTGGACTCATAAATGCTGCACAACCAATGTGATGAAAGTAAACTCTCACCACGATTCAAGTGCAGTTCTCACAGTCATCAAGAAGAAGAAGAAGAAGAAGAAGAAGAGGTACTCAAAGATAAGTTTGAAGTAGGAGTTGGGTTGAAGCCATGATGGCATTTGTTTCCTCTTTTCAGTGTTTGTCAAGATAACCACTGAGTACCTTGAGCTCTTGCAGCATGGATGCTGAGGTCATTGAGGATGAACAAGAAAAATAAAAAGATAAAAGATCTCAATGATTGAACAACTTTGTGGAGAATATAGGAGATTAAAAAGGGAACTTTTAGGTGCAAAGTCCTTTTCTCACAACAGGCAAAATGATAGTCGGAGAATATATACATGTATGGCGAAGAGATGGGACAGCACACTCGAGACACTGACCATTAGACTGATGAGTTGTGGCCTTAATGAATTCCTCCAACCCCCAAGAAATATTTCATGCTATTTATGGACTTCAATGGAGGAGGTGATCACTCAACCTCCATCCTCGTCCTTCCACAACCCATTAATGTCAGCCCAACCTTCTTCAGTCCTTCCACCAGGGTAGGGCAAAGTGCAGAGAGCATGAGAACAAGAAGATGGAGCATTGCGATACAAACAAAGAGAAAGAAATGAAGGGAATCCGAATCAGATCTAGCTACCCCAGCACTCTGATTCCTTGGCCTCAAAACTCATGAACTCAGGTGTGACATCTTCAGGGACCATGGAGTGCAGTAGATTAGGGTGGGTAAAAGAGATGCCTGCCTTCCGGTGACCCCTGCATTGTTTTCTGTGAGGTGAAGATGCTAGCCATGGGGGTCATGGATTTATTGGTCCAAACATGTGTTATGTCGGGAGAGGACCATGTTCCAGAGATGCAACATGCAGAGGCCTTTTAGTGGGGAACATGAACAGTCCTACCAAGTCCACTTTGTGCTTCCACAGGCAATATTGGGTGACAGTGGCAGTGGCAGTGGCAGTGGTCTCTTATCTGCTGCAGGGAGGAAGAGACACGTCACTGTGGGAGCATGCAGTGCAATGGAGAGGATGATGCCACTTTGGTGCTGCTCGCTTCTTGAGAAGAAGCATGAGATTTGCATCAATCTAATCCAAACATTATGTGTTCCTAAAATACTACTACTCTTCTTAGATTCTGACTCAGAAATTAACATCAATCTTCTTCCCAGAAACCATGAAGTTTCTTGAGCTCATGAGCTCAAGAAATGAATCTTTCACACTAAATCTTTGGAATATTTAATGGGTGGCTAATGCATTCTCATCCTTTCTGGTCTAATCTAACATGGAATCCATTTAATCCTCCTCCTACTGCCCTAAAGACTTCCTCCACCCCCCCACCACATGCCCAAAAGGCCAACATCACGTTGCCCATAAATGTGCACCTATTGTCAAACCAACCTCTCTCTCTCTCTCTCTCTCTCTCTCTCTCTCTCTCTCTCTCACTAAATCTATCTCCTCCTCTTTCTTGTAGGAGTCCCAACTCTCAAGCAATCCCCCAACGTATGTTTTTTCTTTTTTCACATCGACAGATCAACTCTACCTTTTACAAAACCTTCATGTTTTTTTATTGCGCAGAAGCTTCTCATTTTCCTTCAACTTTGTATTATTTTATTCCCGCAAAGACCAACTGTTACAGAGAAGAGAGAGACAAAGAGAGAGAGAGAGAGTGTGCGCGAGTGTGGAAACAAATAGCTCAGTTGGTAGATCTGCTCTCTTGTTGTCTTCCTGCTCTCTTCTTCACCTCAAATCCACGAATCCACCCATTTGCAGTACTCTCTTTACTGCTGTGAGTGCATAGAGAGTGTGTTGACATCCAGTGCTGGTTCCTGTGCGGTTGGTGCAGGTGACCACCCTGCATTCCGCGGCCTAAGGATGAAGAATTGAAGCAGGGGTCGAAGATGTTCAAGGCGGCGCGATGGAGGAGCGAGAAGAACAGGAGCAAGGCCGTGTTCAAGCTGCAGTTCCATGCGACGCAGGTCGGTTTGGTGTCACATATCTGTCAGCTCTTCTTACTCTCTCACTCCGACCGACAAATGTTACAGAGATCTGTAGATAGATTATGCCTTTGGGGTGGTTGAATTCTGGTAGGTGCCGCTGTTAGCGTCGGAGGCGATGATGGTCAGCCTGGTCCCGGCGGACGTCGCCAAGCCGACGGCCAGATCGGAGAAGGTCGCGGCGGTGGACGGCACCTGCAACTGGGCGAATCCAGTGTACGAGACAGTGAAGCTCGTCCGCAATCCGAAGACTGGCAAGATGGATGACAAAGTCTACAGATTTCTCCTCTCTGCCGCTGTATGAGAGATTCTCGAATCGCTTTCGGATGTGCTTTATAATGTGCTGTGTGCGAGCAATTATGACTGATTCGTCGAAAGGATCGCAGGGATCGAGCAAAGCTGAGGTTTTGGGGGAGGTCGCTGTTAACCTGGCGGATTATGCTGAGCTCTTCAAGGCATCCTCTGTTTCTCTCCCTCTCAAAGCATCGAATACAGGAGCCATCCTGCATGTGAGCATCACCACCTTCTGAATTGATAACCATCGATCTCATGCATCATCTGACACTGCAGGTTAATAGAAATCACAAGTTTCTCAGTCAAGCTCTGTTCAAGAAATAAAGAATAGACCACACTGACATGCTTGCCAAAATATAATTCTTGCCATTGTTCTTTCTTTGAACCTCTCAGGGTTGCCCAAACAAAGAAAAAACAAGTGGGGTGAATGGATCAGGCACTTCATGTGATCCAAGGGTCACACAAGTACTTGGATTTTGACTGAATATTTCCTTATTATTCTTGTTTTTGTTTGAAATGACAGATTACCATTCAAAAAGTGAAGGGTGATGGTGATGGTGATGGAAGGTAGACTACAAACAGAGACTAGTATCCTTAGGGAAATACATTTTATGGTTTGACTGTCGATTTGCTGATCATTCAGTTCTATCTGTGAATATCTCCTCAGAGATGGTGATCAAGATGGAGAAATGATAGTTAAGCGGCAAAGAAGAACATTACAAAGTCAGTTAAGCAAGTTCGACAATGAGGAAAGCATCAAAGTTCCCAATGGTGTGAATGGCATCAACATTGTAAGTGTAGGGCAAAATTTACCAAAATAATATAGCCATACATCACCAGGTTAGTAAAAGCTTGCCGATTAAAAGAATCCCTTGATGAAACAACTTTGCCGTATCTGCATCATTCAAATATGCAAAACATGATTGTGGAAGGAGTACCCGAAAGCTAAGCTGTCTATTGTCACATGTTTGGACTTTAGTGGAATGCTTAATACCTGTTTCATTTCTTTATCACTATCTATCTGACAGACCGGTGGAACTTCATGCTTTATAAGGAGCCAAAAGAATTAGTTTAATGTGCATGGTATTGAGATGAATTTCTTGTAATCGATATGCTTGTTTTGGAATATATTTCAGGAAATTAGCAGGAAATTTGTTCAAGAGTTAAAGTCCAAGAGAATGCTTTATAAGTGCACGTGTTCCATAGTACTTCTGGATTACCTATGATTAACAATGATATTAACTAATACATTTCGACAGGTTGATGGTTCACAAATTAACAGTCAGGCGCAAGTCAAATACTCGTCAAGCAGGGAAATTCTTGTCCATACTGCTGATTCCAATGGAAACCTCCAAAAATGTCACAGCTTTGATGCTATATCAGCATCAGGTTCGGACACCAGTTCAGGAATATATACACCAAGAGAGAACAGCATCAAGCATAACAATACCCGTAATCATCCTACTAGCTTCCTGTCACCGCTTACCAATGGTGATACTCGTAAAAAGCCGATGTCCAGTTCAGGTGACTGGTCTGGCAATTCAGCCCCTGATGGAAGTGCAGATGCTTCAACAGCCAGTCTGGGTGATGCTGGGTTAAATGAAACATCTCATGATTCAGAGGACAGCATTGAGAAATTAAGAAATGATATTGTTATTTTGACCAGAAAGTTGGAATTATCAGATCTGGAGCTGCAGACTCTCCGAAAGCAAATCATCAAAGAGAATAAGCGAGGACAAGAAATTTCAAGGGACTTAAATAGCCTAAAGGACGAGAGAGATGCACTTAAAAAGGAATGTGATGAGCTCAAGTTCTCAGAAAAGAAAACAAAAGTCGATAGAACTCTATCTACTCTCTCACAGCATGATGCAGAAGATCATCTTTCTTTACTTGAAGAAATTAAGCAAGAGCTAGATCATGAGAAAAATCTGAATGTACATCTTCGCTTGCAACTGAAAATGACACAAGAAGCTAATGCTGAGCTGTTACTTGCCGTGAAAGATCTTGATGGACTGTTGGAACAAAGAAATAGGGAGACACTTTGTATGAAATGCAGCAAAATGGACATCGAAACAGAAACTGACAAGGAACTAGAGGAACTGAAATTGGGAGATGGAATTCCACATCTACAGAAACCTGAAAGCAAACAACAGTTACTCGAAACAATTTCTCAAAATGACACCGAAGAGCAATATGCATTGGATGCACTTCTCAATGAACATGATGATATGAAGATGACTTACCCGCTCGAGAACAAGATAATTGATCTTAACAATGAAGTAGAATTTTACAGGAAAGACCGAGAAGATCTTGAAATGCAAATGGAGCAGCTTGCCTTGGATTATGAAATTTTGAAACAGGAAAACCATGATATCACCACAAAGTTGGAGCAAATGCAACTACGAGAACAACTCAGGATGCAGTATGAGTGTTCGGCACATTTATCCATAATCAGTGACCTTGAATCTCATGTTGAATGCTTGGAGAAAGAACTTCAGAAACAGACCGAAGCATTTGAAGAAGATATAGCAACCATCACAAATGCTAAAGTTGAGCAAGAGAAAAGGGCCATAATAGCAGAAGAGGAATTGAGAAGAACAAAATGGAACAATTCTATCACTGTTGAGAGGCTTCAAGACGAATTTAGAAGTCTTTCTGCACATATGTCATCTACATTTCAAACGAATGAGAATATAGTCAAGCAAACACTAAAAGAAGCTGCTGATTTGCATTCACAAAAAAGCAACCTGGAAGAACTTTTGAAGAAAGCCCATGAAGATTTGGCACTAGTTCAGGATCAATACCGCATGAAATTCAAGCAACTAGTAGGCCTAATAGATTTTAAATCAAAAGAGGCAGATAAGCTACTGTTGGAACTCCAAGACAAGAAGAGAGAGCTTCAGAAATACAAGATGTCTGAGGAAGCAAGGCAAAGAAACTCCTTAGAGGAAATGCAATCACTCAAAACTGAGATGGAGAAGCTCAAATCAGAGAAATCTCTTCTCTTTGAACAAAATGAAGAGAAAGAAAAAGAGATGGAACTATTAAGGACATCTATTAAAGGGAGTGAGATGTCTTTGCAAGATAAAAATTTGGAAATTGATTTGCTTAAGAATGAGATAGCAGTACTGAGGGAAGAAGTAAATAAATCATTGGTGGAAATGAATAAACTGAGACATATAAAAGATGAAAAAGATACTATGATAGCAATGCTGGAATCTGAGGCAACAACTCTTACACTGCAGCACAGTGACTTGAAGCATGCCTTGGATGAAATTGAGTTGGGAAGAAAGAATCCGAGAAAATCAGTTTCCCACTTGAGGGGTGTTCTTTTGGAGGAACAGACGACGACCAGCAGGGAGGAAAAAGTAGATGACTACTACACAAGCACGACTACAAATGTAAGGAAAACAACATGAATGATAGATTTAGTTTTGCACATCATGATACCACTGGAGATGGGAGTAATGTACCATAGAACATAGAAACAAACCCCACCCTCAGTAGCACATGGCACACAGCAGGCACACACCCACAATGCAGAGAGAGTCAGTAGTCTTTTGTTTCAGCAAGCACATGTATCCATGCACTTACTCATGCACAGCCATTTAAAAGAACAAAAACACACTAGCTTATAAACAATATTGCATGCACATCCCTGTTTTGTTCAAATCTTTTTTGTTAGCATATGCCATCTGTCTTGAACTTACCATGATGTGTATCATCATCAGCGACAAGTAATGCTAATTGACTCGTCCATAGAGTTGAATAAGGATCTCAGCAATCCAATTAAAGAAATGCAAAGAACTATATCGGAATTTGATAAGAAAATTGAATTACTGTGAAGGCTTGCAAACTGAGGTTGGGAAATTTTTTATTCTTAATTTGTACTAAATTAATTGATCCATTATTTATAACAGTGTTATTAAATTGACCTGGTTTTGCGTTTCAAAATGTGCAAACTGGCTTAAGAACTTATTTCATATTTTCTGAATTTCTTGACTTCCAATACTATCCTCAGGAAGATAAATTTAGATATTTGGTGATTGCAATAAATTATTTTAGTAAAATTTTCTTTGATTTTGTTTCCTTATACAGAAAACTGTGGCTACGAGCTAAGCATGACGGATTTGGTCTGTGTAAATATGAAAAATGTCCAAAACCTTGGGCGTTGTTTTTAATCTTTGCAGAATATTGGACTTTGTTCATTAACCTACTTTATATTAAAGTGTTATCAAATTTCATTTGATGAAAAAGTAAATGAGATTCTGGTTAAATTCAAAATGCAAGGCTGATTGTAATTTATCATGCCATGCCAATATTCTTATAAACGTATGTATGCGTGTGTCTTGAACACTTGGATTTTGGCCATCTGCGTACTGTTTGAACAAATGAATATTAACATCAAGGAGAAACTGTTGCAGGATGAAAAGCATTTCCGTCAGAGTTGGAAATATGCTAGCAAAGATGAAGCTAATTGCAGTATAGATTTTCTGCAGCAGTCAAAGGAAGATGAAGAACACTTATACGATATAAATGGTACTGACAAAGAATTGCTCATAAGGTGACTATTGATGCAAGACCTGCTGTCAGTTTTTTGTCCTCTTCCCTGCGCTAGTTTGAACTTCTATTGTTGGTTAATTATTTCAAGCAATTCTTTATGTGAGAATTAATAAAGATTTCATTCTTCTTACCTGTGGTGTTCGTCTCAGCAGGCATGCTGGAACTGGTTTAGATGAAGCAAATCAATATGATCAAAAGAGGATTGCAGATGTATTAAGTGAAATGACAGTGCTAAAAAGACAAAATGAATCGATGGAATCTGAACTGAAAGAAATGCAGGGAAGATACTCTGAGATGAGCCTGAAGTTTGCAGAAGTAGAAGGCGAAAGGCAGCAACTCATGATCACAATCCGGACACTCAAAAATTCTTTCAAGAATTAGTCCTGTTTTTTGCCTATTTTTGGTGCCATTGAGATGAGTTCTCTGTATAGGCAAGCACTGTGATGCATAACTTGGCATATCTGGGGCTTGCAAGGCAACTATAACTTCTAGCAAATATAGTGTGTACATCAATAGCATATAATTTGTTCATTGAGTGCAATATGTTTCCTTTGTTGAAATATGGTGCTTCCAGTTATGTTGAATTCACAGAGCAGTCTCTTTCTAAATCTCTCATCAGTAAAAGATTGTTGCCTGTTGTTACTTCTTGTTGATGAGTCCATCGCCATTTTTATTAGATGATATCAAAACTTCCAATTTTGTATTCATCTTCTTAAGGTTTCTGCTTTTCCAGGCAATCTAGTTTTTCTGTTCATTTCCCTTTCTGTGGAGATAGATCCTGTGGTAACTCTTCATCAAATCTGAACAATCTAATAGGAAACATTCATTCACTCTTATGTGTTTATCCAAGGACAGAATTCCATAGGTTCTTTTGAAGCTGGATTTGTAAAAGGCTTTTGATTCTGTTTTTTTGGATTCTATGCATTGCTGCCTGTGTTGCCTCCCTTGCTTGATCAATGATGAACAATCTAATTGGTTCAAGAGTAGATGCAGGATATTTTTGAATCCCTCACTTTCCTAAAAGTCAGACAAGTCTAATATTTATTTCCCTTCCTATTACAATCTTGACACCAAACACTTTATCTGTAATAGGCATCAAAGAGGGCAGTTAACTTCTGAAATATGTTGGAACCTACCTCTCTAAAGGTCTGCTACTAGATAGATATCAAAGCAGTGGCATAAGTAAGCACTTGGTAAGATACAAGGGTGGCATAAGTCCCTTCTAACAATAACTTTCTCATAAACTCGATTATAAACTCATTGTATACTCATATTCTTCATTTTTTGATAAGCTCATATCAAAATTTTTAAAACTTTACCCAAAGATCAAGGTGGCTTAAGTATTCAGGACCATCTTGTGGTCAAGAAAATTATTTGTGTTAAGCGAATTATACCGATCCTAAATGTTCAAGACTCTCTTTGAGTTAAAATGTTCTTAGTCAAATATGAGAACTTACATGCTACCTACAAAACTTCTACTATCTTTGGTCCCTCCCTCATCTTAACAATATTTCTACTACCTACAAATCAATACATAAGCTTATCGATAATATTAAAGATAATTTTTATAAAATCATTGTGAATAGTTACAACACCAATATTTGGGATGATAATCCACAAATGACCCACTTTTGTAGGGTAAATGAAATGAACAATTTTTATCATCTAAGCATCCTTTAGTGAAATTGCTCCTAAAATTAAGATATTTTTATGGAAACTTTATTGGAATCGCTTACCCACCTTCAACTACGTATTTGACATCATTCACTGTTAATAGGAACCTTGTTATATCTGACATCTACATCTAGATTTATCCCCTCAAATCTTACTAGACTATCACTTTACTGTGGGGTAATTGAGCAATCTTGTAACACTATCTTCATATCAGTTTTTATTTAATTTTTTCTTGGTTATAGGGAACTTAAGTTAAGATGGTTTCTCCATGGCATCTTCTCTCTTATGACGGACTCCTTAGCTTTATCTTCACTTTCTTTTTATTTTCGTATAACAACTAAAATGATGTCAAATATCGTAATCATTTTTTCAATATTATCTCACACCGGAGGAAGGCCTTGTTCATTCTAATAATTTTTTTGAATTCCTCCAAGACCCGAGGACTTGATAGAGATCAAAAGAGATGAGTCAAAAGATTTATAGATAAGTTTTAACTATTACTTAATATTTGATGACTTATTTATTTTCATAGACCTCCCAGCAAGATTTATAGGTTTTATATCATCATTCATGGAGTATGATTGTCCTTATATTAGGTTAGAGTTAAAATCTATAGCAATAAACTAAGATTTAATTAAAAGCGATTGACTTTTTTTTCCCTATAAGG
>LVTN01000080.1:172093-198809 GCA_001649415.1 Musa itinerans | reverse complement strand
AATATATATATATATATATATATATAATTATGATGATAAAGATAAATTTGGTCCGTTGATGTTTTTAGCGATATCACTTTATATCGGTCGATACGGGAGAGGTCGGATTTGAAATAGATTTCCGCAAAGCGTTTCCAGAAAGGGTGGGAAGAGGCGGCCATGGCGACGGAATCGGACGGGGAAGAGGAGACAGCGACGGCCGCGGGGAAGCTGACGGGGAGTCCTCAGCTGTCGGTTGACGACGATCTCCGTGAGATGGCGAAGAAGGCCGCGTGGAGCGTCAGCTCTTGCAAGCCCGGGAATGGCGTCCTCTCCCTCCGCGACGAAAACCTCGATACCTACTGGCAGTTAAGATAAATTCCTTCTTTCTCGCCCCATTGTGTCTTTCGATATCTTCCAAAGTTACGATTTTCCTCGTTTTACCCTCTTTGAATTTGTACGAATCGACCAAACCCTAAATGGAAGAACCGCGTTTTCTAGTAAATTGCCACACTGCTGGGGAGCTAAATAATCACTCTTCTCCTGTTCATCTTTCTCAAATGCATCATTTTCCCACCTTTCCGTGGAAGAAAGAACTGAAAACATTGTTAGTTTTGTGAAAGATCGATGAGGAGTATGAAAAAGTTAATCTTTTTCGCTTTAAATGTTGATATATGTTCGATGATAAATAGATACCCTTGAGAAAAATTGCTGGTGAAATCTTTCTTTTGCTGGTTATAGTGGATAGATTAGTGATCAGTTTGTTTATTGATTCAGATCGGATGGAGCCCAACCCCATCTGGTCAATATCCAGTTTCAGAAGAAGGTTAAGCTGCAGGTTATGTTCCTATGTCCGTCCCTTTACCTTTTTTTTATTTGGAACCGCTTGAGTTTGAGTCACTGTTTTCTTGTTAATCTTGATTTGTTGTTAAATGTGATATGAATCATCTGGCTCAGCTGGTTGTCCTCTATGTGGATTTCAAGTTGGATGAGAGTTACACACCAAGCAAGATCTCAATCCGTGCTGGTGATGGTTTCCACAACCTAAAGGTGTCTCTTCCTTCCCAATTTAGTTCTTTTCCTTTCTTTCTGTAAGTTATAAGTTCTACCTTACCATTACAATGGAAAGTTTGTTATTACAGACCTGGTAATAATCGAGTGAGTGAAAATGATTGTAGAACCACTAAGCAGTTTTGCTGATCTTGGAATTACTGGGACTAGCTGAATTTTCATATAGGTCAATAATCTGATTATTGAACTTTACTGTTGGACTGAATAATTTGGTTTCTGCACTCCTGTGTAACAGGAGATAAAAACTGTGGAGCTTGTGAAGCCAGTTGGTTGGGTCCATGTCTCTTTGTCTGGTAATGATCCCCGGTAAGTCTCACTAATGATATTTCAATCTCCTTGCTTGCTTTTGCATTTATTTGATACTAAAATATTTCTTTTTGCTCTTTTATAAGACCATTGTTATCGGTGTCAATTCAGTGCTCTTTACATTTTCAAGTTGATTATTCTCATTTTGCTGATAAGTTGAATATTCTTTACATAGTAGGTGAATCAGTTAGAATAACTTCTGCATAGCCCTAGGATACAGAAAAAGATTAAATAAGGAAAAAGAGGTGCAGAAGAATAATGGTGGAAGACAATAGAAAAAAATTATCTCAAAATTTTTAAATAAATTGAAGACAGGTTACGTGTCTCTTTTGATAGGCAACGACCAATACAAAGCCTCTTATTAACTCCATAGCAAAATGTCTTAAACCTCAATTTTTCTTTAAGTGTACTCGGGTTTTGGGAAAAAAAAATTTCAAACATCAAGAAATTGTTATATGGAGCAATCTGATAATCAGCACATGTAACCTTGTATGATGTGAAGTTTGTTATTATATATTTTACTTGGTCAATATGGATGAAAAAGGCAGCATATAAGTGTTATTATTTATTATTGTATATATATTTCTTGAGATGTTCCGTATAATTTGATTGTCAAATGAATATATCAGAAAGAAAAAGGAACAGTTTCATGTTGTAGAAATTACAAATTTTGAAAATTTCTGACTGAAATAGCGACCGCCAGCACTCAAAGTCTCAAACGATGCATACTGATTTCAACAAAAAAAAATCAACATATCATGTTTTTGCCAGATATTTAAGCCGACCCAAAACTTTACCTGCCTACTGGGACAGCTGTGTCAGATTGAAGAGACTGCACTTATAATGAGGCTCTTCACTGGAAGCAAGACAGTTCATCTTACAAGTATCCAAACTTGTGAATTAGAACTGCACTAAATTGTCTTTTCATCTTGCAGGGAAACCTTTATTCATACTTTTATGCTCCAAATTGCTGTTTTATCCAATCATCTAAATGGAAGGGACACACACATACGTCAAATCAAAATATACGGGCCACGACCGTGAGTCCACAATTACTGTACACTGTTGCTTTTCGAATTCCATTTTCATGCACTAAGGTTTGCCACGGTTTGCTGTATTACAGGAACCCTGTTCCCCTTCAACCGTTTCATTTTACTTCGAAAGAATTCATCACTTACTCGATCCTTCGGTAACAATCGTCCTTATAGATATGCAGGAAGTGTGGAAGATCAGCAGTCCTTCCTGGTGTGAGCTCACTGAAAAACAAGAATTTGTTCTAACATTTTATCTTGAAATTTCCAGACATAATTTTCTGCCAATTTCTGAGCTTTACCTTCGTGCAAAAGCTCAACAAGATTCTGAATCAGTTTACAGAGGCCTGTTGGGTATTTAACTCTTTCATTGGATTCAACCACATGATTTTTCATTACAAGTTCCCGAAAACCTGAATTGTGTAATTCAAATTCTACTTATGTAGACATTGCTTGTGGTTCATCCTCCATATCACTTAAAAAGTAATTAAACTTCATGTATTCAAGCAACATGATCTGCAGGCACAAAGGATTTTGATTCAGTCAATGTTCAAGATTCTATGACCATAATGCTCTAACAGTGATCTCCTCTGATTTCAGACATTTTACCAAATAGAGATAATGGCAATTATATTCTGGTCAATCGCCGGGACAGCCGAATATGATTGTCCACCTTGCATGAGGGAATCAAATGTTTACCCGTCACTAGTTGCATTGATTAAAGGATGTTTTTTATACGAACAGTAATGTATTTGTTCTGTGACCAAAGTGCAGTATCTTCATCCTGATATGTTTTTGTCCTCCATATCACTTATGTAACTAGAGTTGACCCGGTAACAAATGAGAAGATCAAAACAGAAATCAACAAGCCTGTGTTATTGCAAGACAAATTTCTTGCTTATAGAAAGCCTGAAACAGATTATGTTGGGATAAGCAAAAGATGTTCTAACATCATTACTCGGTTTATTACTGTGATTATTTTCACTCTGCACCATCTGTTTTTTCTTCTGTTTCCTCTTTAACCAGTTCAATTGATACTATGCCAATGGGCATTGGCAACAGCATACTTGACTTTTTAGCTGTCCCCGTATCAACTATGGCCAGGATCTTGAGCAGCACATTCTTCTTTACAAGCATTAGAGAATGCAATCAAAGAAGCTTACATGTACAACAACACTCTTCTTCTATCAAGGAATGCCAGAACATGAGATCTGATGCTTGAATGATACATACTAGTTTCTTCATCTTCATACGCAGTGTAGAGTCGAGCAGAGTGGGGGAATGTGGATGTTTGCTGCAGCATGGCTGTGGCTTTATACAGAGAAGCTATTGAGTTCATGGCATTTGGTTTTGGGGTTAAGACTGCAACTGATCACACCTTTTTGAAGATTCTCTTTCCTCTTGTCCAAGAACAAAAAAAGATCAGAATATGTGGACATTTCTTTCAATTGTTTCCAGTTTGCCTCCCTGGGTGTTACCAATAATAACACAAGTTTTACAATTGTCCTCATTTATAAACCTCAGGAGAGGCTTATATTTGCACCTGATGTTCATGTTAAATATGCTTAAAGATTCGAATTAGTATATAACATTCCAACTTAGTTCCACATGAAATACATGTAAGCAACCGAGTTAGTATATAGGGCTAATTGGGTATTCTATTATTTTTAGCACAAACATATGGAGTTAAATGTTTATGCAATGCATTAGCATCAATCAAATGATAAAATATGCAAAATTTTTACTATACTGATAGAAGGCTTGAGAATGGAGTAGATAAACTAAAAAGGGTAATTTAGCTCATCAATTCAACTAAATTGATGACCAAGAGGAGGCTTCTTTTCTTTGGCACCAAATGATCCTGCTGTAAAAGAATAACACTAGTAGATTCTAAATTTAATATTCAGTTGATGACTATGAAATATTTTCATAATATTTTCAGTGATATTAACATATTATGAATCTAGCATTCCTTTTTCATTCTTATGAACATTATTTTTTTTTCATTTTTTTAAATTATTAAATTATTACTCATTAAAAGCGTATGTCAAAATGAAACTCATGTTATCCAGAACTCTTATTTACAAATTTTATAATCTTAATTCATGATATTTGATTCTCTTTTTTTTATTTAAATTACCTCTATTTTCTATTTCATTTTTGGAAATCATCATCATCATCATCATCATCATCATCATCATCATCATCATCATGTAGTTTCTCTTAGAAAAAAATATTTTTTAATATATAAAAAATTATAACCTTGGCTGAGGCTGAGGCTGAGGCTGAGTTTGATGGTGATGAACAAAACCTAATACTTAGGAGAAGAACTTGAGGTGATGAGAATTTTTACCTGTTCTTCTCTCTCTGAACTTTCTCCCTTGGATAGGGTTACTTCTCTTCTGTGCCTCTCTAACATACCATCCATGGACTCATCTTATAGTTTGAGTTACAGAAGGAATCACTTGTTTCCAAATAAGAGACTACACTTGACGATAGGAATTTGGATTGAGGCAAAAAAAGGCAGCATATAAGACATTAGAATCCATTTCGTACGGAGACTATCTCATGCGTTGACATATTATATGGTTTACTTACAGGTTTTTGGGATCTCCATTTCCTTTCCAAATAAGAGAACAGTACGGAATTTGGATTGACGTAAAAACCTTATTATTATTATTATTATTATCAGATAATATTAGAATTAATTTCGTACGGAGACGATCTTATGAGAGACGCATTGTCGATCGCTTATGTTCTCAGTTGCATCCGATGGCTTAGGAGAGTCGACATATGCTTGGTGGATCGCTAAGCTGTGTAAACCCCGATGGCGTCGAGGAATTGGCCTGAGCGGGCGAAGAACCCCACGATCCTTTGACCTCCTGCATCCAAATCGAAAGCAAAACCTTCTTCCACCCCGTACGGCCCATACGTCTTCTTGTTGCTGCCAAAAGTCAGCGACCTTATCACCATTTCGCCGCCGAAGAAGCCATATCGACCAGTTATCCATGTCAAGTATTCATCGTCATCGACATCCAGATTGATCTGCATGCGTGCGCAAAAAACATACACGGATGAACGTAACAGCTCTATTTTGCAGCTGCTGTCAGGAAGAGGGTGCCAAGAAACTGGAGGATGTGGAGAATGATTAGAGTTTTGACTTGACCTCGGAAAGTTGCCCTCCACTTCCCCCCCACCAGCCGGTCCACCCGTTGCAGCCGTCGTGTTGGTACATAATTCTAATGGCGTCCACTGCGAGCCCATGGCGAAGCATCACCTTTAGGATGCGAGTGCCGGGACCTACACCCATGTCCCTCTCGCTCCCGCCGGCGCCACCACAAGGTCCGGAGACGTAGACCTGCACCCAACACAGCAACCTAATCAGCGTCTTCCGCATCCGTGAGCACAGATGATACGTCCGTCATCCCATATTTCTTGGATTGATCTGGAATCGTGTGGTCACACAATGAACCAAACATCACACAACAACAAAAGTGTAGATTTACCTCCGAGGGCCTCATGGCGTCCGAAGTCTCGTCACTGTCAGGGAGGTGACTGCCATCTGACTCCGAGTTCTTGCTCGCCCAAGACGTGGTCCACTGGTAGAGGAGCTTCCAACAGCTGCAGACATTGGAAAATGCCATGATGTTTGTTGAAGGAGATCGGAGAGATTGAGGCGCACTAAAACAATTTAAGAGAGTCTGGGAAAGGAGATGATACCTTGTACCTTCGCTCACGAAATTATCTTCCCTACGTTCCCCGCTTCTCCCTCTCTTTCCTGTAGAGAAAGCAAGCGAATAAATACTTGGGAGGAGTTGATGGAGGATGGAAGCACAAGCGGAAATAATACAAAGTGCGAATTTTAAAGCTCTGGTCTTCCTTGATAGGGACGACGAATACCGATGGATGGTTTCAGCCCATGACATGGCTATATTTATAAGCATGCATATCCCTCTAAACACCAACTAGAAAATATTCTCAATTAATATTATTGGAAAAGATTTACATATAATATATATATATATGTTAAATAACTAATAATGTGTAATAAATATATGTTAAATAACTAATAATGAGTGATCACAGGTACGTGATTACCGATTCTAACATCAGACGAGAAGTTTTGCCTAAGGATAGTTAATCAAGCAGCAACTAATAAGATCATGTTCGATGCAACTGAAAGAATAGCATGATGGTGTTACTGATCATATTTTACCCAAAACCCAACGTAAAAACCCTTTACGTCCCATTTAATAAATTATAATAATATGAGTATAGTATGCCAAAATTCATGACACTATATGAGGAAAATTCACCCTCAATTGTAGCTCTGCATGGATTAAGACACGTGGCAATCACCTAAACCTAACAATAATAATATTCTTAGAAGGAAATATTTTGCTCATACCATACAATTTTTTCTTAGCCATAACTCACTATAATGGCCCAACTATTTACTATAACATAGATCAAATTTATCACTTGAGTCCGATCTTCTTATAGGTCAATCATCGAGCAAGCATACGAGTACTTGAACTATCCTATGGGCACCTTCAACCTCCTATACATGTAGCCTAGGATCGAGTGAGATTGACAAAGATGTCATCGATCATCATCCTTATTATTTTTGCACTAGAAAGAGGGTCTCGTATTGTAAGAGCACCATACTACGAACCTATTCAACGAGCACTCAAGTGATGGTGCACCATTGCCAACAAGGGAAGTCAACAGTCGACCTTTCCAACCATTGATGCCGCTACCTCAGTCTAGACACCTCTAGACACCTACGCAATATTGGTGCATGTTCAATGACTCTAGTCTCTCTCCTCTAGTGGTGACACTGACCCATATACTAGTGTCGATTGAAGTCTTCATGAACCTTGCTCAATATGTTATTGTTATTGTTATTATTATTATTATTATTATTATTATTATTATTATTATTATTATTATTATTATTATTATTATTATTATTATTATTATTATTATTATTATTATTATTATTATTATTATTATTATTATTATTATTATTATTATTATTATTATTATTATTATTATTATTATTATTATTATTATTATTATTATTATTATTATTATTATTATTATTATTATTATTATTATTATTATTATTATTATTATTATTATTATTATTATTATTATTATTATTATTATTATTTACATTATATTGTTTGTTGCATATATATATTGTGATATTTATGGATATGTGTAATTCGAATCAGATCATGATAATAAGACCAATTCATCTTTAAACATAAACCCTAAATAATCCCGGTCATAAGTTACTCGAGAGGAATATCGAGAAACCGGACAGACTTGTGTACTGTATACCCATTCATATGATGGAGGTGGCTGGTCTTATATCTACTCGTGTGGGGACACTAGGGATATAGTGTAATGCTTGTTATAAAATAAATTTACTGAGTAATCTGCTCATGGAATACTAGATGGCTAATGATACATCATTGTCAAACAGCGATTCCATCATCCTAGTGGTATATCTGGTATTTAGACTTGAGACACCAAGGATGTTCTATATGAGTACTCCACTCTTTGATACCGGAGTTATAGGCTTGAAAGTTACAAATATAACATAGCTGGTCATCGAGAGTGGCATACAACCTTACGAGGGCTATTGAGTATTGATAAAGGATCATTCGCTCTCAGTGTAATGAGAGAAATTTCACATATGTTCTTGCTCAAACAAATCCCTGACTAGAGTCATTCAAAATTGAGAGAGAAAGAGTTCTCCGAAAGAATCCAATTAGAACGAGACTCGAATAGAAATGTATGGGCTAAACAGTACCATGCCCGATATATGGTCTCTAGGATATTGGAAGATGATCTGTTCATTCTTTCCTCATGCACTCGAAGGGAACTCATCGATTCAAGAAATGTAAAGTGGACAGATTCTTTGATTCTTCTATTGCTACTACAACATGGCAGGAAGACTTGTAAGAACTTTGTTTTGTTACTGTCCTCTTGATTTTGAGGTGGTTCTTCATATGAATCTTCAATCACATCCCACCCAAAGGTCTTGGAAGATGAACATAGTTTGCATTTGACTATTTTAATAATCATAGTGTTCTTCCTCAAAGATGATAAGGTCAATCCGGAATGGGATTGGCTCTTCTGCCTCGGCCGAGACTGGGAGCAAGCAAGTTTCTCCCACGGATGGTAACATTGATGTATTGATGTATTATATAATATGATAGCAGGAGTTACAAGGCTTACAGGCTTTTTTGTATGGTCACCGTTATATATATATACATGTGAAATAACTAATAATGTGTAATAAATATATGTTAAATAACTAATAATGAGTGATCACAGGTACGTGATTACCGATTCTAACATCAGACGAGAAGTTTTGCCTAAGGATAGTTAATCAAGCAGCAACTAATAAGATCATGTTCGATGCAACTGAAAGAATAGCATGATGGTGTTACTGATCATATTTTACCCAAAACCCAACGTAAAAACCCTTTACGTCCCATTTAATAAATTATAATAATATGAGTATAGTATGCCAAAATTCATGACACTATATGAGGAAAATTCACCCTCAATTGTAGCTCTGCATGGATTAAGACACGTGGCAATCACCTAAACCTAGCAACAATAATATTCTTAGAAGGAAATATTTTGCTCATACCATACAATTTTTTCTTAGCCATAACTCACTATAATGGCCCAACTATTTACTATAACATAGATCAAATTTATCACTTGAGTCCGATCTTCTTATAGGTCAATCATCGAGCAAGCATACGAGTACTTGAACTATCCTATGGGCACCTTCAACCTCCTATACATGTAGCCTAGGATCGAGTGAGATTGACAAAGATGTCATCGATCATCATCCTTATTATTTTTGCACTAGAAAGAGGGTCTCGTATTGTAAGAGCACCATACTACGAACCTATTCAACGAGCACTCAAGTGATGGTGCACCATTGCCAACAAGGGATCCATTTCGTACGGAGACTATCTCATGCGTTGACATATTATATGGTTTACTTACAGGTTTTTGGGATCTCCATTTCCTTTCCAAATAAGAGAACAGTACGGAATTTGGATTGACGTAAAAACCTTATTATTATTATTATTATTATCAGATAATATTAGAATTAATTTCGTACGGAGACGATCTTATGAGAGACGCATTGTCGATCGCTTATGTTCTCAGTTGCATCCGATGGCTTAGGAGAGTCGACATATGCTTGGTGGATCGCTAAGCTGTGTAAACCCCGATGGCGTCGAGGAATTGGCCTGAGCGGGCGAAGAACCCCACGATCCTTTGACCTCCTGCATCCAAATCGAAAGCAAAACCTTCTTCCACCCCGTACGGCCCATACGTCTTCTTGTTGCTGCCAAAAGTCAGCGACCTTATCACCATTTCGCCGCCGAAGAAGCCATATCGACCAGTTATCCATGTCAAGTATTCATCGTCATCGACATCCAGATTGATCTGCATGCGTGCGCAAAAAACATACACGGATGAACGTAACAGCTCTATTTTGCAGCTGCTGTCAGGAAGAGGGTGCCAAGAAACTGGAGGATGTGGAGAATGATTAGAGTTTTGACTTGACCTCGGAAAGTTGCCCTCCACTTCCCCCCCACCAGCCGGTCCACCCGTTGCAGCCGTCGTGTTGGTACATAATTCTAATGGCGTCCACTGCGAGCCCATGGCGAAGCATCACCTTTAGGATGCGAGTGCCGGGACCTACACCCATGTCCCTCTCGCTCCCGCCGGCGCCACCACAAGGTCCGGAGACGTAGACCTGCACCCAACACAGCAACCTAATCAGCGTCTTCCGCATCCGTGAGCACAGATGATACGTCCGTCATCCCATATTTCTTGGATTGATCTGGAATCGTGTGGTCACACAATGAACCAAACATCACACAACAACAAAAGTGTAGATTTACCTCCGAGGGCCTCATGGCGTCCGAAGTCTCGTCACTGTCAGGGAGGTGACTGCCATCTGACTCCGAGTTCTTGCTCGCCCAAGACGTGGTCCACTGGTAGAGGAGCTTCCAACAGCTGCAGACATTGGAAAATGCCATGATGTTTGTTGAAGGAGATCGGAGAGGTTGAGGCGCACTAAAACAATTTAAGAGAGTCTGGGAAAGGAGATGATACCTTGTACCTTCGCTCACGAAATTATCTTCCCTTCGTTCCCCGCTTCTCCCTCTCTTTCCTGTAGAGAAAGCAAGCGAATAAATACTTGGGAGGAGTTGATGGAGGATGGAAGCACAAGTGGAAATAATACAAAGTGCGAATTTTAAAGCGCTGGTCTTCCTTGATAGAGACGACGAATACCGATGGATGGTTTCAGCCCATGACATGGCTATATTTACAAGCATGTATATCCCTCTAAACACCAACTAAAAAATATTCTCAATTAATATTATTGGAAAAGATTTAAGTATAATATATATATATATATGTTAAATAACTAATAATGTGTAATAAATATATGTTAAATAACTAATAATGAGTGATCACAGGTACGTGATTACCGATTCTAACATCAGACGAGAAGTTTTGCCTAAGGATAGTTAATCAAGCAGCGAGAGTACAAACACAACTTGCATGAGAAGTCGAGGTAGGAGACGGCAGCCATGGATCATTAAGCTGTATAAACCCCGATGGCGTCGAGGAATTGGCCTGCAAAACCCAACGTAAAAACCCTTTACGTCCCATTTAATAAATTATAATAATATGAGTATAGTATGCCAAAATTCATGACACTATATGAGGAAAATTCACCCTCAATTGTAGCTCTGCATGGATTAAGACACGTGGCAATCACCTAAACCTAGCAACAATAATAATCTTAGAAGGAAATATTTGGCTCATACTATATAATATTTTCTTAGGCCTAGCCTATTTACTATAACATAGATCAAATTCATCTATGAGTCCATTTTTTATTTTGGCTCTAACTGAGTATCGGAGGAATCGAATCAGACACCCTCACCCGAGTTTGATCTTCTTGTAGGTCAATCATCGGGCAAGCATATGAGTACTCGAATTATCCTATGGGCACTTTCAAACTCTTGTACATGTAGCCTAAGACCGAGTTAGATTGACAGAGATGTCATCTACTATCATCCTTATTATTTTTGCACTAAAAAGAGGGTCTCATATCGTAAGAGCACCACACTACGGACCCACTCAACGAGCACTCAAGTGACGGTGCACCATTTCCAACAAGGGAAGTCAACAGTCGACCTTTCCAACCATTGATGCCACTACCTTAGTCTAGACACCTATGCAATATCTGTGCATGTTTAATGACCCTAGTCTCTCTCATCTAGTGGTGACACTGACCCATATACTAGTATCGATCGAAATATTCATGAACCTTACTCAATATGTTCAGACATTGATGGGGATGATGCAGTTGGTCTTGCCCCTACTCTCACAATTGGCTTAGTTAGCACCTACCATCCCTCAATAGTTGATGGCATCGCAAACCTCGATAGAATTGCCCTAAGCTGTCTCGATGTTAGTAATAGCCAAGCTGCCTTAACATGTAGATGCCCTGGCCAATGGGGTCCCAAGATCTTCTATGGTTAAGTTTAGCAGGTTGCATTGTCCTTATTTGACGGCCCTTGAGTTAAAGGCTTAGTCAACAAATTTACAATATATCTTGTAGGTACAACTCTGATAGATTTTCTAATGCTTAGAAGATATACACTATAAGTTCCACACGACGAAGATGAGGAGCTTGGTCGACCTTGCCTTCGTCAAATCCCCCCTTGCTTGACATATACAAGAGGAGCTCATCCACCCAAGCTTTCGATTTCTCAACTTGGAAGTATTTAATGGAGGCACTAATCTGACGAAACAAGTGATAACCTTCCATACTCAAATGGTGCTCTATTGTATATCTGACGCTTGTTAGTCATAGGTGTCCTACAAGTCAATCACGTGAGTGATGTCATATATGTCATGAAACACACTCTTTTTGTTTATTATTATTATTATTTTTTACTTTATATTGTTTGTTGCATATATATATATTGTGATATCCATGGATCTGTGTAATTGAAATCAGATCATGATGAGATCATGATAATAAGACCAATTCACCTTTAAACATAAACCCTAAATAATCTCGATCATAAGTTACTCGAGAGGGATATCGAGATAACCGGACAGACTTGTGTACTGTATACCCATTCATATGATGGAGGTGGCTGGTCTTATATTTACTCGTGTGGGGACATTAGGGATATAGTGTAGTGCTCATTGGAGAATGAGTTCACTAATTGATCTGCTCATGGAATGCTAGATGGTTAATGATACCTCATTGTCAAACAACGATTCCGTCATCCTAGTGATATCTCTGATATTTACACTTGAGACACCAAGGATGTTCTATATAGGTACTCAACTCTTTGATACCGGACTTATAGGCTTAGAAGTTACAAATATAACATAGCTGGTCATCGAGAGTGGCATATAACCTTACGAGGGCTATTGAGTATCGATAGAGGATCATCCACTCTCAGTGTCATGAGAGAAATTTTACATGTGTTTTTGCTCAGACAAATTCTTAACTAGAGTCATTCAAATTGAGAAAGAAAGAGTTCTCCGAGAGAATTCAATTAAAATGAGACTCGAATAGAAACCGTATGGATCAAACAGTACCATGCTTGATATATGGTCTCTAGGGTATTAGATGGATAAAGGACTATAGGTATATAGTAATTAAGAATATATATGTCCAAAAGATTGGATTCCTATGTATCGTATGGGGATTGTGGTGTAGTAACATAGTACGTTTGTAATGGATGAGTTGAGTGAATTATTATGGAAATAATATTTTTGAATCTTTTTGTCGATACTCTTTCTTTTGGTAACTTTGGTCGCTTTGTCCTCTTTCCTTTTTGTTAAATGATCCTCCATTAGAGTTTATATTTTAGATTCTTCATTTTAGATTCTTCTATGAAAAATTCAGTTTCGACTGAAATGCTTATTCAACAGGTTGATTGGAAGATGATCTGTTCATTCTTTCCTCATGCACTCGAAGGGAACTCATCGATTCAAGAAATGTAAAGTGGACAGATTCTTTGATTCTTCTATTGCTACTACAACATGGCAGGAAGACTTGTAAGAACTTTGTTTTGTTACTGTCCTCTTGATTTTGAGGTGGTTCTTCATATGAATCTTCAATCACATCCCACCCAAAGGTCTTGGAAGATGAACATAGTTTGCATTTGACTATTTTAATAATCATAGTGTTCTTCCTCAAAGATGATAAGGTCAATCCGGAATGGGATTGGCTCTTCTGCCTCGGCTGAGACTGGGAGCAAGCAAGTTTCTCCCACGGATGGTAACATTGATGTATAGATGTATTATATAATATGATAGCAGGAGTTACAAGGCTTACAGGCTTTTTTGTATGGTCACCGAGAGTACAAACACAACTTGCATGAGAAGTCGTCGAGGTAGGAGACGGCAGCCATGGATCGTTAAGCTGTATAAACCCCGATGGCGTCGAGGAATTGGCCTGCGCGGGCGAAGAACCCCACGATCCTTTGACCTCCTGCATCCAACTTGAAAGGAGCACCATCTTCCACCCCGAACGGCCCATACGTCCTCTTGTGGGTGGCAAAAGTCAGCGACTTTATCACCACGTAGCCGCCGCAAATGCCATATCGACCACTTATGCATGCCAAGTATTCATCGCGTTCATCATCCAGAATGACCTGCATGCATGACCAAAGCATACGCAGATGAACTGAAAGGTTGCTGATAAGTTGGGGGAACAGAACCGAAGGAGGTGGAGAATGATTAGGGTTTTGGGCACTTGACCTCGGAAAGTTGCCCTCCTCTTCCCCCCCACCAGTCGGTCCACTCGTCGCGGCCGTCGCGTCGGTACAGAATTCTAATGGCGTCCACGGCAACCCCATGGCGAACCATCACCTTTAGGATGCGAGTGCCGGGATCTGCACCCATGTTCCTCTCGCTCCCGCCGGCGCCACCGCAAGGTCCGCAGGTGTAGACCTACACCCAACACAGCAACCTAATAAGCAACGCAAAAGATTCTTCCGCATCTGTGAGCACAGATGATACGTCTGTCATCCCATGTTTCTTGGATTAATCTGGAATTGCGTGGTGTCACACAATGAAAAATGTAGATTTACCACCGAGGGCTTCCTGGCGTGCGAAGTCTCATCAGGGGCCGGTGGCTGACTGCCATCTGACTCCGAGTTCTTATTCCCCCAAGAGGAAGTCCACTGGTAGAGCAGCTTCCAACAGCTGCAGACCTTGGAAAATGTCATGATGTCGAAGGAGATTGGAGAGGTCGAAGAGCATCGAAACAATTTAAGAGTCTGAGAAAGGAGATACCTTGTACCTTCACTCACGAAAATACCTTCCCTTCCTTCCCCACTTCTCCGTCTCTTGGGTTTTCGGTAGAGAATACATTCTTTGGAGTCGATGGAGGATGGAAGCACAAGTGGAAATGGTACCCAGTCTGGTCTTCCTTGATAGAGACGATGACTACTGCCCATGACAGTTTGGCTCCCAAGCCACAACCTAAATTTACATTTATTCTTCCAAATGAGAAACACACACAAAAAACAAAAAAAACAAACTTGCATTTATCTGCTCACAGAATCTACAGGAATTCATGCTACTTGCACAGGCATGATCGAACTTGAGTGAACAGTCAACAGTCGACCTTTCCAACCATTGATGCCACTACCTTAGTCTAGACACCTATGCAATATCTGTGCATGTTTAATGACCCTAGTCTCTCTCATCTAGTGGTGACACTGACCCATATACTAGTATCGATCGAAATATTCATGAACCTTACTCAATATGTTCAGACATTGATGGGGATGATGCAGTTGGTCTTGCCCCTACTCTCACAATTGGCTTAGTTAGCACCTACCATCCCTCAATAGTTGATGGCATCGCAAACCTCGATAGAATTGCCCTAAGCTGTCTCGATGTTAGTAATAGCCAAGCTGCCTTAACATGTAGATGCCCTGGCCAATGGGGTCCCAAGATCTTCTATGGTTAAGTTTAGCAGGTTGCATTGTCCTTATTTGACGGCCCTTGAGTTAAAGGCTTAGTCAACAAATTTACAATATATCTTGTAGGTACAACTCTGATAGATTTTCTAATGCTTAGAAGATATACACTATAAGTTCCACACGACGAAGATGAGGAGCTTGGTCGACCTTGCCTTCGTCAAATCCCCCCTTGCTTGACATATACAAGAGGAGCTCATCCACCCAAGCTTTCGATTTCTCAACTTGGAAGTATTTAATGGAGGCACTAATCTGACGAAACAAGTGATAACCAATACGAAATAGGCTGGTTCACTTCAATCCAACATGATCACTAGGGGTGGTCACATGACATTGCACCATCACGAGGCACTACAGAAATGTAGCAATACGAAATAGGCTGGTTCACTTCAATCCAAGATGATCACTAGGGTGGTCACATGACATTGCACCATCACGGGGCACTACAGAAATGTAGTAGGTGTCCTACAAGTCAATCACGTGAGTGATGTCATATATGTCATGAAACACACTCTTTTTGTTTATTATTATTATTATTTTTTACTTTATATTGTTTGTTGCATATATATATATTGTGATATCCATGGATCTGTGTAATTGAAATCAGATCATGATGAGATCATGATAATAAGACCAATTCACCTTTAAACATAAACCCTAAATAATCTCGATCATAAGTTACTCGAGAGGGATATCGAGATAACCGGACAGACTTGTGTACTGTATACCCATTCATATGATGGAGGTGGCTGGTCTTATATTTACTCGTGTGGGGACATTAGGGATATAGTGTAGTGCTCATTGGAGAATGAGTTCACTAATTGATCTGCTCATGGAATGCTAGATGGTTAATGATACCTCATTGTCAAACAACGATTCCGTCATCCTAGTGATATCTCTGATATTTACACTTGAGACACCAAGGATGTTCTATATAGGTACTCAACTCTTTGATACCGGACTTATAGGCTTAGAAGTTACAAATATAACATAGCTGGTCATCGAGAGTGGCATATAACCTTACGAGGGCTATTGAGTATCGATAGAGGATCATCCACTCTCAGTGTCATGAGAGAAATTTTACATGTGTTTTTGCTCAGACAAATTCTTAACTAGAGTCATTCAAATTGAGAAAGAAAGAGTTCTCCGAGAGAATTCAATTAAAATGAGACTCGAATAGAAACCGTATGGATCAAACAGTACCATGCTTGATATATGGTCTCTAGGGTATTAGATGGATAAAGGACTATAGGTATATAGTAATTAAGAATATATATGTCCAAAAGATTGGATTCCTATGTATCGTATGGGGATTGTGGTGTAGTAACATAGTACGTTTGTAATGGATGAGTTGAGTGAATTATTATGGAAATAATATTTTTGAATCTTTTTGTCGATACTCTTTCTTTTGGTAACTTTGGTTGCTTTGTCCTCTTTCCTTTTTGTTAAATGATCCTCCATTAGAGTTTATATTTTAGATTCTTCATTTTAGATTCTTCTATGAAAAATTCAGTTTCGACTGAAATGCTTATTCAACAGGTTGATTGGAAGATGATCTGTTCATTCTTTCCTCATGCACTCGAAGGGAACTCATCGATTCAAGAAATGTAAAGTGGACAGATTCTTTGATTCTTCTATTGCTACTACAACATGGCAGGAAGACTTGTAAGAACTTTGTTTTGTTACTGTCCTCTTGATTTTGAGGTGGTTCTTCATATGAATCTTCAATCACATCCCACCCAAAGGTCTTGGAAGATGAACATAGTTTGCATTTGACTATTTTAATAATCATAGTGTTCTTCCTCAAAGATGATAAGGTCAATCCGGAATGGGATTGGCTCTTCTGCCTCGGCTGAGACTGGGAGCAAGCAAGTTTCTCCCACGGATGGTAACATTGATGTATAGATGTATTATATAATATGATAGCAGGAGTTACAAGGCTTACAGGCTTTTTTGTATGGTCACCGAGAGTACAAACACAACTTGCATGAGAAGTCGTCGAGGTAGGAGACGGCAGCCATGGATCATTAAGCTGTATAAACCCCGATGGCGTCGAGGAATTGGCCTGCGCGGGCGAAGAACCCCACGATCCTTTGACCTCCTGCATCCAACTTGAAAGGAGCACCATCTTCCACCCCGAACGGCCCATACGTCCTCTTGTCGGTGGCAAAAGTCAGCGACTTTATCACCACGTAGCCGCCGCAAATGCCATATCGACCACTTATGCATGCCAAGTATTCATCGCGTTCATCATCCAGAATGACCTGCATGCATGACCAAAGCATACGCAGATGAACTGAAAGGTTGCTGATAAGTTGGGGGAACAGAACCGAAGGAGGTGGAGAATGATTAGGGTTTTGGGCACTTGACCTCGGAAAGTTGCCCTCCTCTTCCCCCCCACCAGTCGGTCCACTCGTCGCGGCCGTCGCGTCGGTACAGAATTCTAATGGCGTCCACGGCAACCCCATGGCGAACCATCACCTTTAGGATGCGAGTGCCGGGATCTGCACCCATGTTCCTCTCGCTCCCGCCGGCGCCACCGCAAGGTCCGCAGGTGTAGACCTACACCCAACACAGCAACCTAATAAGCAACGCAAAAGATTCTTCCGCATCTGTGAGCACAGATGATACGTCTGTCATCCCATGTTTCTTGGATTAATCTGGAATTGCGTGGTGTCACACAATGAAAAATGTAGATTTACCACCGAGGGCTTCCTGGCGTGCGAAGTCTCATCAGGGGCCGGTGGCTGACTGCCATCTGACTCCGAGTTCTTATTCCCCCAAGAGGAAGTCCACTGGTAGAGCAGCTTCCAACAGCTGCAGACCTTGGAAAATGTCATGATGTCGAAGGAGATTGGAGAGGTCGAAGAGCATCGAAACAATTTAAGAGTCTGAGAAAGGAGATACCTTGTACCTTCACTCACGAAAATACCTTCCCTTCCTTCCCCACTTCTCCGTCTCTTGGGTTTTCGGTAGAGAATACATTCTTTGGAGTCGATGGAGGATGGAAGCACAAGTGGAAATGGTACCCAGTCTGGTCTTCCTTGATAGAGACGATGACTACTGCCCATGACAGTTTGGCTCCCAAGCCACAACCTAAATTTACATTTATTCTTCCAAATGAGAAACACACACAAAAAACAAAAAAAACAAACTTGCATTTATCTGCTCACAGAATCTACAGGAATTCATGCTACTTGCACAGGCATGATCGAACTTGAGTGAACAATACGAAATAGGCTGGTTCACTTCAATCCAAGATGATCACTAGGGTGGTCACATGACATTGCACCATCACGGGGCACTACAGAAATGTAGTCCAGTTTTCGGAGGTATGGATCAGAAGAACATATCAAAGAGATGATTAAGCAAGGAAACACTTCTAGTCTTGTGACTCCCACAAGGTCCACTACGTATGCTCCTTTTGAAAGATCACCATTTAGCAGCCACTCCAGTTTTCGGAGGTATGGATCAGAAGAACATATCAAAGAGATGATTAAGCAAGGAAACACTACTAGTCTTGTGACTCCCACAAGGTCCACTATGTATGCTCCTTTTGAAAGATCACCATTTAGCAGCCACATGCAAAATCAAAGAGCTCATCTTGGGTCAAGTCAATATGGACCAGGCAATCCTCCCTTCATTTTAGGAGTAATGTCTTGATTTGGAGGCACGCTGAATGGTTTGCCTTGTTTATCCCTAATCTGATGTTCAGAAACATCATCCCTTCCATCTTCTGTAATGATTCTGTCCTTTGCACTTGATCCAGCATAAATGAAACTTCCTACAATCACCTAGAAAGTAGAAAGGCATTATTTGATGTTTTAAGGACCAGATGTTCCAAAATGAAATGGGAAGAAAAGAACCATAACACTAAGATTCAAGTAAGTGCATAAATTTAGCCGAGTCAACTAAGAACTATTTTAAGTTCCTCGTCGCATAGCTGGTTCTGAATGAGGTTCAGATAAGATGCATATGACAGTGTACTAAATGCCTCGATGCATACAACCAAGTAGTGGAAAGAAATAATATGAGTTCCAATTATGATAAACAAAGTATAACTGAAATCCTTGGCACGACTAAATGTTTAATCGCTATCAGTGCATCTAAAACTGAAAGTGTAAGCCAATAAATTGGTTAGAACTTATTAATTATATCTTAACATTATCTCACATTTGGGATGACCGATTGCTCACTAAACATGTGAAACTTGAATTGCACAAGGGAAATTACACAACAATGGAGCCCAAAAATTAGGACCTCCAGATCTAATACCATGGTTATCTTAGCCACAGTCAATCCATTCTAAAAGCATATGCTGATGGAGAAGACCAAAAAGTTAAACATTCTAATGCTAGGGTCAAAGTAATTTACCTGTACAGGTTTGGCAGCTATGAGTGATCCACCGACAAGTCCACCAATCACTCGACCATAAGGACTAGAAAGAGAGATGCATAGCCCTCTACTTTGGCTATGGAATCCATCATTATTTGTTGGCAAGTACAGTCCAGACAAGCAAAGTATCTCAAAATGGCCCTATATAATTTGCCAAACCCCATTATATAGTTATAAAAATTGGACTTTGGACAATGACTGAAATGAAAGAGTTTAAGACAGAAAAGTTCTCAAACAGCATTAGACAGCTGAAGCTATCCTATTATTGAGTCGATCCAGGACAACTCAGACAATTACAAATTACTGCAGCATGTAATCACCAAAGTAATTGTAAGAGACAAATAACATGTGATACACAATGCAAACTCAAATACACTAGAATCCATATTCACTTACAAACACAAATGAATTTTAGTGGCACTTACCTGTAGTGCAAACTAGCAATGACAACTTCCTGATATGCAAAACTAAAAATTCATATATTTGGCAGATATGGGCAGGCATTAGATGTCTCCTGTTAGTAATGAAATGTAATGCAATTTAATCACTAACAAAATGGAAGTTTGCTCTTTGAATGCTAAAAGCATATCGCTGACATTTACAGTTTTTTTTACAATTTAATCATCAATCAATTTCATCCAGATGCTGACGACCAAGGTGAGTCTACTTTCATCACTTGCATACATTTCAAAGGTTTCTATTCAGTAGATAAAGAGTTGTAAATATATCTTCCATTTAATACCAAAGATATCAGGCTTTGAAATGCTAAAAAGGAATTACAAAAAATGGAAAAGAAAAAAAATACCTGATGAAGGAATATCTAAAAAATGAAAATTTGACCTCATAAGTGACCATGATGCCAGAAGTTCCAGGCTTGTGAAGTGTAACTGTGGACACAGCACCATATGCTGAGAGGATAAAAACAGCCCTGGGTCCCTGCTTTGAAAATGACATAATCTTCTCTGAAATGTTCTGCATGAGAATGAAGATGATCATATTAATCACCAATTTTTAGTAGAAGTTCTTACGGCTTCTGCATCTGAAACCCTCAACATAACTATATTTATATTCCTATAAACACCAACTAGAAAATATTCTTAATTTGTATTATTGGAAAAGATTTAATCTGTATCACTAGTAACCCAGGATTCAACCGACCACAAAATTTCCTTTCTTCATGATATATTTAGCTTAGGTTATTCTCTTGCAGAACTTCCTTATTTTCCCAACCATGCATTTCAGCCATCTACTTCCAAATTCTCTCTCTCAGATGTCAGTTGTCACACATACACACAAATGAAAAAAAAAGATTCACTTGACCTCCAAAACTTTGCTATTAGTGTTGTACATTTCTTTCTCCACATAAAAAGCAAATGGAGTAACTAATTTTCTTTCTGTTTCATCTCTGCTACCATACCACATACCCAGTTTGTATGCATTAGACTTGTTCAAATTCTTTACCTCATCTGATTATTATAGATTTTGTTGCTCTAAACATATTTTTTTTAGAAAAATTCAAAAATTATTACTTCAGAAATAAATACAACAAAAAATGTTCCATATTCTCTAACCAAGCACAACTTGATTGATATGTAATTTGTTGCAATAAAGTCAAGGACCTTTAAGGGATCACATCCATTTGACAACCTTTGGAAAATCTACAGTGGAAACTAGATCATTTATAAGTATGATGATTGCCATAGCCATATAAAATATTTCTATATCAACAGCATGGGAATTTAGGACTAAACATATACCTGTATGCTTTGTGCAGCAAAAGCATGCATGACAAACAGATAAACAATTTATATATATACATATAAAATAACCAATACCATGTAACAAATAGATCTCACACAAAAACTCTATGGATTCCCAGCCATAAACTTGTTTGACATAAAGTAATGCACCATGTACAGGGTTCTCAGTGGCAGTTTTGGATATGCTGAATAGGAACCACATCACACATTTATAACAAAAAAAAAATATATCCGAGAGGAAAGAGGCAACACATGATAAAAATGAAGCCATAGAATTCATACCTCACCTACTGCAATCATCATGACATGGGGAGTAAAACCAACTCCAGCTGAAGTAACAATCCATTCACCTGTTGCAGAGTGGTAGGCAAAAGTTTTAAGATTCAGTATTATAGATTGCATCCTAGATGTAGAGTACCAAGAGATTTTATGAGTATCTCATAGCCTGCCTACAAAAAATAAAAGTCAATGCAGAATACATGCCCTTTAATCAATAAAGGTGAGTGCAACAACACAGCATTAAAGCACATATTGACAGAATTAAAAACAGCGATTTAAACCCATCAACTCTGCCTTGAATTACTTACTGGCAGATGATTGAAAAGATGGAGATTGTCAAAGGTTGCAAGTGGTATGCAGATCAGTAACAGGTCAGCTTTTACCCAAAACCCTGACTTTCTAAAACATACAATCTCTACCAGAAACACGATCATCATGAAAAAGGAGAACCTTTTACGACCCATTCAACAAATTATAACTGTGAGTTTATACTATGCGAAAATTCATGATCCTCCAATTCACTAAAGCATGTTAAGAACAAAGAACTACAGGACATTGAGACTTAACTAAATCACAGAGTCTGATAGAGGGTAAATCAAAGAAGAACTATTATAATAACACCAGAATGTCACTGTATCTGATGGTATTGACAACTACTTCACGAGAATGCACAAAAAATCGAAAGTCTACTCGTTTTTATGGTGTTACTGGTGTCCCCCTTAGTCTTCTTTAGTTCAGCTTTGCTACGGTGGCAATGGATTCACCAAAATTTCAAAAATGAGGATTTTTGCCACCAGGAATACGAATAACCAATAATCGAGCATTTACTCGAACACCTGATGGTTAAGATTCCAAATGACCTCACAGGGTTCCAAGAGTCGGGAAGAATCACTCCTAAACACTAATGCTTGCAGTGCAACCACTAATCACCATTTCGTTCGATATAGTCACGGAACAATGCAAGATTCCATCGAAGGAGATATTTCTCTACTCACCAAGCCGCCGACCGCCCGGCGGCCTGCCTCTTCGCCGCTTATGTATGGAAGCTTCGGATCCATCGCACCCATACCCTCGCGGCCTACCCGGCTTCGCCTCCTCCGGCTCTTCCTGGCCCGCTATCGCGCCGAAACCGCCACCAGGGAGGGACGATTCCACCGAGCATGTCACCGAGCTGGCGCCGTCGGAAGGCGCTGCCGAGCTCGCTGCGGATTTCGGCAACGGCGGGAAGCCCGGGGGAGCGGTGCCCACCAGGTCGGGGCGCGGAGTTCCACCCATGGCTAGAATGCGAAATGAGGAGTTGACAAGGACCTACAGATGAACAAAATAAAACCACCTCTCACCCTTCCTTTTCTCCTCCTGCTCCTCCTCGTCCTCGTACGCCCGCGCTCCGTGAAAATAATCCAAGGATGGCAACAGAAAACAGCGGCACGGAATGGGCCCTTTGTCGGAAGCTGCGGCCTCCAGTTCCGCGAACTGCTCCGCCCGGAACCCTCGAGGAAATGCTGGTGTGGAAGAGGGCGGGAGAGCGCGCGCAGCAAGAGTGCAAATGTCACGCGGCGGTGTCGAGGCCCGACTCTTCTGAGCCCTCTCGCTCTACACTCTCTGCAAAAGAGAAAATAAACGGCACACCAAGCAGCAACAAAACGCCATCGTCTGCCTTGGCGGAGACATGAACCAGGGTGTCCCTCCCACAAAAACTATGACGTGTACGCCTAGAAACCTGTGTACAAGGGTCCCACGCGTACATCCCTCCTCGCAAACATCGCCCACAGATGCTACATCACACACACACACACACACACACACACACTATATATATATATATATATATATAAAGTTAGATTTGTACATATTTGGCCTGCATTTGCATAAAACTAGGCTACATATAAATGGATCTACAGGTCCATGCAAATTCCATCTAGGTCCACACTGATTTGTCTTAGATTTGTGTTGATCTAGGTTAATTCCGTGCAAATCTTCATTTAAGGAACAAATCTAGGCCAAACCCATGCTATCACAGACTTATCTAATTTGCCTAACCCCCAAGTGACATTTGTTCACAAAGGGACTACCCTAGTTATAACACTGCAATTCTGAAGCGACGCCAATCTCATCAGACACAAGCTGCATCATCTGGTAATGTGCGCAACGAAGGCATCCAACTCGGCTCGTGAAGCTCCTCCCTCCGCTATCGCCTCCCTCACAGCTTCCCCTATGACCCTTGCTCGTTCTCTTATTTCTCTCCCTTCGTCGTAGACCATCACCCGCTTGATCGCCTCCTCGATCACCGCCCGCGTCGTCACCTGGTCGGCCCGAGGCGTCCACTCTCCGACCGTGACGCCCGCCTTCAGGTGCCCCGTCACCAGCGCCGCGATCGTCGGTTGGTCCGAGTGCATGGGCCACGCTATCACGGGCACGCCCATGCACAAGCTCTCCATGCACGAGTTCCACCCGCAGTGGCTCACGAACGCGCCCGTCGCCGGGTGGGACAGGATATCCAGCTGCGGCGCCCACCCCCGCACCACCAGTCCGGTCCCTGCCACCTTCTGTTCGAACTCCGGTGGCAGCTCCATCCGTCGGACGTGTCCGTTGTCCTCGGCGGCGAAGATGTCTCCCCTGTCGGCGTCTCTGAGCACCCAGATGAAGCGCTGCCCGCTAAGCAACAGCCCGTTCGCCAGTTCCTCCACCTGCTCGTCGGCCATCGCAGTAGTCGTCCCGAAAGCGACGTAGACGACCGACGCTGGGGGTTGCTTGTCCAACCAATATAGGCATTCGTGTGGCTGTCGACCGCGGCCTCCGTCGATGATTGCCATCGGACTCAGTGGCCCGAGGGTGAAAATCTTCCTGTCTCGAAGCTTAGGTTCCCGAGCTAGAAGGTCAATGAACTCGCCCTCGATAGCGCGGCAGGTGTTGAGCAGCCTTCCGGCGCTGGCAGTGTTCTCGTCCATGCGGCGCCTTGCAAAGGCCCCGAACTCTTCGGTGGTGATGCCGTCCAAGGGAGGGAGGGCCAAGCCGCGATCTCTCAGCTCGTCGGCGGCCGATGGGCGATCGTAGACGAATTGGAACAGGGCCGGGAGGCAACAGAAGTTGTATGACTCCGCGTTGTGTAGGGCGGCGGCCTCGACTGCGGCGAAGGAGGCGAGGGAATCGTGGACGACGACTACGCGGCGGGAGGAGGCGGAGAGGGAGCGGAGGAGGGCGGAGAGCGGGTTGTCCAGGTGCTCGAACGCGTCGAACATGGGCTGGAGGTGGGCAGGGAACCTGGTCGTGGTCGAGTTTCGGTCAGGAGGCGGGCTAGGGAAAGCAGGGATGGGGAGCTCGTGGAAGTGAAGCCGGGAGTCTCCGCCCCAGGCAGGGTTGACCCTGGATTTGGCCTGGCGGATGTGGATGGCGGAGGTGGCGAAGTGAACGGAGAGGCCGGGGCGGCCACAGAGGAGGAGGGCGACATGGTGGAGCTGGGCCAGGTGGCTCTGCGCCGGTAAGGGGACGACCACCACCACCACATCTTGAGCTTCCTCTTGTCTTGCTGCTTCCATCGCTGCCTCCGGTCGCAATTCAATGGTGGAATAGTCTCTCACTCTCTCTCTCTCTTTCTCCGCCTCCCATACAAATATCAGTTTCGCTACGGCTTGTCTTATATTAATAGTCCACAACTCCAACACGATGGAGATCGTCAAAGGTCGAATGTGGCGTTCGGAGTTTTAAATGGGTTGAGAGGCGAAGGTTAATCGGACGGCAATAACAGCGATGTGCTGCCATTCAGTAATGAAATGACAGGTCATCAATCATCCATCACCCGTACGTCATTACCAACTGCAATGACTAATCCATCAGCAATGAGATTATGAATAATAAGATCATTTATTTTCCCGTAAAGTGTAGCATAATGGTGTGTGATAGGGATAAAAATGGCGACATGATGCGTCATGACATCAACTACAAAAGAGTGAGCATTAACGCCGATTTGACGCGCGCCAACGTCAGTCGTCCCCGGGCAACCTCGTCACCTGACCCCGCACGACCGGCCGAGGCAGGGGGGACGTCGACCGAAGCTTCGCCCATACCCTGCGGCAGTTCGGTCCTCCACGCAACATCAATGGCGATGTCGGACGCCATCAGAGGTACGGTCTTGCCCCGACGGGCCGTCACATCAGGTAATACCATGACATGCCTATAAATACCCCTAGGCTCTGGAAGAGGGGGACAACACAAAAAAACACCATCCAAACCACATCACTAACTTGATCGTCGGAGGGGTCGGGCCGAGCTTCCAACCCGACCTGTGTGCAGGAACGAAGACGAGGCGCCTCACACCGGACGTACAGGCGAGGAGCCCCTTCCCGGAGGAAACGACGACCCCCCTTCACAGTCCCGAGGAACACCCGCGCAAGATTCTCGTCATTCGGAGCCCCAACCAAGCCGTTACGGCCCCGAGGCCACGGCATAAAACTGTTTGCACTAACAGATTGGCGCTAGAAGGAGGGCCCGAATGTCGAGCGATCATCAAACCCACTCTGATGAACCAGCGGCCGCCGGGCTACACCCGGCCACCACCCCGGAAGGGCACCCCCCGCGCGATGAAACCCGAGATGAGCGCCCTGCCGCAACCTCGGAGCGCTACTGGCGGTTGTTCAACGACCCGGGTTTGTCGCCGCCCGACGGCGCCCCCGTCGGCCCGTCGCCTGTATCACCCGGGGCCTTTCACGACCTCGCTCATCAAGTCCGGGCTTTGACGGCGTGATTCAAACCATCCTTCCGCTCGTCTCCCATCCAACGCCCCCACAACCCCTACAACAGCGGGAACCCGCCGCCCGGA
>LVTN01000080.1:133169-155451 GCA_001649415.1 Musa itinerans | reverse complement strand
TCTACCGGCCCCATTGACTTCACTCAAACGTGGGTCAATGGAGCTTCCAAACGTGGGAGACTTATGCTTGGTGGTCATCCAGAAATGGATGAATCACATTATGTATGTGATCCCACAGCGCCCTCTATGTTTTTGATATAATATTCAAAGCTTTGGTTATGAGTTTATATTTATGCTTTGGATAAAAATGGAATGCATGCTACATCAAAAATGACATACAAGCTTGTGTTTATTATTCGGTTCACTTGTTATACTTTGAAGTGTTTCGTATGTCATTGTTATGCTCCCAAACACTCTTACGCCTTTAATATGCACATAAATGCTTCATGTGTCATTTGATACATGCCTAAATGCTTCTTTTGCCAATGAAATGCTCCAATTTCCTTTCTCCTATTGTTATGTCTAACGCCTGTTTTTGAATGAGGTAACTCTTTGTGATTTTATATCAAATGAGATGATTTCAAATGAATACTTGTATTTCTGTTTTTGTATCTTGATACTAAGCCTGCTTGAACTTCTCCTATCGCTATGGATACGTTAGTTGTACCTCAATCATAATCTAGTAGTTATAGGGTAGTTATTATTAAGTCCTAATAATCTAGTAGTTATAGGGTAGTTACCATTAGGTCCTATAAATAGGATCATAGTTCAGTAATATATATAGAGAGTTATCATTAGGTCATTTCGATTCAAAAAAACTGATGTAATATTTAAAATAAGAAAATTAATAAAAACACTTACAAGATATTCTAAGCGCACAAACTCTCTACGTAGATAATTATGAATCAAATCTCTGACACCCGGCAACTCGGTTCGAGTTCGAGCGGAGGAACTGAAACCTCCTTGTGCGGTCCAAGCCGCCGTGATTCCAAACATGGAGGCTTTGGTGGAGGCGCCCGATGCCAGGAGCAAGAAGAGGAAGCTGGAAACCGATGCGTTCCAGGACTCCGATTTCTGCAAGCTGCGCCACGCCTCATGGCCTAGAATCTTGTGACCAAGGGCTTGGATATGGATGCGCGCAATGCCAGGAACAAGAAGAGGATGCTGAAGACCGATGGGTTCCAGGACTCCGATTTCTTCAAGCTGCGCCTCATGGCCAAGAATCTTTGTGATCAAGGGTTTGGATACGGAGGCGATGTTAAATTTCTTCCTCCGGAACTTTCTCATGGCTCTTTGCCATGTTTCTTTATCAGGTTATTTCTTTTATTGCTTCCGAGCTGTGGGATTCGGTAGTCCTTTATTTTAATTTCTAAAGCGCAAAAAAAAAAAGAGATGTTACTTGACCTTTGGCAATTCTAAACCCCAGAAAACCTTACTAGCATGATAATAACAGGACAACATTATCTGAACATAACAGGGCAAGGTGTTAGTTTCCTTATTGGAGTTGGTATATGAATTTTCATGTCTACAACAGACACTGACAAACTTTTGCACCTCTTGAAATGTATATGAAATTTGATGTAATTGTATAGAGTGAAGAGATCTTTAGAGTCTAAATAAATACATCGAATACAAAAGAGATGACAGTGGAGAATTAATGATAAACCTATCTCCACTTGTTCTTGTTTGGGGTTCACTCTTTTTTGCAATTGTTTCTTGTTAAATCATCTTAACTGGTCTGCTGACTTTGTCCTTGGGAATATTAGAAACTCCACAGGAGCTTATTTTTCATTGTGATTCATAATTTTAGAATTTAATTAAGCAATAATTGATGCATGTACCTCAATAAATGCCGAAAACAACACCTGCTGAAAACAAGACCACATCCTATCATGCTAATTCATAATCATCAGCCTTGGATCATGACTACCAAGCTAATTAAGCAATTACATTGCTTTAAGCATCTGAAGTTGGTTCTCTTTTTTATCCTTTTGTAGGTGTGTTGTTTCATTCCTTGCTATAAAATGATAGGCTGTCAACAAGAAGAAGCCGTAATGTCCCATCTATTTCGAGCAAGAAATATAACATGATAGGAGGTCTGTCTTGAAATATGACATTGTTTGCTTAACTGATATGTTACATATTCTTGTCAAAACAAGGTAGTTGAACTTGTTTCTTATGCACAACTAGCAAACTTATAATGATATTGCTTGTATTTAACTGTTGCCCTGTTGACTTCCAAATCAATATGTATAAGATTACAGTTTATTGTCATTTATGTATACTGTTTTGTTGTTGGTGCTGTTATTGTCATTTTTCTTAGAGGTTGAAGATGATGCAGAATTTTACCCAGGAACTGAGAGGTGATGTGGCCTCTTCTGAGGTGTAAAAATCCATCTGAAATAGAATCTTGTTCTGGATTCAATAGTGATGAATTATTGGACAAGCTCCAAGATGATGAAAAACTGAAGGCACAACTTCAATCTGGTGATGCTTCAACCGTTCCAGAAAAATTATGTCAAGCTACAAAGATCACAAACATCTCAGACAATTTTTGGAGATTGCACATTTAAAAATAATGCACAAGTGAAGGAAAATGCAAGGTAACTTGTTGAAGCATTTCTTGGAATTATCTTTTAAGTTCAGCTTCATCGAGACCCTCATTGATACTTGTTCTGCACAAGCTAAGTCTTGTACATTTGAGGTCAAGATATGCATTATTAGAAATAATCTGGAATAATTGCTAACTTGACTCCACTGAAATCCTAGATGTACTTTTCTTTCATTAGTGAAATCTCCTTTCTTAGAAATCAACCGATATATTTGCTAACTCAACCCAATTGAGCTCCTAGATAGTGAACCTCTTTTGAAGACAAAAATACTAAAGTTTGAGGACAAATACCTCAACTTCAGAAAATTCAGCTGGAACAATCACCGGCTCAACCCCCTTGCAAATTTAGTTTGTGGTCCTTTTCCATCAAAACAATATCATGGGCTTGGGCACAAATTCTGCATTCTAAAGTTTGGGGTCAAATTTTCCATCTTTAAAGAAACTTCCAAGTTCATGGTTAAATTACCATTCTTCAAAACCTTCTAACTTTGTGATCAAATTTTCTACTTTTAAAATTCTTCCAAGTGTGAAACCAAATTCCTCACTCTTAGAAATCTCAAACATAACCCATGAAGAATGTACCAAGGCACCACATATGACTAAATCTTTCACATTCGGGTACATGATTGATGCTAATTTTGAACAAAAATCCTATTTTTATGCTACAAATTCTTCATATCATTGATGTACATTAGAGGTATAGATTTGATTAAACCTTGCGAGATAAGAAGCAAGTGATAAAGGTTTGGTTTCATGTGTGTCATGCATATTTTATCTTTTAGCACTTCAATATGAATTCTCTCAATCAGAAAATTCTTGGCATATCATGGGGAATTAATGATAAATGTAGGTGATCATTTAACGTAAGGTTTATCATTTCGGGTACCGAACTTGTCTTCATGATCTGTCGGACCAGTAGATAATGGTCAAGATGAAAATGAGGGAGAAGAGGAAGGAGCAGTGGAGGAATAGAGGAGGAAGGAGGAAAGAAGGAAGAAGGAAGAAGAAGAAAGAAGAGGAGGAGAAGAAGCAGCGGCATCATACATGAGAAGAGGGCTTGCGTTCATGAGCCCTAATTTGTTTTTTTTTTCTTTTTTTAACACTGAGTTAGACAGGGCCCCAACACTTTTTTGTTTTTTATTATTTCAACCAGATCATCCGAAGCAGGGTGGCCTGTGTATCAGCCCATGCTCGGACTGATACATACCACCTGTACCATACCATTTTGGGCAGTACAGCAGTCCTTGATTGAACGTCTCCAGCCATTGTTAAATAAAAACCTTCACTGGTGAAGTGACTGAGGTTGTTTACAAACATATATATGTAAATCTTAAGTCTCTTTTAAGGATAGATTTATAATCCCACAATTAACTAGTTCAAGAAAAAACTGAATGCATCCTGTCTCAAGTGAAAATAGTCGATGAAGTTGCCATTTTGGTACCAGCATGGGTACACCTCGTGGATTTAAGGATTCAATGTCCTCCAGGTCTCTCTCCTTAAGCTAGCAACTAGGCACATAGATGAAGCTTATTTCTATCTCAAGAGTTATATTTGGACATGTTTCTTGTGATATTACAGCAGCAGCAAACTACCAATGATCAAGGATTAATATGACATTTTCTCTCTTTGGTGATGTTCTTTGCTTTTTCTCTGCTTAGATCCTGTTAAACATTTAATTGACATATGGTTGATTGCTTGCTAGTATTACATGTTATTATTGGTCAAGTTGATTTCCTGTTGATAAATATTTCTGGTTTCTATAATGTTGGAAGCAACACACACACACATATATATATATAGTACACTTGCAATACAGTCTGATGATGCAATAAAATAACAGTTGTATCCCATATTAAATATGCAAGTTTCTTTGGCTTAAATGTTATTTGGCAATTAATTGATATATGGTTGATCATTTACTAATATTGCATGTGTGATTAATTATTGAATTGTTTTCTGGATGCAATGTGAAAAGATCTCTTTAAATGCTTCCGGTGCCCATAATATGGGAAATATAAGTATGAGCAACTAGTACACTTGCAGAATACATGCTGGCAATGTGATAGCATTACAACTGAATCCCATATAAATATGCAAGTTGAATTCAAAAACATACAAGTGTTATACGTCTTGATGATATAATAGCATGACAGCTGAATCCCATATGAAGTTGAATTATGCAAGTTTGGTCTAGCTTTTTTTTTTTAATTTCAGCCCTCAGGGTTGATCTGAAACTTTTGTAACTATGTTTGAATTTCTTAATATGTTAGTCAATTACATTAGATCATACTAGGTTGCAATGTAATCTAGGTTCTGTTTTGAATTTTATGTCTGTTGCATGTCTGGAATTTGAATTCTCAGAGTGTATTTTATCACAAGCATCCATCTCATCGAATTCAATTTATCTCAGCTATTATTTGAAATATAATTAATAAACCTTTGCTGTATCTATCAATGTAAGATTTTAGATGGGTTGACAACAGCACAAACTTTAGCAATTTTAGGTGAAAGCTTGCAACTGTTGTTTCTTTCCTATGTTACCTTTCCATTTTTTTCATTTATTCAATCTTCTTTCCTCCTAGTGAATGATTGAGTCATTCTAATCCATGTGACTTTGGAAGTTTGGACTGAAGACTGTTCAAAAGGTTCAGCACAACACAACAGCACAGTGCCCCTCTCGTTGTATTGGGTTTGCTGCATTTGATTCTCTTCGAGAACATACTGGTGGATCACATAACAGGATTTACCTAACAAAGTCCCCTTCAGAAGACAAGAAACGTTTGCCCATAATTGTTGCCTCATGTTGGCCATTAACTAGGATTAATTATTGCAAAACCCTTGTTGACTTTTTTCATCTACTTTCTCCAAACTTAGACTGAATTAATGGATGGGCAGATGCTGGTTAACTTGGAGCATCATGCTCCCCTACTATATGTTTCTATAAGACTCAGATAAGCATATGCATGAACTGGCAGAAAGTTATTAAATATGAAAAATAAAACTTTACTTCGGCAACCAGAGTGAGATATAAATTGTACACATACATGGTTGTCAAACCAAGGTTTCCCTCCTGTTTGTTCTCTATCTCTCTTTCTTTCCCTGCTTTGGTTCCCTTCTTTACAGGATGGTGTCTATGTCTGAGCAAACTTCTCTGCAGCTCCCTGTGCTGGACATCTCTCAACCAGTGCTGACCACCTCCCTCTCTTCACTGTACCAAGCATGCAAGGGCTGGGGCTTCTTCTACATCACCAATCATGGCATCAACAAAGACCTCTACGACCATCTTCATGCTCTCGCTCATCAAGCCTTCAACCTCCCATTGGATGCCAAGCTGAAGATAGGGCCGTTGACTGCGGTGGGCACTTACACTCCTCACTTCATAGCATCGCCATTCTTTGAGAGCCTCCGAGTCTCAGGTCCAAACTACTTTGCATCAGCAAAGGGATCGAGCGATGCCATCTTTGAGCAACCTAACGTCGAGTTCTGGTGAGTATAGTGTTAGTTTCTCTGTTCCATAGTTGTCATGTTCTTGTGTTGAATGCAGTCTTGCTCCTTATTTTGCAGCCACATATTGCAACAGTATGGGGAGGCCATGGTAGACTTATCTAGGAGGATCTTGGCAATCCTTTTGATCTGTTTGGGTGATGGAATTGAGACCAAGTACTATGATTCTGAGTTCAGTGCGTGCCATGGATATCTAAGGATAAACAACTACTCGAGACCTGAGGAAAGTAGCATGGACGAGGTGGAAGGGCTCGGAATGCACACTGACATGAGCTGCATAACGATACTGTATCCCGACGAGATGGGTGGGCTTCAAGTGCGATCAAAGGAAGGTAAATGGGTGGACATAATCCCGGTCAAGGGGGCACTGGTTGTTAACATTGGAGACTTGCTGCAGGCTTGGAGCAATGGACGTTTACGTTCGTCTGAGCACCGGGTGGTTCTGAAGCAAACGGCCAACCGGTTTTCGCTTGCCTTCTTCTGGTGTTTCGAGGACGAGAAGGTTGTGGCAGCACCGGAGGAAGTGGTGGGGGATGGGGGGAAGAGGATCTACAGGCCATTTGTCTGCCGAGACTACATCAAATTCCGAGAGAACAGCGAGCGAGGAAGGTTCGACAAGGTCGGCTACACGGTCGACGACTTTGCTGCAACACAAGATGCATGATCCAGAGAGACTACTACATCAAAAGCCGTTTCTGTGTCTGTGTATGTGTGCGCATCAAGTTGTTACTGCTTGTTCAGTACATTCTTTAATTGATGGATTAGTAGCTAGATTTACTTTGGATATGAGCATTCTCTCATCTTTCCATCCCTTGGGAGTTTGTGGTCAAGATTGATGCCACCTCCCACAGATAGATCTGTCGAGTGTTGACTTTTGTGTGGGTGTCTAAGTCCACCTGAGTACTTCCCCTCCTTCCCGGAAACAGCAGGAGATGAGATTGTTAAGGTGGCTGAGACATTATTTACTTGCAAATTGTGGTGCTCAACGTGCATTCAGTGCTTCTCTTACAATGTTGACAGAGTCCATCTACAACAACTCATTAAACTACACAATGCACGACATGTAACTTGTGCAAGTAAACATGCAAAGATGAACTGAGTGTGTTCATTTCTTGGCTTCTTTCATGGTTCAAAAAGCATTTCTCATATTGAAATGTCAACGTGATTGCTTGAAGCACTACTAAAGTGTTTTTGTCCAATGCACAAGGAACAAAGTTGGAAGGTCTCCCATCCCATGTGAGGTTGTGAAAAATTAGCTTTCTTCAAGATTGTTTGTGATGTATGCGAGTGTCTTCGATTGAAATGGTCGATCCACTAACTTTAGGATTGAAATAGATGATGATCGTAGTAATGATAATGATAATGATAATGATATTTATTGTGCTAATAATAAGTATTGATGGGTGACAATAACTTAGATAATTTCTAGAAGAGAAACAAGATTCCATAGTAATGTCTTGAAATTCGGATTAAGATCATAAATATCACTAATTTTTATGTGTTTATTGATTAATATTTGTAGTATCAGAAGAACCATCTTCCAAATTATTTTTCTTTTTTAGACAAAGCATGTTCTAGGAGTTTGATAAATTACATTTTTTTTATAAAGATATTAGCTAATTTAATTGATAAAAATCTTGATAGACTATCGTAAGATCTTGGGCTCGAATTTCGCCTTCATCGTTTAAAAAAAAAAAAGAGTTCAAATAGTAGATCGAAGATTTTTGAATTTACATGAAATATTCTTTATTTTGATTAAAAACTAATTTTATTTTTATTTGATAGTGACGTGATAATTAAATAGTTGGAATTATACAAATCTTAATTTCATATATCAATTTTTTTTATTAGATGTCCATGTATTTTCTCAAATTACTTAATATATATACTAATATATTTTTTATTTAAAAACCATTAAAAATTGATAAATTAGATTCGAACTATGTATAATCTAACTTTTAAAAACATAAGAATATTCTCTTAATCCTCTTTCAATGTTTACTCTAATATTTTCTAACTTAAGATTCTTACTTCACAGTCAAAATACTTTTGGCCATTCATCTCACCGAGCATTCATTCACCTCGCCATGAAAGGTAAGGAGAAGAAGTAGTGCTTTACCGGGTCAAAGTAGAGGAAGTGAACCAACGGTTACCATGGAGGAGGTTTGACCACCGCACAGCCACACCGCCCACTCTCTTTCCCTCGTATAAAGCTGCATGTTCTCCCTCCTGTTCTCTCCTCTCTCCTCCTCCTCCTCCTCTTTCTCATGGCTCTTCGCCACTCCTCCATCCTCTTCCTCTTCGCTTCCTTACTCCTCTCCGTCAAGTTCATAGCCGTCGACGCTCAACTCTTCATCCGAGGTCCGTTTCGTCTCATCGACGGACCCTTTAGCCACTTCGCCGACCCCTCGGACGGACCCGACGACCGAGGGCTGCAGAGGTACATCATTCACGTCCGACGCCCGGAGGGCCCCCTCTTCACCATCGCCAAGGAATGGAGGAACTTTTACGTGTCACTCTTGACCCAAGCCAACGCCCAGTTCTCGTTGGAGGGCGATGACTCCCCCGTCTCCCGCATCCTCCATGCCTACCGCAATGTGATGACCGGCTTCGCCGCCATGTTCACCGCGCTTGAGGTGGAAGCCATGTCCAAGCTGGACTGGTTCGTGCACGCGTACCCCGACCGCACCTACGACCTCCTTACTACCCACACGCCCGAGTTCATGGGCCTGCGAGACCCCACCTCCGGCGGCGGCGGCCGCGGCGGCGTGTGGAAAGAGTCCAACATGGGCGAGGGGGTCATCATCGGCGTGCTCGATAGTGGCGTCACGCCCGGCCACCCTTCCTTCGATGACAAGGGCATGCCCCCCCCGCCCTCCAAGTGGAAGGGCCAGTGCGACTTCAAAACGTCCGCCTGCAACAACAAGCTCATCGGTGCGCAGTCGTTCATCCGCTCCTACGGCCTCCCGGCGGTCTCGGCCGTTCCCCCTGTGGACAACGAGGGCCACGGCACCCACACGGCGAGCACTGCGGCCGGGGCGCCCGTCGACCACGCCGACGCGCTTGGACACGCTGCGGGCGTGGCAGCCGGGATGGCTCCGCGCGCCCACGTCGCCGTGTATCAGGTGTGCGACCGCGGGCGCTGCGCTGGCGCGGACATACTCTCCGCCATGGATGCTGCAATAGAAGACGGGGTCGACGTGATCTCCCTCTCCGTCGGGAGCGTGCCCGCGCCCTTCCACGCGGACCCGGTGGCCATCGGCGCCTTCGGCGCCATCAAGAAGGGGATCTTCGTCAGCTGCTCCGCCGGGAACTCAGGGCCGGGGGAGTCCACCCTATCCAACGAGGCGCCGTGGGTCCTGACGGTGGCAGCAACTTCCACGAACCGCACCATCAGGGCCACCGTCAAGCTCGGCGATGGCCAGGAATTCGACGGGGAGTCGCTGTACCAGCAGCCGCCCGATTTCGGCTCCAAGAACCTACCTCTCGTGTGGGCCGGCGACGGCAGCAAGATGAACGCCTCGAAGTGCCGAAACGGCTCCTTGGACGGGTTGGACGTGCGGGGGAAGGTGGTGCTCTGCGAGCGCGGCGGTAACTCCAGGATCGACAAAGGCAAGGTGGTCCAAGGGGCCGGCGGCGCGGGCATGATCCTTATGAACGAGCAGGTGGACGGATACAGCACCCTCGCCGACGCGCACGTCCTCCCGGCGTCGCACGTTGCCTACGCCTACGGCTCCAAGATCAAGGACTACATCAAGTCCTCCTCGAACCCGACCGCCGCCATCGTCTTCAAGGGCACGACCATGAATACTTCCCGCGCGCCGGCGATCCCCTCCTTCTCCTCCAGAGGCCCCAGCAAGGAGTCCCCGGGGATCCTGAAGCCGGACATCGCCGCCCCCGGGGTGAGCATCCTCGCGGCATGGCCCTCCACGCTCGGGCAGGGGTCGCAGCCGCAGCCAACGTCGACGACGAAGCACACCGGGGCCGTCTTCAACATGATGTCAGGTACGTCCATGTCCTGCCCCCACGTTAGCGGAGTGGCCGCGCTGCTGAAGAAGGCGCACCCGGGCTGGTCGCCTGCCGCCATGAAGTCGGCAATGATGACCACTGCTTACGCATCCGACAACACCGGGCAGCCGATCGTCGACGAGAGGCTCCTCCCGGCAGGACTCTTCTCTTTTGGCGCCGGTCAAGTGGACCCTGCTAAGGCCCTCGATCCGGGGCTAGTTTACGACATCGACCCCGACGACTACGTCCCTTACCTCTGTGGCATGGGCTACACCGACGCCCATGTGCGATCGGTGATTCACAGTCCGGTGAGTTGCCCGTTGGCGAAGCGCATCACCGAGGGAGAGCTGAACTACCCGTCCATCTTGGTGCCTCTCGGTGGGAATCACCCTCCTGCAGTCGTATTCTCCCGGACGGTAACCAACGTCGGCGAGGCGCACGAGACCTACTCGTCAGAGATCGATGCGCCGGAAGGGGTGTCAGTGCGAGTCGAGCCGACGAGCCTCTCGTTCACTTCTGTAAACGAGAAGAAGACCTTCAAGATCACATTCGAAAGCAAAGGCGGTGGTGGCTCAGGCAATGCCGAGGGACAGCTGAAGTGGGTTTCAGGGAAGCATGTCGTCAGGAGCCCCATTGCCATTAGCTTCAAATAGTATTCATGCAGAGTGCAATTTGCACGTACGTAGAGCATTCTTTTGAGTCACAGATCACAGAAGAATGGCATACAGTGTTAGATAGATGAACAATATGAATCATTCAGCATATGAATGATATCAGATGTTATCGGATTCTTCAGTGACATGAATCTTACAGGATCATTCCAAATATAAACAAGATATAGAACTCAGATGTGATGAACACCTCAGTGATTAACACCATTTCCAGGGTATTATTAACAGTACATCTTAAGACCCAAATGCATACATCTCAAGCTTCTTTAGGTCTCCTCCACAGCATTACACATGAGGAAAGACAATAGAATTAGTAGAAACTATTGCAGTAATTAGGTGCAATGCTGTGACTGATACAGTAAAAAAACACCACACCAGGAACATTAATAACAAGGCAGAGGACAAGGTCCATTCCCCCTTTTCATATTGCATAGAAATGGATTTGGTTGACTGAAATGTTGCTCAACATATATATCAAACTATGAACAAGGAATGTCACCAGTCAGCTGAGAGTTCAAGCCACAGGTCAAATATAGTTTCTTCCACCAAGTCATCTAGGGCAGTATCCCATATCTCGACGACGATGTTCTCGGTCTCGAACTGAAGGTCCATCCAACTTCCACACTCCCAGTCCTTTGTTACTATTTGATCTGATGTGTTCGGTAAGCACATGGGAATATGCATTTCGATTCTCTTGCTAACTTCTTTGATTAACCTTTGTCCTACTGGAGCCTGCTTGAGGTTGGATGTGATCAAGGATACCCAAGGAGTACATTTGAAGAACTTCTCCTGTATCTCTTCAAGGGCTTCATTGATGCAGTCAAAGAGAAGCTCTGGATCATCTATGTGTGGAGAACATGACATTCCTACTTCATCGAGTAAGGATGACTCGAGTAGTTTTTCTGCCAAATGCCATCTCTCTGCGTCGATAGAGCCTAACCCTGAGACTTGCAACACGGTTTCGACATATTTAAACCTAGCTTGTCTGCCTTCAGAATAAGTCCTTAAATTGACTCTTGCATCTTGTGTTGGAATCATAGCTGCAAATTAAGCATAACATCAATCAGTTCATGTGAAAATGAGAAACTAGGGATGAGTAAATGACGACATAAATGATATTCATATTGTGTCAGATCATACAGTGCTCTACAGCTCTGAACTTAGGACTGGTAAATTCTGCTGGGATGAATTTTTCAAGAACAGAAACTGGACTTGATCGCCCTGGCTTCCCGATAGTGCCTTCGGGAGCCTCTAATTTTTCTCTGAGAGAAGATCTCGGTGAGAATCCAGATTGTGGCACAGTATGTGATTCTACCTCTGACGTACCCTAGTAGAACAAATGGCATAAATACATTTGAGGAAGCACAAATTGTTCAGACAAAAAGAAACAAATAATACAACTTACTAAATCTCCGTTGCATCGTTCACATGCAACATTAGATTCATAGCTATTTGGCTGCAAGGACACATCTAACATGTCAGTCAATAACTTGCTTGTTACATCGACTGTGTCCATATTTTGTGCACTTCCTGAAAAGTTTTGACAGAGTTCATTCCAAAAGAAAGCACAGGAAATTATCTAAAAGGAAGCTCAGTTACATATTTAAGTATTACCTTCATGGTTCAAGTCTGATCCAATACACAATCCGTCCTGCATGTGGTTATCAGTGAGCTTGGCTTTCAAGTCAAGCAATGTTATTTCATCAGTTTGATTGCTGGAAGAGCAAGAAGAGATCTCCAAGATTTGTTTAAGTGGGCTTAAAGAATTGGTTGCATCTTCTTGATTGAACTGCTGTAATGGGAGAGATCCTGTCAATTCAGATGGAAAGACAAGCTCCTTGTCACTTCCGGGAATCACTCTCGGAGATAATACACTGTACCCTGGGATAGAAAGCAGCCTCCCCAAAGATCTTGAGACATGGGCTGTTCGCAAACTAGCTGTTTGATCTCCAATATCTAGCATATCAACAAGGTGTTTCTTGCCTTCTTTATAGATAGGAGAAGCAGGTTTTATGGCAGAATTACCACTCCTGATTTGAAGTTCATGTTCTTCTGGATTAACCTTACTGTCCTTTCCCTTGGAAACGGGCAAAACTTCAGAAGACTTTTCCATGCTCGATATTACACCCTCATTGTTAAGCAGCTTATCTCTGCCACCTGAAACTTTGTATCCAATTGGAATTCTGTGTAAAACACCATCCCTGGAGATCATTCTTCCTTCTTTCCTGCTCCCACCAATTATATGTTTGAGCCTTCTTTTAATTTCTCTTAGAGAAAAATGGGATACAGCTCTATCACCCTCTTCCTCATGCCTTATTTTATGATGTGATTCAGGTGAAAAGCTCAGAGTATTCATGATATCTTCTTGTGTCCTCATTGGATTGGTCTTTGAGACAACCACTCTGTTCATAGTTTCCAAATTCTGACTGTGCTTTAATGATTTGGCCTCCTTTGGCTTGTCCTTTTTCCAGAAAAAGCTGTATCTACTTTGCTTGTGAAAAAGTTCATTATTGTCAAAGTCGTGAAATTTCCTTGGTCTGACATCTTGCTGAACTTCTGAATAATTTTCAGATACCATCTTGGCCACTTTTACAACTTGAGTTTTCTGACGATCTTCAATTTGTTTATAAAAATGTGAATTAGGATCTTCTAGGAGCTTCAGCACTACTTCCTTATTTGAATCAAGGATTTCCAATGCATCCATAAACTCTCTCGACCGAACAGCCTTATTTACAATATGTTTCTCATCAAGAGATTCCTGATTTGCAATAGCCTCAAAAAAATCAGCTAGTGCTTTGTAAAGAAAATACTCTTTTTGATCAAGCTGGGAATCAAACTCATCAGGATGGTCACTCATCTTCTGAACAACAGCTTTCATAGCAAGACATAAGTCAATCTTATTATCATAATCAACCTGCATTTCTTCACATCCTTTGAAGTGAGTGTATAACTTAATCAAAAATGCAACCAGATCAAAGCTACGGGAAGATCTCTCAGTTAGAGTAAAATTATCAGACAGCTGATCGTTCAAGCTTGCTGAGCCAGTTTTTGTCTTGCTTCTTTCTCGAGGAATGTTCTTGGAGTGGGTCCCATCTCCTGAGATCAGAATATTCTTTTCTTGATGATCTCGAAGCATCTCTTCCTCCATAAGTACTTTGACACTAGCAAGACAAAGATCCACTCCCTTTGCTTTGGTCTCCATAACATTCTGAAAAGTATCAGGTTTTATAAATCATTTTCTAACTTGGTTTTCAATGCTAAGGCTTTTCAGAAACCCAAAGAGATTCACAACACGCATGAACTACAATGAACCTAACTTTGATAATATGATAATGGCCTTCGTATGGAACTATTATTGGAATGGATACTATCTGCAAAGTCATAATGAGTTCATCGAATACCATATCCAAAATGTTAAAAATCTTAGATGTATTTCCAACTGTCTGATGTTTTGCATTATATTGAGATATTAATTTCAGCTTGACAGTATGATAATCTTTAAGCATTTCAAATAACCTGACAGTTTCTTTACCATCGAATATCCATGTACATTAATATTGAAAAAGAATAAAAAGAAATCCCCTCTAAGAAATTATACATCAAGTTACTCCCATTGCCCCATGAGTAATATTACCCCTTGGTACCATAACGGATGAAATAAAGTTTTGCTCATTAGCACATGGTAACACTAACACCAAAATAGTTCAAGCGTGTCTACAGTAATATCACATAAAAAGTTTAAGAGGTTTTATATGCTTATGTGAAACTTACCTGCCAATAGCATTCTATATGGTGTTAAAATCAACAAAAATTTTAAGAATACTAAAAACAATTATGATTGAGTTCAACATAGAGCATTACTTGAGATGAACATCAAAGAACTGCTAAAAGAGAAATTACTTTTGAATAGGTGAATCATTCATTTAGAATAGAATTTTATTCTTCATGTACAGGTTAATTTTGTTTTCAGTTAGTAGAATAAGAATAAAAGAAGTAACATGTGCATACATACCAAACCTGAGAGCAGTGGGGTGTGTCTCAGTCTAAAAAATCACATAAACCTCATCCATTTTTCAGGTTCAACCAAGCATAATTTTGAAGACAAACAAAGAGAAAATAAAAATCTAAGAGAGTACTAGCAGAGTGTGTCCCCTGACAAATAACAATAAGAATAATCTGTATAAGAGATTAGACAATCAACGAAAAGCATATCAAGAAAAAAGTACGCTGACAAGCAGTGAACAACGAAAAGGGGTAATACAGTAGAAATAAAAGCCTTGCAGCTAAAAAAGTAAAAAGTACCCCAATCCACATTCTGATTCAACCTGGCATATTCAATGATTTACAATACAATCCTGATCTCAACTACATTGACTAGAACAAAAAAGACTTCTGGAAAAGCAATTAATGTGTTCAATATGTATTAGAATTCTGGAATAGACTGTACTTACATTAGCATCTTTATATTTGCCTTCATAACTGCTGTGCATGCCAACTTTAATTTTTGAATAACCATTACCTGCATTAAATAATACAGAAACTTCAAACACCAAAGATAAATAAAAGAAACATGTTTATCACTAACAAACTAAAAAAATTGTCCAAGGAATTGACATATTTAGTGCTCATCATGGAGCAACTTGAAGATTATGTTCTCCGACAATAGGGTACTTGGAGCAACTTCAAAGTAACCATACGATAAAAGTGCAGTGGTTCTTCAGGGAAATGCATTTTGTGATATCACATCTCATTCAGGGAAATGCAGTGGTTTGATGATGATATTTCAGTCAAAACAATTCCTTTCATATTCATGATCTTTTAATGATATATATAGTCATATTTAGTGAATATTAGATAGACGAAAAAAAAAGAGATGGACTAATTTCCTTCAAGCATATGTGAATATTTGAACCTTGAGATATATACCATGAGGAGAACTTTTGTAAGATATGCCTAATAATTCGTTAAATTACAAGTATTATTTGTAAACCTTACAATAATTGGTGGTTATTACCACAAAAATGAGTCATATGAATCCTGTGCATCACAGCCAGTCATATCTCTCAACAATATACTGTTTTATGTGCCTTGACAAGAAGAAGTTAATGCTGTGAAAACCTGTAGAAATCATAAATGTACATGCTTGTTCACTATCAAAAGTGCAAACTAAAAGTGTGCACAAGCATTCCATTTATACGGGTTTTAGGTTTCACAAAATGTAAGAGACAGGCATAAAGAACATCTGACAATGTGAAATAAAAGAATTATTTTACACAATATAATAAGAAAAAAGTGAAGCATCAATCACAGAGTACTCAAATAGCAAACAAAGTGAATGAAAAACAAATGAACACAGAATATCATTTCCTCCAAACATCATTTTGAAAAACCATTATCAATCTCATGTAACTAAAATAGGAAAGTTAAGCACTTAGCGAACAAAACAATGAATATGCTATACCACCTTGTTTAGGACTTCCATGCTTCCTATCTGAAAGTAACTTTGGAGTGGGCGGCCCTTGGCGAAAATCAAACAGGCTAATCAAGGCCCACATACAGCCTGCATTATGCTTTTCAGATTGTGCAGACCTTTTGTAGAATCTTTTCGCCATTAAGGGTGTTTAAACTTCAAATTATGCTCACAGGTGGTCACGAAAACTGAAGAACTTTATGAATAAAAGTCTGTAAGAATTATTAAGAATGAAGATAAATCAGATTTTTTTGACAAGAAAAAAGGATTAGAAGTACAATAGGAAACAGATGAGGGGATGGGATAAGATATTAGCAGGCCCAATGCTCATATTATCTTAGGAAGCAATATATTGCAGTAATGTCAAAATTTGCAACAGACCAAGTAAATTTATTATTAAAATTGGCAGCATATTAGACTTTAATTGCCATATTCTGAAAGGAATAGTCAACGCACATATTGTGCTTACAACTGTAATTCTGAAAGATTGTATTTGAAAAGTAATTATGTGCAAGCTCTAATGGTTTCTCATACAACCTTCTGAAATATAAATCCGGATATTATAGTCTGTGATAATTGGTTGGCATATTGTGCTTCTCAGGAAAACATATTCATGGATTTCGGTAGAAAATGATAAGTGCTAGCATAAACTGCATATAAACAAATTTAAATTATTTGCAATTGCTGGATGTTATCCTCAGGGAATTATAGCTTACAATTGTAATAGATTAACAGTCTGGTTATAAACAAATGGTGTAGCTCAGAACGCAAAAGACACGTAAGATGAACTAATTTTATGTCAAGAGCAGCAGAGAGTTGGAAATCATAAGATTGATTATTTGAAGTTACTAAATTAACAAAGTGGCTTCATCTGAGTAAATTTAAAGAGTTAATATTCAATCAAAGCACATGTCTGTACATCTAGCTCTTGAAATGATACAGCACCCAGTGATTCGGCACAGAACAAAACCTGGAGCTTTCACATAAACAGAAGTGACCAATAATTATCAAAGCATGCATCAGTTATTTTGGTTATTTATATGTTGAATTTAACAAACTTAAATGCCACACATGCTGTTTCGTCTCCCCCATAAATTTGCAGCCTATTCCTAGTTATGAGTTGTTCTATGATCAGTTCCAAAGATCATCAGAAAACCAACGAAAAAACAGAAGTAAAACAAATTTCAAGAGTAGAGAAGAAGAAAGTACCTGAAATCAGAACCTGATTCAAAAGGTAAGAAAGTATAGAATCACTGGCAAATCTAGAAGACGAAAGCTCATAAATTCCAGTTTCATGGTAATCTCTCTCCACAACCGATAAAGTCGCAGAACTTGGGGTGTTAATGTTTCTTCCCGAGGAAAGCCATCAGATTTAGTTCTGTCAATCTAAGTCCAAACCTTCCCTCAACTATAATCAGATCAAGGTCATCAAAAACCCACCAAATCCTCAAAGAAGACGCAGTGGCAACGAACAAATCTTCTGCATCAAAGTCACCAACTATCGAATCTGAAACCAAATTAAAACCAGATCCAATCTGGAGCTACTAATCAAAATCCAAATCCCACGCTCTACTATATACAGTATCCGAGAACTCAGAATTGTCAAGTCTTTATGAAGGATCTTATGCAGTCATATCAGAAACCATAAAGGAGAGTCTTTTCTTCTCCTAATCAACTTCAAGCCGTAGATGCATCAAAGCAGAACAAAACAACAGAAAACGAAATAAAATATCACTCGGCACCAAATTGTCCATAGACCTCAATTAAGGAAAAAAACCATATTTTTCCCTTCATCACTATAACTTTCCAAAACCAACCAGTCTCCGGATTCCTCCTCACCAAGAGAAAGAGACACACGAACAGAAAAAATCCAATCTTTTGATCCGTCCGTCAACCTCGCTTGCAAAAGACTCCTCGAGACGAAATCTTCATACCTTCCATCCACTCTTCGCTAATCAAGACGCTCGGAAAAAATAAGCAAAACTCCTGAAAGGCTCATGACCGACCCGCAAAATACAACGCCTTTCTCACTAGCGGCACGCAGCCGCCACTAAAGGAGGGTGGCAGACGACGACGATGACGAAGAACAAGAAGAAGAAGAAGAAGATTCGGAGGGATCGTGCGTCACGCCGCTGTGACGAAGCGCTCCCGGAAAGATCTCCGGATCGACACGGAGCACCTCCACCATCCTCTCTGCTCTCTCCTTTCCTCCCTCCGTTGGAGAGAAAAATGGCTGCTTTTGGACTCTGCTTTGTCGGTTTTGTCTCTGCTTTTGTTTCGCTGTTTCGTGTTCATCCCCCTTTACATCTTCTTACGTGTCGCAGATCTGACAGGAGAGAGAATACTTTTGGAGCTTCCTCCGCTGGATAATCTCGTTTTCATTCCCGTAATGGCCTCCTCACATACTGCTGATTCCCGCACCACTCCAGAAACGTTTCTGCCATTATGTTACACTGAAGCATGTCACCAGAAGCTTTCAATTCCCAAAATATATCTAATTTAATCTTAAAAATTGTTTTTTGATCTATGAAACAGGTTGTTTATTAAATCCGTGATGCTATCATATTGTCAAAAAACGATTTTTATCTCTCTTTATATTATATATTTCCGTGTGCCTATCATTCTATGTTCTAATTGTCAAAAATCATTGTCTTCTTCAAGGGGAAAAACAAACATATTTAAGCTAAATATCTAATTTAACATTCATTTATTTCCTGTTATTATAAGTATTTATACCATTCTATATTTCATTGTCAAATTCTTTGAGAGCAACTTGTGTTTCTCCTGAGCAATGAAATGGTAGCTTGCAGGTTGCAGTGGGACTTCTTCTTCCTCCTATGAAGCCCACCAGTAGATTAAGGGGGAGTCTATAGGTATTATTGGAGCCATGGCCGACAGATTCCATGAACACTGCTGGCTTTTGTTAGGGTTTGTGATGGTGGTATTGCAGGAAGAAAACAAAAGACCAAATCCAGAAGAATACATACGCGTAAGATTGGTATCTATCTGTACACTGTCTGCAGCAGAAAACTACTCTACGTTTGGTGGTATCGAAGTTGTATGGAACAAAAGAACAGATTCTTCAAGCCAAACTGTGCAGGTTTCATTATCAGAATCACAGCTACCATCATTATCTTCCATTCATGATTCAGAATCACAAATTGCTATCAGTATCAGGGTTTTGCTTGCTATGAAACGTTGGTTGTCACAAAAATGAAACACCACCAACCAGCTCTGTGTCAGATGGTTGCAAAGTTTGCAAGAAACAAAAGAAGGGTTCTCCAAGCCAAATTGTGTAGGTTTCAGAATCACTATAGCTATCAGTCTCAGGATTCTATTTGTTATGAAATGTTGGTGGTCACTAAGTGAAACATCACTAACCAGCACTGTGCCAGATGGCTGCAAAGATTGCATGGAGTTTTTAAGAGAGCAGTTCTTTCTAGCCAAAGTGTGCAGTTTTGGTGCATAGATCAGAATCACAAATGCTATCAGTCTCTTCTACTTTGACACTGTTATATGTCATAAGATGTTAGTTTGTAAGGAGACATGACCACCCTCAGAATTAGATAGGAACTCAAGTGATGCTTCATCTTCTAACCTATAGATACAGATGAAGAGAAAAATGTTGTATCTTCTCTCTCTCTCTCTCTATGTATCATGAACCATTAAGGGGTGCAAGTAATTAATTACCAGAGGTCTAAGAATCCATCACCTGCAAACAAGTAGCAGTGAATTTAATGGCATTGTGAACAGAAATCACTTATAGCTGATCAGTGAACAAACTGCTAGTTTTAGTCTCTTTAATTCCATTGGAATTAAGGTTAGCATTTTAGGAATTGGAATAGCCATCAATCAACTAAACAATGAAAACAATCTTCTCATGTGATCATGTATGGAAACTGATACTGCAGTGACTGGAATTCTCTACAATTTGAATACAGGAAAACAATTATCCCCTGTGAGCATCTAATTCTTTACAAAAGGTTGTATGGTCTCCATCTCCTTGATTTTGTATTTAAGAATAAAATTAAAGAGATGTAAGAGAGAGAGAGAGAGAGAGAGAGAGAGATTCTTTTGATGTGTTGTTGTCTTGCTTGCAAGGAAAACAAAGCCAAGCATAAAGCATTGAGTGCATCATTTCCATTGTTGGGGCTGGTCAACATTACTTTTGTTAGGTGGATTTGGATCAAAAAAATTATGCCTTAAGTATTGCACACTGCATCAATTAATCCAACCAAAGACCATCATATTAGAATACTTTATGGAATATCCTTTTTTCATATGATGATATGTGGTCTAAGTGGACAGCATGTTGTGGTATACATGCAATGAAACAGAACCAATGTATATAATATGTGATTTGTTGTCTCTTTCATAAGCCTCAAATTAGGTGAAAATTTATCTCCAATTTTCAAATAAAATCACTCAATTTTGAAGATATAGTGGCCTACCTTTATTTGGTAGAAAGACACTATTGAAGAACAATAAAAATAACCCAACAACACTCTATCATATTAATTTATTTACCTTTTTTAGAAAAAAAAATAGTTTAATGATGGATGAGATAAAAGAGAAGAGAAATCATGTCAAACACTCAAACAGATTTAGACCAACAAGAAGATAAAAATGGAGGTAAATTGTGTCAGTCACTGAAAGGTGGATGTGATGTCTTTTCAACACTTACTTTTGTGGGGTCAAAGTTTGCTGTTTAACCAAATGAACAGCCATCCACTGAAAGCTTAATAAAGCTGTATGGATTTGATCAAATTAACTTAAAATAAGAAGGGAAAGAAACCCAAATTTTTGTGCCTGTCATATGATCTGGATGTGCCTGTGAATGCCTGCCACCTTTGGAATCCCAGATGGCCACCATGACCTCACACCAGTGCAATTAGTTGTTTTAAAGCTGCCTCTGCCTCCACACATTGGACCTCCATAAAGTCAAAAAAGATGGTGTTCTAACTTGAAGGTGACCAGTACTTTTAGAAAAGTTAATAGTGTTGGAATCTTGTATCATTTCCCCACTTTTATCCACCACAAAACATTTCACATTTTTGGGATGTTTTAAGCATGCATTTATCAGATCACTGTGATGTATTTTTCTTTCTGATTAAGAAAACACTATGCAATTTTTCTCTCTTACTGGATTATCTTCTTTTTTTTCCTTCAAACACCTGTATTTGCCATGGTTGTAAAAAAATGAATTATTCAGAAATTATATATATATATATATATATATATATATATATATATATAGAGAGAGAGAGACAAGACCATTTATATAATTCATACAGTTCGTATATCAAATATATGTATAGGGAAGGATAAAAAGATATATTGGTCTACCAAATATTATATGCAGGAGCATCTAAGTACCTTGGATAACCCAGTCAATCCATCTTTAACCTTGGGGATGATTATGATATGTGTTGGATCTTGGGGAGATATATCTCTGAAGGCCAGAACCTGATATAGCAGACAGACATTTCAAAAGTGTAGAACTTGTTATATAACCAGCCATATCAAATTATTCATTATCAAACCATCATAGTCAGATTAAATTCCATGCTAAAGAATGCAGAATTTGTCATATAAAATTGTGGAAACAAGTTGGACATTTTTGAACAAAATTAATGCTTCAACAGAATGATCTAAAACAGCTTATAGTTGGGTCTTACTGCAAACAGCTTATAGCTAATCACAGTATTAGCCAGAGTTCATGCTTTGCTTGAATAATAGTAAATGGGCTGTGTTTATTAGTGAATTGCAGTCTGCATCATTCTCTAGTGTTGGATTCCAAAATGTACGACAATAAAAGCTACAGAGAAAGCTAGTCTAAAATAGCATGCCATGTATGATGATCATTTAATCAATCCTAATCACCAGCTCTGCATTTATTATCAAGTGTATTACTGATGATTAATGTAACGTTGCTCCTTTGCGACTAGGGAGTCCAGGGTGCAAATCAAAAAAATCACGAAAATAAAACTGTGTACATTGACTCTACCCAGACCCTGCATTGGCAAGAGTGCAATCTAGCAATATAGCAAAAATAAGTCACACTCTTTTTTATATTACTGATAATCTAGTAAAAATTTAGCAATAGCCAAACAGTCTACAGGTCCTATTAGATGTTGT
>LVTN01000080.1:79306-132940 GCA_001649415.1 Musa itinerans | reverse complement strand
ATATATATATACATATATATATATATATACATACATATATATATATACATACATATATATATATACATACATATATATATATACATACATATATATATATATATATATATATATACATATACATACACACACAGAAATTTTTGTGAAAAAATAAAATAAAACAAAATTTTAGAATGTGACAAACAGAAACAACACACAAAAAAACATTTTAGCCTCTCTAAATATATGAAGAAACCCATTCATCAGCTCAACATAATGACTCAAATACCAAAGTCAGTTGACCCTTTAATTAAGCAAAATAAAAAGAAATTTTGATTTGATTCCATCAAATCCAAAGAGTATTTCTTGTTCAGTAGCCGAAGCAAACCCATCATGAATAGTGATTCTCTCCACATCAAATATGTCAAAAAAATAATAATAATTCAAAGGTTTTGACAAAGAAGTAAGCAAATTTGTTTTCAACATTAATTAATTAATGGCATGCACCATCTTGATCGATTCAGTCATGCAAGGAGTAACTTGTAATGGAAGACATCAAACCTACCATGCTATGTTTGCAGAGGAAATCATTGATTTCCACAGCAAACCTGTGTGGCCAACTATCATGGAGGAGATGGGGATACCCTCACAAGCCATCATTTTTGGATCCCAAGCTTTGCCCAGAAGGAAGCACACCATTGATAATAGGTCATGAGGTGAGAGCATTTCCCAATGCCAAAAAGCTTTTGAGAATTTTATTAGGCTCTCACTTCTCAGGCCCTATCAAAAGAGGTTAATTATCTCATTTATTATTATGAGATCTATACACTTGAGATCATACACAACTCAACTTGATAGTTTAGATAACTTTATGTCCCAATGATATTTGATAGTTTAGATACCTGTAATTATTATTCTTAAGCCAATGCAGGAGACTTAAGCCAATAGAAGATCAAAATATCAACGTACGAGTGATGGAAAGAAATGTACCCAGGAAATCTGACGAAGACCACCTAACAGAAGCTGCACTTTGGAAACAGTGTCAGGTGTGGGCGTTCCTTTTCTGATGCAGCTTTTGAGAGCAGTAAAAGCTTTGATCTATTAACTGTAATACCAGTGGAGTCTCTGCAGGCTCACTTGCTCTCAAACCTTCAAGTGGGAAAGTAGCTTTGATCCAGTATTCCTGCAAATGAGTGAACAAAGAGAGGCCCACCAGCAGACTGATGAAATGCGTGTGAGAATTGACAGGACGATGTCATCTCACCAGTTCGAGTCACTGCAATGCAACAATACCAAAGCTGTGCCATCGTGTGGAGATTATGATCCCTAGGACCACCGACGTGTGACATGATCTCCTGCTGCCCCACGCATGAAGCTCTCTTACGATTGGACGCTGCACTGCAGGTGGTTGATGGAATGCTGCACAGAGAAGGCAGGGTTGGCCAATTGAAATCGTATAAGAGCACAAAGTGAATCAGAGGACTAGATCGGGGGAGTCACGTGTGGAAGTGGCAGGGGTCGACCAACTCAAGTGACCAGAACGAATCCAATCAGCTCGTGAGTCCGAATGGACCGAGTCTTAACGTCGGGTTTTGCTCGTTTCAATTTGAGCTTTAGAATTATGACTCAGATTTGGTTCGTTAATCTTTGTAGACGAGTTGGGAAGACGATTTCGCATTTCTTAACGGGCAACGCAGGGGCGCACGGGTTTGATGGGCCGGTGGCCCGATGAGGACGGCTCCGTTGTGGGGCCCACTTTGAGGTCCTATGGACCCACATTGGGGAAGGATCTTTCCTGATGACGTCGTCTACTTAAACGGTGCCCAACGCTTCCCCCGGAGGCCCCGGGTAACTCGTGGGGCCCAATCTGAGGTCCTGCGAACCTGCTTCGTGGGCCCCGCACGTACGTTTTGCGAATGGGTCTTTCGTACTGACATCTTCCACTTGCAAAAGCCATTATTCGGTACCCTCTCGCTTACCCTCGCGCTCACTTATGGAGGCCCACCTTGAGGTCCCATGAACCCACTTTGTGGACCCCTTAGGGACGGTTTGGGAACGAATCTTTTGTGCTCACGTCTTCCACTAACAAAAGCCATTGATTGGGTACCCGCTCCCTTACCCTCGGGCTTACTTGTGGGGCCCACCTTAAGGTCCATAAACCCACTATGCGGGCCCCACAGGTGCGGGTTTGGCGAAGGGACCGATCGAGTGCTTGTATCTTCCGCTAGCAAAAGCATCGATTCGGCACGCCCACCCTCGATAGTCACTGCTAATTCGTGCGGGCCACTTTGAGGTCCTATGGACCCCCATTATGTGGGCCCCGTATGTACGGTTTTGGGGTGGGACCTTTCGTGCTGACATCTTCCACGAGCGAAAGCCATCGACTCCGTGCCCGCACGGCGTACCTTCGAAAGTCTCAGTATCAAACTGCGGGTCCCATGTATTCCTCGTCTACTCGCCTATGATCACGCGAGTAATCTCACCGGGTAAGACGCACCGTGGAGCTAAGACAATTTCTATCCGACTCGACCAAACCTACGGCATTCAAAAGGACATAACTTATATCGGATCTGTACAAAGACACGAAGTAAATATACTATTTAGACATTCGTGACTCACATAAACTAAATCGGACACAAATTGTTACATACGTTTATATCGGAATCACATTGCAACGTAAAGGATTAATAGCAAGATAAGTACTTGTTTCACTATGTGAATTGAAGTACTGAAACCTTAAATTCACCGCTTCTATAAGCTAAATTAGCACTCAATGTTGAAATACATTTTTAAATCGAAAAGAATAAATACGAAATTAATTATTTTTAAATATATACAATATTTTCTAAAAGGTATTGATGTCAGTCAAAGTAACAGTCAACTAGGAGAAATAAACTACACAGGTTTCTATAAGCTTTTGATTTTGTGCGCGCGCCCACACACAAATATATATATATATATATATATATATATATATATATAAATATAACTCAAATATATAATTAAAAATATTAAATTATAAAAGGGTGTATATGTATATATACCTAGTGTTAAACATAGAATAAAAAATAAATCGGATTAGCATCCACATCCGTGTCAATATGGTGGAATTGTTTACCCGGATCCGACTTGCCAGATACAAATTCGGATCTTTGGATACAATCCGACCCGTTATCAGCTGTAAAGATGCGGCCGTATCGTACCCAACATTCTCGCACCCGGGCCCACTTGTCTCGCTTACTGGTCGGTGGAAACTGAACCTTCTTCTTTTGTGTTCTCTCTCTCTCTCTCTCGATCGATTAATATAAATTCCTTCTCGAATCCTCGTTTCTCCTAGGGTTCGGCGCCTCCTCCCCTCGGGCCATCCTCTATGTCGCCGCCTCCGGGATCCCTCCGATCCCCGACGCCGCCTCGCGATTGCTGATGCCGCCCTCCCGGATCGTCTCTGCTTCTTGCTTTCGGTCCGCTCCGATCCGTAAGTGCCCGAAACCCCCACCTCCAGGTTGTTTTTTATCGTCTCTTGAGCACCACCTGTTCGATCTCACGATCACCATTTTCAGTAATGCCGCATCTGATATGGACGTGAGCACCATTAACTTTTTGAATCCTGCTATCTTCAATAAGCGTTGGCACCTCTCTAGCGATAGTTCTTGAGTTAATCTGGCGTTTCTCAACATTACTAAGCGACGATCATTAGGTAGATTCTCCAATATTTCTAGTTTAGGATTAGGATATATGTACTCTTTAGGTTTGATCATAGTCAGTACCCGTCGATGTCCATGATTGTCTCGATCTATCTTTATTGTAGCATATTACCATCTTGTACTACCAAAATCTCTCCATGGATGGTGAAGATATGGGCATGTAATTGAACCCGCTGTCAACAATTTATAATAGCATTTGCGAAAATATGGATAGGGAAATGAAGAAGCATTTTCTAACGTAGACTGCTCTGCCCTACATATCTTTTACATGTGCCAGTGTTCATTTTGAATACTTTGAATTGCCTTTCGATATTCTTGTGTTGTTGCTTATGTTCTCTTCTTTTTTGTCTCTTAAAACAGAAAATATACCTGTTAGTCAAGGAGTAGCAAAATCCAAATATTGCAACAAGCACCTCAATACGTGGAGCCAAAGCAGAATGTCATGAAGCCATATGGATCCATCAACAATGTAATGCACTAAGCGGCGAAAGGGTATATTTTTTTACAGTTTTAATGCCCAATGAAAGTCCTGTCCAATTCAGTGTATGCAGCTGTCACATGCTTTAGATTTGCTGGAAAACTTACATCTTTCTAAAGTTCCTTAAGTTGAAAATGGCAAAAAAGAAATTGAAGAAGGCTTATTCACTGTAGAAGTGTGACTTCAGTTCTATTTTTCATGAATATGATTACAGAACCTGTTCAGTTTTTGGAGAATAATAAAGCCCCACAAACCTTGATAATGAGTACATCTCAGCAAATACAAGCTCTTAAAATTCCTGAAGCTGTTGTTGCCCTTGCTCAGGCAGCTGGAAAAGTTAGTGGTGAGACCGAAAAATGTATGTATATTGTATTTGATTTGTTTTGTTTCTTGCTGAAGGGTTAAATATATGATTCATTGAATATTTGTTCTCCTTTCGCAGATCTTCCAGGATGGTCTTTATTCCCATGTAAGGTTCAGATGCTAAAATGTGAGAAATGTTCACGTGAGTTTTGCTCCACAATTAACTATAGACGGCATATTCGAGTGCATCGCAGATCTTTGAACATTGATAAGGTTCTTTCTGTGCTCTTCTGTTTTAATATATTTGTTTCCATTGGTGTCTTATTTTCTTTCAGAGCTTTACTGTTATAACCTTAGGTGGGAAATTGGATTTTTCTACTTTGTTGCCCATTTTTTGACAGAATCAAAATATTCTGTTCTGGGGAGTGCTTATTATTGCTTGATAGTTAATGTATCAAGTGCTAGTGATTACTGGTCTCATATTCCTGAGCATGTTTAGTAAAAGCCAGCAATCTTCTTTGTATTTTTTCATAGTTTCATGATTTAGTGAAAAAGTATGTATTCTAGTTTAATATTTAATCTTACTAAGAGTTCTTGAACAGCTACTATTATCTTCAAATTTGTGTATGGTTTACTGATCCTTTCTTGAAAACTTAGGACTCTACGAAGAATAGGATGCTTTTGGGAGTATTTTGGGATAAGGTAAGTTTCTTTAAGTACATATAACACTTCTTAGGTGTACTTCCCCTCTAACAGAAATCAATAATGTATTCTGTGTGTATATCTTGATTGGTATTTGTCAAGCCTGAAATTGTAACTGAATAATTGATGGTCCATTTGAAGTTTGCATTTTTTCCTGTAGAAAACTATGTTCTCTTTAATGACGAAAACCTCTGTGCGTTTGTAGCTACCTCTGGAGGAGGCAAAAGAAATTTCATCATTCAAAAATATGGATATAGAGGTAATGGTTTAAGTAGTATAGTTATTTTACTCATTATTCCATTATCCAGTTTCTTAGTGACCACAATTCAAAGTTCTTATTTTTGGTCTAACTGATAGAGCCATTCAAAGTATGGAAGTTTGTATGTATTTATGTGAAATATTGGTTGGCAAACTTTTCTTTGTTTTCTGATATGCCTCTTCAGTAATCAAGAACCTATTATGGTTTACTTATGTATTTCTGTAATCAGAAATAATAAGGAACAAGAACAACAATCTTATGAGTATACTGTATCATTGATCTTAAAAAGATCATTGTTTTTTTTTTCACCCCTGGTGGTGAAATATCATGATGATTACTTGGAGAATGCTGTTTCTTGATAATGAGAAAGGGCTATTTAAGGTGGTCATCGATTTTTTAACCATCGGTCTTCACTAGGCTTATTTAACAAACTCTGACAGTGGAGTTGATACTCCATTGTTATGACAAAGTCACAAATGGCTAATTTCCTTTTATCTAATTTTAGTTTACCAATAAACCAAGTTATTTAAAAAAAGGAATGTGAGGGAAAATAATATTGCATTGTTATTTAGAGAAGGTTCTAATAATTATCCCGTTACAGGATGTTACTGGTTCTTCAATTATAAGGGCGTTGAAAACTTCTGTTCAAAATCTTGGGCTGCCTTTACTGCCACATATATATGTGAAGGCTGGCACAACTCTTTTGGTAAGAGAAATTGGATAGTACATCAGTTTGAAATGTATCAGTCACTGTTGCATGTACCACATTCTTGAGGTTCACGTTTGCATTTTGTAGAATGTTATAGAAGGAAGTCCTTCTAGGTTTCCTATATCATCTCAAGAATTGTTTGGAGTGCTTGATGATGCAAGCGAGGAGACATTTTTATGTGCTGGCAGTACCTTGTCAATGCAAAAGTACATCTTCAGTGGAGATGCTGGGAAGATTGCTCTCGAGACAAAAAACTCAGTTGCTTTTGCTAGTTTTATGCTTGAACAGAAATTGGTATACCTAGTTTTTCTCTCATTGTTAAGTGTTGACATTTTCTTTAAAAGCTTGCTTCTTACCTTATGAAGAATTGGTTGCTAGGTGAAATCGTGGTATGCTGATAAAGATATTGAAGCTTTAAAATGCCAACGTGTGCTTATGGAGGAAGAAGAAGTCGCTAAGAAAAGGTATCTTCAGATTATGTGCTTATGTTAGTAGAGGAACCGTATCTCCCCATGTATCCAACTTATCTCTACAATTGGATTTTATTCTCTTTAGCTATCATGATTTCTACATGTTCAACGTGGTATTATCTTATAAGAGGATATAAACCATTTACTTTTAAAAGCTCAACTTAAGGATTGTTTCATTTCTTAGTTAAGGATCTGAATTATTCAATCCCCAGAATAGACAAATTTTTATCTGAAATTATGATTAAGTTTGAACTTTATGACAACAGAATAATAAATATGGAGTACAAGTATGATAAATGCTACTGCATATTTTGAACTTAACAAAGAGCCAATGAACCTTCATTAGACATGGTTGTAAATGGTCACATAGGAACCACACATCTTTGTCTGGATCCAATCATCTTACTGATATAGTTGTAAAATTATGTTTCAGTAAGGAGTGGATCCTCAGTGAAAAAATGTAACTCATAGATTGTGAAATGGGACTGATTTCTCAGTAATTTAGTATACAAGTTCATGTTTAACAACTTTTACTTGGTCAGCTTGGTTGGATTATGCAAGTCCATTATTTTTGGGTAACCTCTGACAGATATAGAGTATTGTTGGTTTTGTATACCATGCTGATAAAAATATCCTTTTGTTACCTTTTACAAATGTGAAAACACCAGTTTTATTTGCTAGCATATTCATTATAATTAATGCTCAACTAACTCTGATGGAGTAATGTTTAGGCAAGCTGAGCTTCAGGAAAGAAAAAGGTTGAAGAAATTGAGGAAAAAAGAAAAAAAGGTGAATATATCGACTGGTGTTGCCAATGCCAAAAACGAGAAATGTTTGTTTGATACTGTTGAGGCAACATGTAGTTCCATAGAAACACTAAATGAAATGCCTGCATGTGAGTTTTGCCAGAACACTTCTAAAGAACCAGTTTGTCAGGAGACACAATGTGGAGAGGCAACCAGACTGGTTGAACCACAATTGGATTGGAACCGGAGACAGCATTCTCACCCTGACAATGCTGATCAGACTGTAGACCAGAAAATAAAAGCCAAGGCCAGTGAATGTCAAATAACTACCACTAGTGGGCAAGTCCCCATGTCAGCACAAAATTCTCCAAATGGTCATGATCTGGGAGAAGTTCCATCTGCAAAATCTTCAGTAACATCAACTAATGACCTTATTATTTTGACAAGTAAAACAGTGCCAGATAGAGAAGATGCAAATGAAAGAAACACTGATCCAAAAGCTCGATATTCATACAACGAACATGAAGTGCTGATAGGCTCTATCAGTGTCACGCTTAGAAAGGGTTATGATGATAGCAGGGAAGCTTCAGCTTTGGTACAGAAACATTTCAAAAAGCTAGCGAAGAATGATTTACATCCCAGTAGTGCCATTCGGACGACAATTGAACTGCACAGACCAGTTTGCCATGACATTGCAGATTCTACCACGGAAAAGATTGCAACCGAAGGCAATCAATTTCATTCTGAGGCTTTCAATCAAATTTCTGTTGAAGATATTTATTTGTCCTCTGTTGCAATGGTTGACAGTGGCACTGACAAATGCTGGAATTCTTTCACTGACCTGGGTGATGCAGGATTGTCCTTGCCGAGAATGTTTTCAAGCCAGATCGCAAAGGCCTTCCTAGCAGAGAGTAAGTCCTTTGCTTCTGTATATCAATTTAATTAATATTTGATCCCTCACATCCCAGTTTGCAGTTTTTCCACCATGTTAAGGACTCATCAACCTGAAAGCCTTTGGGTTATCTTAAAAAAAGCTTAGCCTAACTTGCATTATACCAAATATTCATAGAAAACACAAAGTTTGCATTTTATAAGCCTGATTTTAGCCTGTTCCTAGGAAGTTTCAAATTGGTAAAAATCATTGGACATATACAGGAATGAGGTTTTGACTTTGGTCAGTTGAACTGGCCCATTCTTGTAAGTTCTTTAAGAATTGATACATACACATATATACATACATATATGTAATCCCTAAGACCTGATAACAAGTAAATCATGCAGGATGGAAGGAGTCTATGATAGCTGATCACGTGACACTAACTTTACCCAGTGATTTGGAGGCCACTAGGCTGTCATCAGAGTTTGAGGTACAAGATGGGCGACTTTGATTTCCGAGGTCAGGTCATCCTCGATGCTTCAGCACATAAAAACAAAATTAGCTGCAGACATAACAAGAAGTCTAGGCTTGGTTTATCTCAGTGCTTCAGTGGGGAAGCAAGGGTTTAGATAAATAGACTTTTGCGATGATTTATCTTGCATTTTTTTACTTTTAGCATCCCCAAATTTTAGAAGGCTTCCCAATTTTAAGAGAGGTCTGTGTTTAAACAGTTCCTTTTTTTTCTTCTCCTAAATATTATTGTCAATGTGTCTCTATAGGTGTTGTACTGGTTCATTTTTAGTACCATCGTTTTGGTTTTACTTGGACCTTTTGTTTGTACAAAATCATAGATTCAAACGTCATTCTCTGATTTAGTCCTTACTTTGTCCTGGCTTTTCCTTCAATACTTAATTGTCTAGGAACTCTCATGAATTGAGGTAAATCTTCGTTAAATTACTGATCAGAAACATCATTAAATTACTACCTAACTATGTGAATGTTACTGATTCTTCTTTTTTATCAGTTGGTGCAGTGTCTTCTTATAGCCAGTGAATGAAGAGAACAACCATCGTGACTCTTCCACAGCAACAGGCGACTTGGACAGTGTTCTCTCTCTCTCTCTCTCTCTCTCTCTCTCTCTCTCTCTGACCACAGGATATGAAGAACACGTCTCAGAGAACACAAGTGTCTACGATACGAACTAGGAAGAACCAGGGAGAAACAAAAGAGGAATGAAAGTGCAATTGTGCTTGGCCACCTTCGTATTGCCACTTGCAGACCTCTTCGATCCAAAAGCAATAGTATTACAGTTACCCAAAGACCAACAAAATACCCCAGCGCATGCGCGCGCGCGCGCACACACCCTTAATCATGTAAACAAGCCAAAAAGACCACAAACGCCTCAACCACTTACATACAGATGCAAGTAGCAGGGCAGCTCTTCCTCCTTCGAGGAAGAAACCATCGAGACACCAAGGCAAACTGGAACAAGTAGTCGATACCTCTCAGCACTCCGGAGTGAGGGAATGATCCCTGCTGTAGTCATGGCAGTAGTCGTAGACCATGTGGTTCCTCTGCGCCCACTGCATCGCCGCGTACTGCTGGGCGCTGAGCCCGTAGCCGGACGGCGACGCCGGCACCGGGCGGCACGACGACGGCGCATTGGCCGAGCACCCTGTTATCTTGAAGTCGGTGAACCTCGCAACGAAGGGTTGGAACCTGTAATCCGCCTTGTACTTGCCGTTCTCTGTCGCCCAGGATGATGCGTCCCAAATGGAGCCGTACACCCACATCGGCCGATCCGGGAACGTCGCCTCGATCTTCCTCGCGTACCTCCTTATCGGCACATCGTCCACGAAGAATCTGCGCATGGATGGATGAACCGAGTTCAGCGTCTGATCTGGAAGAGCAGAGCACCTGCACGTCCTCTCAGAGTAGACCCACTCACATGATCTCGTCGGGGTTCCAGAGGATGGCGTAGTGGTGGAACGCGGCAGTGGGGTCGAACCAGAGGTGGAACCTCATCTCCCTGCCGATGATCCGGCCGTCGCCGCTTCCCCTGACGTACACATTGGTCTGCAGCGTGTACGGCTTCCCTGGCGTCGTGCCCAGGAACTCGATGTCCACCTCGTCGTGGAACCCCGGGTGAGCTTCGTTGTTGGAGAGCTGCAAGCACGACGACCGACGCATGCATGAGTACCCATCAACATCAACTCGAACAAAACCAGTGAGGGATCACCGACGCACATAGAAGGCTGTATTCACGCCGGCGGTGTAGCCACTCTGGAGCTTGATGGAAGTACCGAAGTAGCCATTCCGGTACGGCCGAATCGACTTGAATCCACTCCCTACACCATTACTAGCATCATAATTCGGCCACATAGAAACAGAGAAAGGTCAACTGCGGGGAGTAGCAAGAATGGCAGACCTGAGCTCCTGTCGAGCCAGACCGTGACAGAGGATTGATCCCGGGAGACTGATTGGTGCTGAGGACCCCAGAGGTTCCTGTATCCCTGGTAGAACCTGGATGCCCTGATCTTGGAACTGAGGGGATAGCCCGGGGAGGGCTGCGCATTGGCAGAGTGGAGGATGAGGAAGACGAGGAGTGGGATGAGAAGAGCCATGCAAGCTGATGGATGAAGGTGAAGGTGCGGAGGTTCATGGTGGTAATGCATGGTTTAAATAGGAGCGGTGAGGGTGTCCCACCTCCATGAAGATGCATGTAATTAATGAAGAAACCAAGAAAAAGTGGTGAAGAGTAAACGGAAAGAGCTTTTCTTGGTGTGAGATTGATAGAAGTCTCAGTCCCAAGAATCACCATTCTTTGATCTACACCTTGTTTGTTCATGTCTGATCTCATGTCTGAATCCAACATTCAAACCTACCAAGAAGCACATCTCTCTCTCTCTCTCTCTCTCTCTCTCTCTCTACTGTTTACCTGATTGAATGCATGGGTATATTTCCTTGCATGCTTTTCCCATTGCCACAAGGAAAAAGACGGAGAAAATAATGCAAATTGTTTGACCAAAAGCAAGCATATGTTTGATGTTTGGTGTTGAGGAATCACTTGTTACAGCAGAATCTCCCGTTCAACTACTCTTATCAGTACATGGTTTAACTTGGATTGACACAGCTCATTTCTGTCAACTGGGAGCTTTACATTCGTTCACACTCGTTTTGATGGGACATTGTGGACTATATTCTTAGCATTAGTCTGATCAAAACAGTCATCACAAGCTGATAATTAGCAGATGTTCTTTCAATAGCAGACATTGTTATTCTTTAATTCTATCAAGAGGTTTAATGGCTGTTTATACTGAAGTAAGTGAACAGACATGCAGATAGAGACAAAAGAAAAAGCTTCTTCACTGTGGGGAACAAACTGATAAAGAAGGTCGGATCATTGAGCCGAAATCTTCTTTTCCACCATGTAATTGATGCCAATCTTAGATCATCAATCTCCCACTGTTCTTGTAGTGATTGAAATCCTTCCTAATCACTCACCATGACAACCAGTAGTAGCCATGTTGAGTAAATGCTGAAGTAGCAAAATCTGGCAGCAGATGTAGAAGATGAGCTGACTCAGTTTGGTCACAAGAAGAAGACCATGCAATGCTACATCAGACAAAGTGCCAAAAGAATTGATGATGAAAATGATACCTACTACAACAATCAGAAACAAAATAATAATTAAAATCAGGTAGGTTGAAGCTTTAAATGATTATACCAATAGTTTATTCGACCAGACACTGTTTCCTTCACGTCAATCAACAATCCTTGAGACGTGTGCAAAGCGACGGTGGGTCAGACAGAGTGTGTGGCTCGGAGGACATCTGCGTTCCAGAAATCAGGACCGGTAGTGCTTCAGTGAGGAGAAGATGATGAAGAAAGTAGCCACCGGAATACTGCCAAACGTGTTTGACAGAATGCTTCTGCGATTGCTTGGAATGCTCTACAGCTGAATAAGACATGGGCTGAGATGCAAGCAGGAACAAGCTGAAGCGCCGTGAATGGTGGGTGGCTCGATCACACGATGAAGAGTCAAGAGCAGAAAGAAAGAGGAAGAAGAATTCAAAGTTTGGTCACAGAATCCACCCAGACTGATCGTGTTCCACTTGTCCATGGACTCTCTGAAGATTTCAGATGGAAGAGTCAAAGAAGCATTGTTAATAGCCGCCGCAACTCATGGCTTCTTTGAGCAAATCAAATACATCTATTGGAGATGCACACACTACTCCTAACTTTGTTTCATCACATCTTAATCTATTTGATCTTACAAGATCCAAGATTTTGTTCTCTAAACCATGTCATTAAGTTCACCAACACCAACAACAAAACATTATATATATATATATAGTATTTATATTTAAATTTTAGAAACTCGATAATGTCAACAAATATATATATATATATATATATATATATCAATAATAAAAATTATTTAGATATAATTTTTTTAATTAAGATTGAATACATCAAATAATATTTAAAAATTACGAGACTTATACTTTATATCTTTACGAGGGTCTCAAAATTTCTTTTCTTACATATCGATATTCACATGAATCCGAAGTAGATGACCACTCATGTGAGGGCCATGCGACGAAGCGCACTGGAGCGATGCCGTGTCCCAAAATAAAAATAAATAAATAAAAAGATATAGCTGGGCATAAATGTGATTGAGGAGGGAAACTCTTGTCTTCCCCTTAACTTAAATTGCACTGAGCAAGTCAAGGAAAAGCTTCAACTGCTCACTTTCCTCAAAGAATTGAATTGTGGCTGCTGCTTCCTGCCAAATACCAGATGATGACACAGAAATGGAGGATTGGGCCACATTGCCGACAAGCTTCTGTGACTTCAATGGTGGAGTGGCTGAACCACACCAAACTGTTCTTGTTTGAATGCATGTGGTTGCAGAAGAAGGGCCACCACAGATGCATTTGTGTGGTTGAATGCATGTGGTTGCAGAAGAAGGGCCACAGATGCATTTGTGTGAAGGGTGGAAACATGTGTCATCTGAGAGATTGGGGTTTGTGCTCGAGCTTTTAATCCTTTGTTTAGACTGATGAAGATGAGAATGAGTGTGTCTTAGAACAAGAACATGTTTTCTCATGCAATTTGGCCCAATTTAAGATGTTAGATGGATGAGAGGCATTATAATGATTAATTATCTGAGATAAATTAATTTCAAATGGGGAAGATTACAACTTTTGCATGTAATTTCGGCTGAATTCACGCAATCTTCTCATAGTTCCAAGTTCAGTGTTTGACCATCTTAGGTTCTCAAAATAATCATATAAATGTGGCCACTTTAGCCTCATTAGTCAAATTTGCCATATGCCATGGATGGATATGGCTAATAAAAAAAGTCCAAGTAGAAGGGCAAGTCAACAACAAAGTCCTTTTCATTAAAGAAAAAATGATATATATTTCAAATTTTAAAATATTAGATCGGTTAAGTAGATCTCTACCATCCGATATCAATCGATGATACCAAATAAATAGTATGATCCGATATCGATTTTTTTAAATATCGATCAGTACGTATCACGATCGACGAATGTTTGAGTCATTTGCTTGATCAATCTCATATGGTAATTAATAGAATCAGATGGCATAATGTTTTTCTTTCTAAATATGTAGTCTTGCAGACTTTTCTCAGTTCATTTGTCATCACTTTGTGATTGATCACAATTGACTCCTATGTGCTCCTTTTCTCCTTGTTGTTAAATCAGAAAACCCACCTAATCCTTCTCCACAACAATCTCTCCATAGCTACTGAGATTTTGAATGACAATTGTAGAGAAAGAAACTAATGAAAATTTAGCAAGAATTACTCACCATCAAGACATGAATATGACATTTAGATTTGTCTTGGATACACTGATCATAGTTTGGTTGGGCATATGTGCTCACAGTAGGAAAAGGGCTCACCCTATACCTTAAACCTTTGATGCTCATTGTTTATGTGCTAATGCTTCACAATACTTTGATGTGCAAAGGCAAAATTCATGTCTTTAAACAAAGTAATTTTTTTCCAAATCGATCTTGTTAAGTAAATTAATCGAGCGGCGTATAAGTAAGGCATGGAAATCGATCAAAATAAATACAAGAAAGCGATTGTATGATCAACCATGCAACAAACCGAAAAAATAAATGATCATGCAGTCGACGAGGAGATTATGTAATTCTTGGAAGATGATCATACAACGATCGTGTAATCGGAAGGTCAACATAATGAGGATGATCATATAAGAAAGATTATGATCATAAAATAGAAGAAAGATGATCATGTAGATCATGAATACAAGAAATAAGATCCATGTGAGCATGTAATTGATGTACTTAGACCCACAACATTCTGATGAAAAATGTGCTTCCACTCAAAAATTCCTCCAACTTCTTCATATTTTACTCTAGAAAGGACAACTGATTCAAGTTCGAAATCATATCCAAAACTTAAAAACAATGCTTAGCAAGTCACCTTTGCAATTTTTTAGAATGATTAGGTTAGTAACTTTTGCTGTTTTCTTCTTCTTCTTCTTCTTCTTCTTCTTCTTCTTCTTTTTGTCTTCTGGACCTTATCAGTTCACCACAATATCTCTTGTGATCTTTAGATTATATGAGAACTAATAACCTTTCTTAATTGCTTTATCACCATATACTTTATGGCATATGATTGAAAAGCTATCTGGTTTCTGAGTTACAGTCCATTGCAAAGTAGAAGCAAATAGCAATTACAAGTTTTGGAGAAATCTTCAACAAAAATGATTGCTTGGAGGAATAAAAAATTATAAAAAAAAGCATAGATTTTCTTCTTCCTCGATTCTAGTTCTTGCTATTACTATTTATTGGGGAATTTTGATGCTCGCATAGCTGCAAGAAAATATTTTATGGATCAACTTGTACCTTTTTGTCATGAAGAATGAAAAATTCGGGAATTGTATGTTTTTTCTTCTACTCCATTCTTCTCTTATTTCTATATGCTATTTATGATGATAAATTATTGACCATATATCTCTTACTCCATAACAAATACGTTCTATGCTTTTTACAGTTGATAGAAATCTCAGTAGCTATTTTGTTTTTTTTTTGCATTTGTTGGGGAATGTTAAGCCATCAATGATGGTTTAGCTGATCAAGTATTTTGAAAAAGTACCTATTGGTCTCTCTCTCTCTCTCTCTCTCTCTCTCTCTATATATATATATATATATATATACACACACACACACACACGATGGATTTCATATATGATGTGATGCAAGAGCTACATTTTCTTATCACATTGTGCAGCCTCTAAAAATTCAACTGTGTTTCGAGCCAATTTAAAAGTTATGCAATGGTTGTTGGCTTCTATAGAACTTTAGAAAGAAGGGAAGAAGATAGTAGAAGAAATGGGGAATATTTTTAATTTATAGTGCTTTAGATTCATTTAAAAGTACTTATTTATATTAACTAAAAATAGAATATAAGTTTTTTTATTAAATACATCATATCTCAACAAAATTTTTCACCCTCATCTATTTATCTTAATATAATTTTTTATCTTTATTTCATCTAATCCTAACTATTTGAATTAATATAATCATACCCTTTTAATTCAAAATAGTTATAACATGAAGTTGTCTTAAAAAAAAAAAAATTCTTTCAAGAAAGTTTTTGTAAAAATGTTGGCATGTTGATCTTTGATGATGTAGTAGTCATTTAAATTTTTTTTTATCAACTAGTTCACAAATGAAATGATATCAAGCTTCGATGTATTTGGTGTGCTTGTGAAAGATATGATTTTTTGTCATTGTAATAGTAAATTTATTATCGTTGTAGATTTAAGTTGGTCTATCTTGTTTTTCTTAAAATTCTAATAGAATTCTTCGAAACCAAATTGATTAACGTGCTATACTTATAGCCGCAACATACTCTGCCTTACAGCATGAAAGAGTAACATATTCTTATTTTTTTTATTATCTATAAAATCACACTTAAGCTAAGGTTGAACATAAATCGTGAAGTATTTTTCTTGACATCTACACAGCCAACACAATCACTATTATTTGAAGAATATAATTTAAAATCTTTTACTTATTCATAATGGTTGTCACAATTAAGAGTTTTCTTGATGTATCTAAAAACTCTTATACTTGCTAGAGTTATGTATGAATCTAGATATCAAATTAACTATAAACATAATATCCGATCTTAAATGTGTGAGATAAATTAACCATCCAATTAAATTTCTACAATATTTCCCATTTATTTTTTTAACTCCATCATCTAATATAAGTTTACCCAAAACTCTTTATATTGTTTTTACTTTAAGCATGCACTTAGCGGTCTTGACCACAACTCAGTCCTTCAGTTCTACTATTCTATTTTGTTGAGAGGTGTAGCTTACAATCAATTCCTTATGAATACGTATATTATTATAAAAAATAAAAAAATCTTTAAAAATGAATTCACTCCCTCTATCAGTATGCAGAGTTTTAATAAAATAACCACTTTATTTTTTTACATATGCTTCTAAATTTTTGAAAACAAAAAATGCCTCAACATTTTCTTTTAGAAAGTATACTCATGTCATCCTTATATAATCACTAATAAATAATAAAAAATATTTACTTCCACCATATGAGATAGTATGCATAAACCCATAAATATTTGCATACACAAGTTTCAATCATTCTTTGGCTGTCTAAGAATAACCTATTTGAAAGTTTGAAAGGCAAATCATATCGTATCTTTATTCTTAATCTTAGGTAAATCAACTATCATAATCTTTTGATTTAATAGTTTCAGTCCATCATAATTCAAATGACTAAATCTTTTATGTCATAATATCCATTTATCAATAATAATAACAATAAATGCACGAAATGAGAAATCCAAAAATAATAAAGAAAATATTTTTTTTATCATACGTACAGTTGCTATTAATTTTTAAATTTTCTTATCATAAATCAAATATTTTTATAAAAAAAGTATAATATCTTTTTCTCATCAATTGTCCTATATTGATAAGATTTTATTCTAAATCAAGAATAAATATCATTTCATCAATAATTTTTTTATTAGATTTGGTGTTCAAATAATTATCCTTTTCCTTCCACTTAAATCTTGCTATTATTTTTTATTTGTACTATTGATTTGATTGAATCATCAAATCTATGAAATAAAATTTTATCCTCTATTGTATAATTACTATATCCATTATCCAAAAACCAAATAGATCCATAATTCTACATTAGATATCATAAAGAAATTTTTTTATTTTTTATTTTTTAATTATAATTTATTTATTTTTATTCTAACAATTTTTTTTAAGATGATCATTATTCTAACAATCTTTTTTAAGATGATCATATTTTTTATAATGAAAGCAGAGAAAAATATTTGGATTTTTATTTTTATACTAATATTTTTTAATATGTTTATTTTTTTATAACAAAAACTTTGATAGCTTTCTTTGTTATCTTCATTGGAGTTCCTTTGATCCTTATTTGATTGGCCTCATCTCCTGTCTCAAGCGTAAGATCATCCATGCCTCTACCATTTTGATATCTCCTTTAAGATCTAGTTTTTAAAATTTTCTTTTGGTCATTCTTCTTATCTATCTTCATTTAAAGAAAATATTCTAAAGTTTCATATGAAGATCTATTCACTTTTTGTTCATGAACTAAAAATGTGCCCATTAATTCATTAACAAATAATATACTTATATCTTTAGTTTTTTCTATAGTAGTAAAAATTATATTAAATTTTGGAGATAAATTTCATAACAAAAATTTTACAACTATTTGATATTTTAGGTTTTAACCTTAAAATCTCATTGGGTTCATAATAGAAAATTATTTTTGAGAAAAAATCAATGATAGATTCAGAATCTTTTATCATAAGAGTTTCAAATTCATGTCAAAGAATTTAAAGCTTTGAAGTTTTTACCGTGTCTATGTCTCCAAACACACTATTTAATATTTTTTAAACTTTTATTGACGTTGATACCAACATGATTTGATAAAATAGAAACTCATATATTGCTTATTATAGCATGTAGAGAGATATTACATCTTTTTGCATATTTTTATTCATTTTATCTTTTTGATCTTCGGTAATATTAGGATCCTATTGATTATACTTAATAAAATTATTTTCTATAAAATTTCATGATCTTTGTGAAATAAAGAGTTCTCATTTTAACGACCCAAAACTGATAATTTTCACGTTTGAAGATAAGAAGAAATTGATTAGAAACACTTACTCTAATGTTTGTCATATTCTTTTTTTTTCTAAATTTACTGATCTTTCCTTTTTTTTTAATCCACATACTCCTATTGGTCTTCTTTAAACCAAGCTTTGATATCATGTTTATTGGCTTTCTATAAAACTTTAGGGAGAAGGAGAAGAAGATAGTAGAACGAATGGGGAGTACTTCTAATTTACAATGCTTTGGGTTCATCCAACAACATCTATTTATATTAGCCAAAAGATAGATTATTTTTTTTTAAAAATAATAAAAAAATTCTTCATAAATCTTTTTATCCTCATTTATTTATCTTAATCTAAATTATTATCTTTTATTTCATCTAATCTTAGCTATTTGAATTAATCTTATCAATAATCTGTATATAACATCTACTATATATATATATAATGTATTCTTGTTTCATCTTTTAAAATTAACGTAATTTTTTTCTACTAAAAATTTATAATGGGTAGATTTGAATTAGCTTTTTTAACATCCGCTGGTATCATCATGTTTTCATCTACTTTCGTTCTTAGGTTTCATTTAGGGCTTTCATTGGGATGTGCTTTATGTCCTAAGTCAGTGAGATTTGAGTCAATGGCATCAGTCTTTGCTTGCAACACATTGATTGAGGACGAAAGAAGAAGAAGGAAAACATCAAAAGCTCTACAACTGAGTCACTCAATATAGTACAAAGTCCAACAAGAATCTAATCTTAGTTGCACTCTGTCAAGCTCTTAATTACTGATTCTGACTTATATGTCCATGTGAACCTTAAACTAATCCTAAGCAACTCTTTGTCTCAAGCAACTGCAGATTTGGATCAGCAGACATCAACCTTTCTTATATCAGGAAGTTGCACCGAGTTTAATGCCATGCCCACAAACAAAATCCAGTTGTCTTGATTCCAGATGCTTTGAGACATTGGTTGTAGTGTGAATGATGCATGGATTCACAGGGAAACATATTCATCATCAAGATCTGACATTTTCATGTTTGCAGTCAAAAACGTATTGGCTATAGGGTTGTTGTTCATGCTGCCATTGTTGCAGTGCCCAAAGGTAGAGATCAGAAGCTGCTTGATCTCCTCATGGTTGTATTCCGGTCCATTGTTATCTACCTGACACCCTCCTTCAAGAAACAGTTTGTTGCCTTCCATAGCACCATAGATATCTTCTAGTCCATCTTTGACATCGCTGAACCGAGTGCAGCTGCCATCAGATGAGCTGAAGGTGATCGTATGATGCTGATGATATGGAACCTGCAAGAGATCACTAGAGATCGCGGCGGTGGGGAAGGACTTCCACATGTCATGGGAGATTGCAGGAAAGCCTTCTTCTTCGGTGAGGAAGGGTTTTGGAGCGGTGTAACAGCCAGCTTGTGGTGGAGGGGATGGTGAAGGGAAGAAAGGCTGGTGTTGTTTCTGTTGATGTGGTTTCCTTTGGGAAGGAGCGATTCCGAGGAGTTTCTTCTTGAGCTTGGTGTTCCAGTGGTTCTTGATGTCATTGTCCGTCCTGCCTGGGAGCTGGGACGCGATGACAGACCACCTGCACTACGTTGGCTTCGCTATTAAGATCAAGGGCATAGGCGGACAGTACGGATGAGATACGTCTCTTCGTGCAAGCACACAAATGGGAGTTTCTCTCTTCCTTAACGAGGAGAATCAACAGAGAGAAGTGAAGAAGGATGCTTCAAACCTGCTTCCAATGGTGGCGAAGAGGCTGCAGATGATTCCGTCTTCTTCTTCTGAGAACTCCCCATGTTTTATGTTGGGCCGCAGGTAGTTGAGCCATCGAAGTCTGCAACTCTTCCCACATCTCTTCAGCCCTGCCAAAATCACCAAAACAACAATCGAACAACCACAACTTCGAGGGAAAGAAAAAGGGCATAAATCCAATCTATGTAGCTTACCTGCTTTATGAGGGAGAGCGATCCAATTCCCACCGGTGCCATGCTTCTCTATGAACTCCTTCAGTTTGGAGTCCTCCTCAGGTGACCAAGGACCCTTCTTCACGTTAGCCTTGTCACAGCATGGAGCCCTCCCCATATCCCCCAAACCCTAGGAGGAACTTCTCGCTTGTTTTACACCAGCTCGATGTTGCGAGTTCCAGCTGGTGATGCTCGAGACACAGCCTCTGAGGAGAGAGACAACAACACAGAAAGCAAGAGACTGAACTGAAATAATACATGGAAGCTGAAAGAAAGTCAAAGGTTAGCCTGTCTGGTTTCCATCATTTCGAACCTCTCCACAGTAACTTACCATCTTTCGTATTAAGGCCATACCTGTACTCACCAGGGCTTCCCTCTCTCTCTCTAAAAATTCAGATCCTGTTTCGTTTTCCGGGACGAAAAAGTCTATCTGGAAGAGTGAGGAGCGAGTGAAAGAGATGGCTGGAGGGTGGGGATTTTGCTTGAGAACTAATTTTCTACTGACGTCTTCCCATGGCCAAACAGTAGGTCAAGAGCATAGGTGATGGAGAAGAAGAAGAAGTAGGCTGGGTGACGAGACCCAACCTGATACAGCTGCATGTGGGCTTGTGAACTGTGTACAACCCTGAACTGGATCGATTAGGTTATGACATTTCGTACAACAATGGCCTCCTTGGTTTGATTCTGCTACTGTTTGGCTTTGAAGCTTGAAACTTGCATATGCGTGCTTACATCTGCCGCGGTGGTAAAAGCTTACGAGTCAAGTGAAGTACTGTGCATGAAGCAGCTGTTGATCGTTTTGTATGTGATCTTTACAAGTGACTTTAGTTTATGCTGCAATGATATCTTAAACAATCCGCAGGTTACTGTCGTCTTCCAGCATCTCTCCTTGGAATCGCAGTGCAATTCTACTCCCTCTGAGAACTCGTGAAAAGGTTAAAGGATCCCTGAAAGGAGAATCTAACTGATGTCATATCTTGCGCCATAATACATGTAATATAATTGTGGAAGAGAGTCTTATCAAGTTCACGTGGAACAAATCTTATAGAACTCCTTAGAACACATCAATGATTAGTTTCAACAGCAAATGCTCATAAATTCATGATTGATCTGGTTTTGCCACCGCAGCTTCAGCACTTCATGTTCACAGATAGGTGGTGGAAGACTTTTACTTTATCTTTCGTCTCTTGGAGCTACTGGTCGTTGATGAGGAAGAAGACCTCCCAACCCAAGTCAAGTCTGCAGTTGTTGCTCGGTGAGACTTCACCGAAGATGTATGATTGAGGATGATAATCTTCGTTGCTGTCAACTTAATAGAGTAACATTATGATATGACATTATATATATATATATATAAAGCCAAATGTTTGCTTTAAAAATGGGGAAGGTGTCTGGAAACTTCTTTTCACGTGGGAGTCACGTGGCGGTCACTTTCTCCACCTACCGACAACCGCAACCGGTCTCTTACACGTCGACGCCCTACCCGCCATCGTGTCAGGAGGGCCCACAGAGGCCAGCATGGCCACGTTTCCTGTTGTCATGGTGGGCCAATACGGGCACGTAGCAGGTGGGTAAGACGTCTTCGGTTGTCGCAACCCGTCACAGCCGTGAGGGGCGTTTCCGTCATTTCGTGAATTCCTTGTTCCCGATACCGCTACGAAAAAATGTAACCGGTTCGTAGCCCGTTACAGTGTCCTGAAACCTCCCCTCACTCGTGCCACGTGCACCGCACTTGAAAAAACCCGATGGTCATCCCATGACATGATTGTTTGATGATGATGATCATGATGATGAGGGTGATGCATACATGAACGAAGAGAGGAAAATGATAGGTATAAGAAGTTCGGATCCGGCTCCGGATCCGATTTCAAGTGACGTTTCTTTATATAGTGTGCTACCGATCGCTGCACTCCACATTCTGAATCGGATAGAGATCGGAAAGGGAGAAGGGAGACTTCGAGCAGAAGCGAAGGCCATGGGTGAGGTGAGGCGGGGCTTTTCTTCTTCTGCCGTTTCTGCTCTCAGCTGCTTCTCTGTTTTCATGGTTTTGTTTGCTCAATTGATTTGTTGTGACAATGGCAGGAGAAGGAGAAGAAGGGGGATGTGGAGAAGAAGGGAGGAGGGGAGAAGAAGGAGGAGGAGGAAGCCGTGGAGGTGAAGCTCGACATGCACTGCGAGGGCTGTGCTCTCAAGGTCCGCAAGGCCGTCAAGGGGTTCGAAGGTAATGCTCGTCTTTCCACCCTCGATTCCGTCCTTGAAATTGAAATCGGGTTGAATTGAGCCGATTCTCTCTGTGAGCGACGAGGACTAATCATCCACTACAACGATCGCGTGTTTGCAGGGGTGAAAGCGGTGGTCGTGGATACCGCGAACAACAAGTTGAAGGCGATCGGGAAGGTGGACCCGTGGAAGCTCAAGGAGTTCCTGGAAGCCAAGACCCACAAGATGGTCGACATCATCTCCCCCAAAGACCCTCCCAAGAAGTCCAAGGACGACGACAAGAAGAAGGACGAAGGCCAGAAGAAATCATCGGACGACAAGAAGCCCAAACCGGTCAGCAAGCAATCCACAGATCGAGTTCAATCACCGTTTCGTCGTACTAATTCATTTCTTCTAATCTGTCTGTGGAACGACCGATAGAGTGCCGTCTCGACGGCGGTGCTCAAGATTCGCCTACACTGCGATGGCTGCATCCGAAGAATCAAAAGAAACATCTACAAAATTAAAGGTAAAATAAATCAATTTAATTCTCCCCAATTATTTGATTTTTCTTGTATCAGTTTGGTGTGGACGCCGTTTTCCAACCGACCGATGGGGGCGTCGGTTATCATCCGACGGTTGGCAATCGCGCATTAGAGGTGTGTGTTATTTTTGCGGTGTGGATTGACAAAATTACCCTCAGGCGTGGAGGAGGTGAGCGTGGACGCGGCGAAGGATCTGGTCACCGTAAAGGGCACCATGGACGTGAAGTCCCTCACCATCGTCCTCAAGGAACGCCTGAAGCGCGGCGTCGAGATCCTCCCTGCGAAGAAGGACGACGGCGGAGGCGGCGAGGTCAAGAAGGTGAAGGCGGGCGGCGGTGGAGGGGAGAAGAAGGAGAAGGCCGGCGACGGTGGAGAGGAAAAGAAGGAGAAGGGAGGCGATAGCAAAGGGGAGAAGAAGGAGAAGGGAGGCGATGGCAGCGGCGAGAACGATGAGAAAAAGGAAGTGGGAAAGAAGGACACGACCACCACGACGGTGGTGGAGGCGAACAAGATGGATTACTACGGGCCGCCGTTCGGGGGCTACGGGGGTTATGGTTACCGTGTGGAGACGATGCACCCGCCACAGTTCTTTAGCGACGAGAACCCCAACGGCTGCTCTATCATGTGACCGACACGTGTTCGTTGTACATTTTAGCAGCAGCTTATGTAAACAATAAATGTAAATTGTGAAGAGTAAAAAAAGCGAACAAATCTTTTTGTTTACTTAATTACTAATTCTTGTGTGTGTATATATAAATATATATATATATTGGAATCCAGTGGTGGTGATGTGAAATATGTCCAACTTTAGGAATAAAGTCTCCAAATAGGATGGTTTGATGTTACCGGTCGACTTACGATGCAAGGAAGCTTTAGGAGATACAGCAAAAGCTGAATCAGCTCTTGTTACGTGTCAACTTCTTTTAATATTATTGTGGTTGTATGTGTTGAGAGATGAGTAAGGAAAGGATCTTAGGCAGGTTTGCTAGTGCTCTTTGGAAGTTTGCTTGTCATTGGTGGCTATTTATTGATGGAGAGGATAAAGAATCTTTTAATTATAAATTTTAATTATTACTATCTTCCCTGTCATTGTTGATACATCATCCATCAAAGCATGAGAAAGAAATGGGCAAGCATTGGAAATGTGTGTGCACCAACCATTAATGGGATCAGTACAGTGCACACTACCTACTAGCCTCCACTGGGACCATAGTAATCAATAAAAATTGTATGATTTGATATATTTTAAATGTTGTTTGGTTTGTAGATGAGACAAGAAAGTGGGGTGGGAGTGATCACGATGGACTCTTTTGTTTGCAAAGATGTGGTGATCAGATGATGCAGTGATATGAGAATAATTAATCTATATATCACGTAAATTCTTTTTTTATTAATTTCCCTTGAAAAACACTGCACCGACGGAGTTCAATTTCTTTGAGCAACCAATCGTTGATGCTTGTAGAATGGCCGACACAAGATGAACAAAATATTAGGACATGTCAAGTGATAGAAAAAGATATGAAACCGGTCAAGATTGTTATTGGCGTGGATTTTTGTGATGGAACATCGAATTAATAAAAAAAAATTATTGTCTTTATCGAATGATACATAAAATTAGTTGAACTCCAACATCATCGTTAATAGCTCTCTTAATCATTAATGAATATTATTGGATGAAAAAGAAAATGTTCTCGAGTATCCGACGACGACGTCGGTATTGTTTTCATCAAAATTTTGAGAAAATCTTCAATTATTTCATCAAAATTTATTTTCTTGTTCATGAATATTTTTTGAATTAAATAATTTTTTTTTGACATTAATTGACTTATTCACTCGTTGTATAGGAAAAAAAATAAAGCATTGTATAGGATGTAACGTTAGTTTCTACAAAGTAAAGCACTTCTCACAAAAAGAAAATTTATAATTTTAGTAAAAAAATAAAATCAAGAATTACATGTGCAAGAATAGTTATGATTAGTTAAATTTTTGGGTGTAGAATTTTCATTTGCATTAAAGGAAGAATGCAAAATTCTGTGTCTTTAGTTTTATACAAGAGTTCCACCGGCATTATAAACCCATTTTATTCTCTATATCCATTAATACAAATCCATTTTAAACAAGACTATTTCTTTAAAAATGATGCTCCTTTTTTATTTTGTCTAAATGATGCCTATCAGATTTATCGGTTGTTTTCTTCATTTTTCTTTGATATCCTACTCCTTCTCATTATCGTTGATATCTCATTCTTTCTTTTTTGTGAAGGTGATATTCTACCATTTTTGTCTCACTATAATTGTATTTTTCCTCTTAGTACGATAGATGTGGGCATAATTTAAGGACTAATTAATGGAATGATGAATAAAGGATAATGATAAAGTTGAAATGATAGGTATCAAAGGTGAGAGTGGGGAAATAGACGACCACCATAGGACAAAAACAACATGATCGAAGTGACAAGGCCTTCTGATGACGAGATGGAAGCAGTGAGATCTCACAAAAGTAAAACAACTTCGAGACAACCGACAATTCATACCCGAATGAGGAGGTAACGATGATAAAAAACATTACTATCGTGATGAATGAAGAATGAGGCATTGACAATTAACGAAGGATATTTTAGATATTTTTTTAAAAAATAAAGACATCAAATATGAATTTTAAAATTAATAAATATTATTTATTTTATTTTTTTTATAACAAAAATCACATGTTCATATTGTATTCATCTAAATCTGCCTCTTAAAAAAATGTGATGATTAATTTTGATGGCAGATGTTTCTTCCTATCATCGAATCCCTCCCCACCCTCACACTCTAGTCAACGGAAGTCCACCACAGGATCATGTGATGGTCCCTGACATTACAGAATTTGTGGGCATGTCAAGGTAGAAAGTGGAAGGAGGAGATCATTCTTTCCTTCTTTATGTGGAGGATGCTTCATGGAAGTTAGCATCAGGCAATCATGTGGAAAGAGAAAGAGAAAGAAAGAAAAGCTTATCCTCCTCCCCCTCGCTCCTGCAAAGCTGCTGTAGCATTGCTGTTCCTCAACACCTCAACTCCAAAGGTCTCGTCTTCTTTAGCCTTCTGTCATGCCATGAGATTGGATGAACATGATGTGTGTTCATCATCTTTTACCTCCTCTTCACCACCACCACCACTTCCTCTAACTTGTTTGGTTTGGAGTTCATAACCATCTCCTTCCCTGGAGGTGTCTTTTCCGTATATGTTTTCATCCACTCATGATTGAAGAATGATGTTTGAGGGCGATAAGTTTTCAGTGAACTGAGGTGCTATCTTTATTGTTGTTGGCCTTCTAAAACCCATTTCATGGCTTATCTTATCTCTCTACTCATTCAAAATGCAAACAAGAATGGCAGCAACAAGTGTTGTATGGCACTTAGTGCCTCTAAGAGAAGCTTAAAGATAATGTTGCTAATGCTAACAGTGCAATTAAAAGACATTAGTGCCTTCTTATCATGCCATTATTGCACCGTCATGCAATAACTCGGTGCGATAATGCATGTTTTAGTGCACGTATACATGACTAATCTCGTTTGCATTTAATCATAAAAGGAGGACGTTCGAGATATGAAAAGAAAGAAACCACACCTATTACTTTTTGGTGTTGACTTCTGACATGTCATGTCAAATTGTCGGTCCCATGTCACCACCATATAAAGTCAACGATGAAGAGCCACACACCCATGCCACATGCTTTGAGCTAAATGTATACATTTCCTGAAAATAATATTAACGATTTGATCTTGTTATTGTTGTAATTAGCTTCGATTTGGAACCAAATCACACAGGACTTATTATTGTTCTGGCTTTACCTATTTTTAATTAAAAAATAATTTAAATCAATAATTTTTTATTTATTTTGATCATAATATTATTTTAAAAAGTGAATGTATAAAAAAATAATTAAGGATGCAAATAAGATATGATGAAGCCGAGAAGTGTTTTCTATTTAGACTAGGGAAAGAGAGGGAAAACGTATTTCAGGTCAGGAATTCATGAATTCTTCATATTATTCTAATTTATTTATTTTATTAATAAATAAATAAAATTATTATCAAAACTAATTAATGATATCAAAATTTACAAATGATTGACACATATAATAATATTCAGATACAAATATATCTAAATATAAATGTAACCAAATATAACCATAATTAAATAAATATAGATATATCTAAATAAATTTATACATCTAGTTTCCTTACTAGATTTGAACCAGTCAAACTGCTGAGCCGAAATCGGGCCACGTCTTGTATAACTCACAGTGGTGGCGGCCCCACCAAAAGTGGCTGGTGGAAATGGCAGCACCACCGGGCCCCTCTTGGCAATTGATGACATGCATCCATCACCGTCCATTTTCGCTTACCCATTAACGGGTTTCGGATGTAGATTTTGACGGGCGGGTTCATTCGTTCGACCCGGAAGCCGACATTGGATGGCATGTGGGTGGTGATGACGCATCGTCATCATCATCATGTGATGGGTTTACCATGCTTGGCTGTTGGGCCCATTTAGTCGAAGTCAATGTTTCCAGAATGTGGTATGGATGGTACGTCGACGGCCTCATCATGCCATGTACGGATTTTAAACGTGGAGAGGATAGGAGCGCGCATCGATCGTTCACGAATCTCAAAGCATGCCCATCCCGTTCCACCCGCTCCGACTTCTTCTGACCGCCCTCGATCTCGCACATACTACTCGCTGTCGACCCGGCCGAGCCAAACCCAGTGGTCTAGTCGTTTGGGATTTCTCTTCCGTCGAACTCGGGCGCCCGGCATCGTCTCTCCCACAGATGGGGTGCTCCTCCTCTCTTGCAGGTCCCCGATCCCTTCTTCGTTTACCTTCCTCCTTTCTTAGGGTTTGATCTATCGTTCTCCGTCTTTACCCTTTGTTGATTGCTTCATGTCTTCAATTCTCAGGTAGGATCGTCTTTGTAACATAATTTCTTGTCGATCCTTGTTGTGTGAAAGATAGGAGTGCCATTCTTTCAATAATTGATTATCTGAATCCCTTTCTTGGTATTTTGTTTTCTTTTCGCCATCTTGATACGGCTGTAGGTATGTTCGTGATCTTTGTTACATATGGTTAGCTATCCGATCTATAATCGATTCAATGCCAGAAGGATCCAAACTGTTTCATTCAATGCCGTTGTGTCGCTTGATTCGTGAGAGAAGCTGCCTAGTGGGATAGTCATATTGATGGTGGTATGCATCTCATGTTGCTGGGCTGCGATGGAGCTCAAAATGCATAATTCCTGGTAGCGAGATGTATTAATGTGTTTCCAGGCATAAGAAAAACACTTTTGTGTAACCAGAGTTTGATGGCAATTAAGGATCCATTTGATGATCATTTCGATAAGATTTTGCAGGCCTCGTGCATGTGGTTCTTGCACGAAGTGCTAGTCATACAACTTTCTGTTTGTATAATTCCTGGTAGCGAGATGTATTAATGTGTTTCCAGGCATAAGAAAAACACTTTTGTGTAACCGAGCTTGGTGGCAATTAAGGATCCATTTGATGATCATTTAGATAAGATTTTGCAGGCCTAGTGCATGTGGTTCTTGCACGAAGTGCTAGTGATATAGCTTCCTGATTGTAATGGGCTTACAGTTTTAATCTATATAATCTATTAAATTATCAGAACTTTTTTATCATTTTTGGAAATTTGAGAGTTTCTAAAGGAATTATTAGTTAGATGCAGAATATTGGTAGAGGGCCGATGAAGGGTCTAGTTGCTAAGGTATTAAGGAATCATATGGCTCTGAGGCATGCAAACCAGAGAGTGAGGAGAAAGTGAGAGAAGGAAAGAAGGCTAGGTGATCAGGCACCAGGAATTCATTTAGTTAGCAGGCATGTCTATTTGATTTTTCAGGTCATAGTAAGGTTGCTGGATTTGGTAAAAGTTGCCAGAAATGTTGTGGTGGTGGTTGGGGAGAATGAGAAAATTATGCTTGATAGCACTTTGATCATGAGATCTGTGTTCTTAGTAAGGATAAACTAACATAAGTCTACATCTGAAGATTGGTTTAGTAGTATTCTATGCTATGTAGTTATTGTTCATTGATTAATTTTCTTTTTGGACTATTCAACTTATCATAGAAGGCATGTTTAACTAATTGGTTATACGAACTCATCTGCCAAGTCCTTACCATGAGGTGAGAAAATTTGGTGGACTTCACTTTTTTCAAATACTCTTTAAATGCAACATCTATAACATTGTGAAAAATAACTTTTTTGAATTCAGAATGAGAAAGATGAGTTTCAACTTCACACCATGGTAGAGGCACCTTTAAAGTTTCTTGTACGAAGTGATGTGTATTCCTTTTTTCTCTGTTTCTTCAACAAGAGCTGAATGAACGTTTTTATATTATCAAAGTTTGTGAATTCATCCATTCAAAACCATACGAATTATGATGCTTACTATATCATTTGGCAGTTTTAGATGGCAACATATTGATGTAGCATAAGGGTTTTTCCCGTTAAATAAAGAAAATTATAGTCACAACGATAGATATCACAATATCCAGTTTAATGCTTTTGTCTCAAACGATGGTCTTACAAAATGCAGAGTGCTTAGTTTGAGCCATCTTTTACAAGGTTATGTTTATGATTCTTATATATAATCCATTAGTCTGCTAGCACTTATGGCACTGTCATTATATGATTACTATATCCTATTCGGTTTTTGTCAACCCAACATGGAAGGAGGTTCTTCAACTTCTTCATGTGAGTAGCTTTTTTGTGTTTCGATGTAAAGCATATCTTCAGAATTAAATTTTTTTTATTGCTGTTTTTGTTGCCATATTTAAGATGGAGAATTAAATGATGGATTTTGTACTTTCGAGATAGTGTAAGTAATTAGAATGTCATCTTTTGGCGATAATCAGATAGAAATGCTGGAAGGTTGGATGGTTTGAATAGTGAAAACTCAATGGCCACTGATTCAAAGAACATTCGTGTTAAGGTATGCTATATGTGTTTCCTATCCCGTTATACTAACATTATTCCATGTATCCTGTTATTTGTTTTGATATTACTGGTCTGTTCCTACTGATCATAACTTGAGAATATTGTTACATGAAATTTTTTGACTTGTCTGTACTGATCAATATCAGCACACACGTATTGTGACAAGTAAATCCTTGTTTTGAACTTGGAGAATCTGAACAGTTAATTGCTGTTTTGGTGTAATTCTTATTTCTTTGTTGTTGTAGCTTATCATATTTCATTGTGACATAAAAGAGCACCTTTGTTTGTCTAAAATTTAGATATTTTAAGGAAATATTCAACACACATTCAAGAACATCTTACGGTTGTTATATGTGACATGTATCCGATACGGATAGAGTAAGCAAATTCAAAGTCTCTGTGTTTACATATAGATGACCTTATCAGAGGTAAAATGATTCTAATTGAACCAACTCAAGGTTTACTTTCATGACAACAGAAACTTGATTTGCTGCCAGAGTTCCGTGAAACTTGAGTTTCGATCTGACATTTTTATTTTAAACAAACAAAACAACATTTTGAAGTTTTTGATCCTAATTTTCTTTTGTCAATGTTATTCCTGGCAAAAATAGCTGCTTCCTAAAAAGGAGTTATCATAGTTCAGTGTGTAATTTATGTAAATTGGCCTCAATTTATCGGTCAGAGATATTCAATAAGCCAAACTGCATTATCTCCTTGTTTGGCTTCCTTATCTCCCTTGTGTGCTCTGAGCTTCAATTTTAAGTTTTCCTACTCAGATAACAAGGGTATAGTGCTTCTGTAAGATCAGTAATTTCTATATGTATACAGATTTAGTGTGTTTCTTAACACAGTTGAATGGCGGAGCTATGACACTGCCTATGTTGATTGTATTGCTTATATACACGCGAGTTTTCATGCATTCATGAGTCTACCATTTTCTGCAATATGAATTTGCTAATTTGTGTGGAACCTTTATTGATTTATTTGCATAATTCTGAGGGCACAAGCAAATACTGGAAGCAAAGAAATTTTTAGATTATGTAGCCTGTTGACCGTGCTTGTTGAGAGTTTACCATTTCCATTTTTGAATTATTGGTTTATAGTTTTCCAAAAAAAAAAAGTTAGGCAAACATTTGTCTGAAATGTGCTTGCGCCAGCTAACTGATTTTGATACCGGTGTTGTCTATGTCTTTGCAGTTGGTATTGTTGGGCGATTCTGGTGTTGGTAAAAGCTGCATAGTCCTTCGGTTTGTTCGTGGCCAATTTGATCCTACTTCAAAGGTAATGCTTTATCTAAATAGATATCTAACAATTCTGGGTATGTTGATGTACTTTTCTGCCTGTATTGACAGTTCCATCACATATAGAATACATTTGTAACATTAGGCTTTGAAATGGATTTTTCAACCTAATAGTAGAAACTATTGGATCCTTAGGCGTATTATTCAGTAGGGCAGGTTGAAGAAAATAATTCATCATATAGATAACAAGACAGTTAAAAATAGAGAGGTTGCATCTCCTGTAAAGTGCATTCTCATTGTTCAAGAATCTCTCTAATTTAACAAAATTTTGTAGGTTGCTTATGAGATCATTATTAGTTAGAATGTTGAACAATTAGGAAGCACTAGATAAGAAAGTACCATGTATTTGAAAAGATGTTCCTGAGTTGGATCATTGGTGTTACAAGGAAAGATGGTACAAGAAGTTATTACATTCACTTAAGAACTAAGAATAAGTATCAATAGAGGCTGAAGGAATGCCAATTAAGGCAGTTCAATCATATTGTTGATGAGCCACCAGAAATAATTCAAGATAGAGATTCCTATGGAGTGAAAGGCCAAAGAAGACATGGACAAAATGTTTGGATTACTTGAGGATTTTAATCTTAACAAAATAAAAGTGCAACAATAGATTTATTAGCTAACCACAAGCGGTTGGAAACATAAATTCTTTCTTTTTTTTAAGTTATTGCACCATCAATGTGACTTAATATATATATTTTTAGTGTCCCTGTTTTCTCATTTTAATTTCGTTCATCCTACAGCATGTGCCCAAGTGGTTCCTTTTGATATATGTTGATTCTCATAAGGTTCATTCAGGTAACTGTTGGTGCTTCCTTCTTATCACAAACATTGGCATTGGAGGACTCCACAATAGTGAAGTTTGAAATATGGGATACAGCCGGACAGGAGAGGTGCACAATTTAATTGTCAAAAATGTCATTTGCTGCTGCTAGTGTTCCAAAATTCTTTGTGGATCAGACATGTTATAGTGTGGTTAGGTGAAATATATGCATGAAATATATGGATGATATTACTGTTTCTATTTCTGATGTCTAGTGACCTAATTGAACTTCCACAATTAAATGATATATAATAACTTATAATTATTTTTTAAATGTTTTTTCTTTCAAGGTACGCTTCACTAGCCCCACTTTACTATCGAGGAGCAGCTGTTGCAGTTGTGGTATATGACATAACAAGTCAAGAAACATTCAAAAAAGCACAGTACTGGGTCAAGGTATCATGCATCTTTTAAATCTAACTAGGTTTTTCTGGATGGGAATTTTGCTTCTTTCTGTGGTTTTGTGGGTTCTGCTTGTTAATCCTCAAGTTTAAGTGGATGTCATGAGTATTGGGAATTATTTAAATGCAACGGATGTAGTGTGATATCAACTTGCAGCCTACAGAAACCTGATAAAATGGCATATGATGTTAGCTACATTTTTCCTTTTGTGCAAATTTAACTTACATAAGGGAAGACCTGTGCTGCACAAGGCTCCTTCCAATGCAAATTATTTAACCTTACGGAGCTTTTACATAATGTAGAAATAACAATCAGTCACTATTAAACATTGATCTGGTGGTAGTGGTGTACTAGATTCTTTGAGGAGGGATCAAAAACTCATTTGATATATTTCAAAGATATCAGCTAACTAAGCGACGTTGACTAACAAGGTCTTATTAGATCAAATCTCGTTTTCACCACTTTATCCTTTGCAATAAAAAAAATAAAAACAATCAGTGCACTACTGCAATTAACATAGCAAGAGAGTTGACATGGGTAGGAGCTGGCTGTGCCGCAAATGCATAACAGCTGAGAGTGTCATCCTTGGGTAGAGCAGTGTTGTATTGTTACTAAGATTGATTACAGAAGAAAATGACTTTTCTTTTGTTGTTCCTACTTCCTCCATCTGAGTCTTGGGAACAAGAGAAAACTCTAAATGAATCATGGAAAAAAAAATACACAAGAAAATTCCTAGCTTTTGCGTTTTTACGTATAATGTTGTTTGCTTTTATTGTCTAACATCTTTTATGAGGATTCATTATAATAATTAATTAGATATTTCATTTGAAGGTCAGTGGCCTCTTACACTGTAGACTTCCTCAAATACTAGAACTAGGTTGTTTATCTATCAACATTTGCTCTATAAAACTAAAAGTTCTATCATTAACTATAAGATGAACTTTCAAGTCTTGGAAGCAAGTCATCAGCATGTTCATGGATAAAATAGTTTTTTAAATAATTGGAGTCTGTAATCTTTCATGTGTTTTGAGTAAGTCTCCACTGAGGTCTCAACTTGCCAACCTTTTTTTTAGCTAACCATTCTTGGCTTCTGTATCTTTTGACTTCTCTCCCAATTTTTGTAATGACATCTCCACTTGAAAGCTAAACTTAATTTTGTGCCTCTATGTATGCCTTCCTCATTTAAATTTTCAACACCCTTGTAGTGGTCAATGCCAATTTTGTTAATACTACATATTTGCAATTCTGAGCAATAGTGAGTGGAAAGTTCCATTCTAGAATGTCAGATCCATATATAACGATACTGTGGTCTCACAAGAGAGGTTTCAAACATTGTGGTGTATTATGTGTAATATGAACACTTCTTCATTCACCTACACGTTATTGCTGATGTCAGGTTGATAGAACATTTAGGAGAATTACTCTCATTGATTAGGAATAGCTGCTTTCTTCCTTCTCTTGTAAGGAAGCCTATTTATTGTACTGAATTATGATACCATGTGGTAGAAAAACCACTATAAATGTGCTTTGTTTTTTTGGAGAATCTCCAGGTTGAATCCTGTTTTCCATTAATATCCAATGATAAAATATATGTTTTTGAGTTTTCAGTAGTTATTTTGTAAGAGAAACAAAAGAGATGGCAAGGTAGTACACAACCTTACTTAGGCAAACATAGTCTTTTGTGTGTGTGTGTGTGTGTGTGGGTGCACGTGCGCGTTAAATAGGGACATTGATATGCAAAATAGCATCTCCTGAAGTGGAGTTAGGCTGCTTATATCTGGTCCTCATAAGACTTCCGAGCCTCTTGCACTGGGTAGCCTTTGCTGTCTCTTACCTCTATGTATAAAATTAATATTAGGTGATCGGTTCAAATATGTCTGACAGGAACTTCAAAAGCATGCAAGTCCTGGCATCATCATGGCCTTGGTGGGTAATAAGGCTGATTTGCATGAAAAAAGGGCTGTATCATCCCAGGTAGGCAGTGATTTCTAATTGGCAACCTGTGAATCTGCTTAGCTTTGACCAATATATATTTGGCTGTGCAAGGAAATGACATTTCATTCATTTTGAAGGATGCTATGGAATATGCAGAGAAAAATGGTATGTTCTTCATCGAGACATCAGCAAAGACAGCTAACAACATCAATCAACTCTTTCAGGTATTCATGTAGTAATGATTAGGTGCACTAATGTCCAGTTTATTGGCTTTTAATTATGACAAAACAGAGAAGCTGCTTGATGATTGTGAGAGATTAACCTTTTAATTATTGGCTTTGAATTACTATAATCACAGTTCATGAAATTCTTAAGTACTTCGTTTTTTTAGCTCTGATGCTTTGAGAGCCTTTTTGTACTTTTTTCCTAATCTAATATTGTTTTCTTTTTTTTTCTAAAAAGTTTCAAAATCTAAGGTGACTTTGATTCTCGATTAACTTACCTGTAATTTGTCGTTCTATTTGCATGATATTTCGATCCCACATATATGTAACTCTTTCATGGTGGATGCAATGTTTCAGCAAAATGCATTTGTACATTTATTTTCTCTGAGCAAACATTTTCTTCTTATTTCAGGAGATTGCAAAGAGGCTTCCTCGTACATCTTCCTAACTATCGTGTCTGGAGATTGATTCTTTGTTGTTCTGACTCACCTGACATTCCTAATTACTGTGTAAAATCATAGTATATGATTATACCTGTGTAGTAGTTCACGTGTCTTTAGTTCTTCTGCTGCCTCACGCATCGTTTACAAGTAATGGCACACCAAATTGGGTTACAGTATCCCCATCCATTAGTAACATTTGCGTCAATAATTACTGCAAAAAAATTTAGCTATTAATTTAGTTTATCAATGTAATCATGCAAGGGTTGTTTACAGGCAATGATAAAGTGTGATAATAGTGGCGATGGGGAATCTGATTATTATGCTGGTGGTGGTAGTGATGATGGATGATGTCATGGCAAGGGAGGTGTAGTGTTGGTATAGTAATGCTGAAAGGATCATAATAACGGTGTTGCGCTAACAGAGGCTTAATCGTGGTTAATTCACTGTTGCATAGTTGATAGGTTTCATATCAACTATGAAATAACGTTTTGTACGTTATTTCATATCAACTTTAAATAAAAAATATTATTTAAAGAAAACAATTATGATGATGATTGATATAATTAGAACTTTAATATCTTTTTCATAAAAAAAAAATAGAATACAAATCACATGCTACTCCTTCCACGTAGATATCACATAGAAGAAAAATATATATCTATAAATATATAGATATCTCAAATAATCTTAATATTTATAAGATTTTAGTAAGTCTAATGTACAACAGTCAAACCATAGTGACATATGTATGGATGGACACGTGCTAAACTTAACTTTAAAGAGATAAATTTGAAGATGTTTTATTTTAGTGGGATATATACACGTTCCATTTTTTTTGGAAAATATAAATAAATATTATTTTTATTACTGTAATTGAGAAGGGAGGGGCAGACTCCATTCATAAAAGCAGTACCTGTAACTCTGTTTTTGTTTGTAGGAATGGAAGACTTACATCAACCATCATCTCCCAGTCATCCACGGAAACAGCACATATACTTTTTTTAACTATGAGGAACCATATACAGCAGGCTACCTCTTACGTGCGTGCGTGCTTCATGGCCTGCGGTGCCCCCTCGTATCGCACATTGCCGACCCCAGCGTGTTGTAGTTGACGTACCGGCTCGGAGCGGACGGCGGCGGCCGGAATCCCCTGGGCTTGCAGCCCCTCACCTCCGCCCCACCACCCTTGAAGGAACGCCTATCCCTGTGGCGAGGTCTGAACGTGACGTAGTGGCGATGCTCGAACCGCCCGACGCCGGCCGTCACGACCGGAACCGCGAGGAAGAGGAGGAGCAGCAGCACGGCGAGAGAGGTAGGCATTGGGGTGGAGTACGAGGTGGGGTGTGGGCACTGCCTTGGCGTTTGCAGAGGGTGGGGGAGGGGGAGGAGTATAAGAAGAGGTGGTGGAGATGGTGGCGTAGAGAGAGTGATGGGAAGAGGGGGCGTCTTAAAGAGACTCGTGAGGACAGGTCAGGAGTGAGATCTCACAGCTCAACGCTAGCCGGCAAAGTGCGGGACTTTGTCGTGAATCCCCTCCCCCTCGGTGGCGAGCGTAGGATGCCTCTTCCTCTATCCCCCCCTCCCTCCTTTTTCTCGCTCATCCATCAGCTTCCGGACCACGCAGGTGATGATGCTCGTGCACTGCATTTAATTGCTCCCATCGCCCTTCTTTCTCAGCGTCAAACCCACCACGTAGACATCGCCTCAACATAACAATAACATCATCCCATACGCACACCACGTAAACGCATGTATACTACTGGCAGAGCAGTTCGTCTTCGAGCTACGTAGGTGCGTCGTCGACTCCTTCGCATGGTCAACTGTCGAAAAGTCAACCGACGTGGCAACGTTGACTTTTTCGAAAACGGAACCGATGGGCAGGTTGTGATGTCGCCAGGTCGACTCGGAACGAGGATACGTGGATGAATCTGGACGGGCCATTGATATATGGTAGATGGAAAGTGAGATCGGATCACAGATGCGTAGACAGAGAGTTTGGTTGCATTTGGTGGGCATTCAATGAGGGGCAGATGAGAGGAGAAGTATACGAGCGATGCCGGCGGTGTCGTCGAAGGCGACACGCCCCCGATTGTTCATACGCTCCTTTTGTCGGGCATTCCACAAATATCTCACACCAATCAATTCATATATTGGATAAATAATTTATTATTATTATTATTATTATTATTTTCAATTAATCCACACTCGTGAAGCTCAACCAATGCCTATCCAACATATCACATCGATATGATATTAAAAAGAAATATATTTTTTAATTAGTATGAATATGTCAGGTCAATTTTGTAATATATCACTATATCATTTATCAATGACTATAAATATATTATTTATATTGAAAAAAATATTTGATATGATTTTGGATAGAATACATGACTATGCTATTTTATGTCATAAATACATATGACACGAATCACGTCGTGTCTTGTCTGCTCCACGTATAACATATAGTGTTCAGACATGACATTTGGGCACGATTTAATTCGATTCAAAGTCATGTGTCGGAAAGTTAGCAAATTGTATCTCGTTGATACTTAGGATAATAAATTAATACTTAGGATAAAAAGCTAATTAATTACATGAACTAACATATATAGATTAATAAAAGAAAATATAAATTAAGGCTATTAGTTGGAAACATAAACATGAAAGGAAGGAGAATGTGAAATATATATTATGGGAATAATAAGTACAATGGCTATTTTAGCTAATGGTACACTCTAACCACTGTACTATCTACAATTTGATGTACGCCACAATCACATGTTTGCATTTATTGTATCGTCTATGACATCTTCCTAAGTCATGATCCAATAAGCTTTTCATTTATGTCTCTTTTCCTTCTATAAATACTATTACTTTTTCCTCATTTATTATGTATAATTATTTACCGGGGGTAAAAGCAACCAATTAAAGAGCGCACAATTAAATAATTATCTTAATTATTTAACTTAAATTAATATTTATCTCAATTATGTATTAAATTTTATATCAACCACCATTAACATTATAAATATTCGGACCAAATACAATCAAAACTCAATGGGAGACAAGAGAGTCTGAAAAAAAAATATTTATAATGGAACGAATGAAGAATATTGAATATTCTTTTTTCAAAAGAACATGAAGAATATTCTTTTTTTCATACTCATATAGACCAAATCCAGATTCATCATGTTGATATGAGTATGAAAAAGGAATATTCTTCGTTCTAATATAATAATATTTCTTAATTCTTATTTCAAAATTATTATCGAAATAAGTGAGGTAATGACTATCCTTAGCTTTATATATGAAACTTACGATTCAAGAAATTCACTTCAAGGATTCATCCTGAAATATGATAATATATAAAAAACTAAATCAAGTCGCCGTAACTCAATGGCATGAATCGATAATCAATTTTAACAATAATAAATCAAAATTTTATTTTCCAAATTCAGAATTATATAGAGCTCAGCTTCACGTTTCTCCAACTTATGGATAACGGCGATCACCACCACCACCACCACCACCAACACCATGCAAGAGAAGCTCCTTCGGCTGTCATTACAAGACACAGCCACCCACCTACAGCAGCACATGAGAACAAACCCTAAAATAATTGTGAGAGAGAGAGAGAGACCTGCCATGGGAGGAAGACCACATGGCTGTCAGTGACTACGTCCAAAACGAGAGCTCGAGCTCACTTCCAAGCTCCAACGTCGCTCTCCTCTTCCAACCCCTTTGGTGGCCCTTCTTTGCGGTCCATGATTGAGATTGGCAGTGAGGTGTTGGAGGCAGCAGTACATCATACATACACGCACCTCCCTGCTGCATTCTCACAGTAATATATAATGTTGCATACAATTATTTATGCCCTCCATCTTCTTTTCTCTCTCTAAATGGCCTCAACTGGTTGACATAAACAACCTTAAACGACAACATGCAGCGACGTATCGAAATGAATATTATTGCGGTACTCTCATTCTCTTGCAGAGTATATATGACTCGCCCTTATATCGACTATGCATATGACATGCAGCGACGTATCGAAATGAATATTATTACGGTACTCCTTTTATTATATGCTCATTCTTTTGTACAATATATATGACTCGTCCGTCCTTATATCTTATATCGACTATGCATATGATAATATATGGTTGGCGAGGAGAAAGCCGAATGGATGCTTTAAGATTCGCGTTCTCCATGGGCAATCGAATGACCGGTTCACGTGTTCGGGCCGGACCAGCGAGTCAAATCTTGTCCGGTCTAAATCGATTTGGTCAAACCTTCTCAACGTGGCTTCCATGAAATCGAGGCATACGCCACATAAAATAAATGCCATCTTTATTTACATATTCCATCTCGATCATGATATCAACTTTAGCATCTATTTGATTTAGTTTACCCAAAGGTCTCCTTTCAGGTTAGATTAGATTAGTCATCCGATCATGACTAAAATCTTTTATATATATATTTTAATTTTATGAATTATTTTGTCCATAAAGATAAGGAGAGAGCACGAGACTTACTAATTGACCCGATCATAATGTCCATTTGAGACATGAAACAAAATTATGGAATGGAAATCTATGGATCATTCACAAAAACATCTTCAACCTATTGTTCTTCGCATCTTACCTATCAATCGATAAGATATTATACAATTTGGACTAATTCAATTAAGTCTATGATAATATAGTCAGCGGATGCATTGATTGATGATTCATTCTGTTAATTGGTAGGTCACTCGAAGTAGTCTCGAGATTTCTCATTGGATGAGCACAGATCAAAGGATCAACGGATGGGTCGATTTATGAATCATGATAAAATGACACCTTCCAAAACGCATTCGAGTTTTTTCGTTGGAAGTGTTGGACTTCTTTGATGCGCTTGAACACAAATCAATCAATTCCACATCATGGCTTGAATAAGTTTGTACCCATCCTTAATAATGCAATAGGACATGTCACACAAAGATGTTGAATTGGACATCGACGTTGGACTCATCTTGTCTAAATACCAATAATTTCGGAAAACAATAACCTCTTCTTTGGCATTCTTCTTATTATTTGGATATATAATAACCTAGATTGTAACTTTATTCCCTTCCTAACTAAACTAGCATCATTCTTAAGAGTAGTTGATCCATCTACCAAATCAGCAACGTAGACCAAGCAAATTAAAAGTCACCTAAACCCTATTTCATTGGTGATATGAGAATAATCATGTAAGAAGAAGTGCTAAAACATTTGCACCAAGTGAACGATACTTCGATATCATGCGATCGACGCCTCATTATAATATGGGTGATACAACTTCTTCCTCTAAATATTATGACTTTACTCAAGATCGCATTATATCCTCCAATTTTAGTATAATATAATTATAACAAATACCAAATGAGATACCTAATTGTTTCTTATATTAAATTATGACTTCAAGTACACTAGTCCTATATCTTTAATATAAAAACATTTTAAGTATGTTCTCTAAAATGATTGATTCTCTAGTATATTCGACTTTTACAGTGAGACTATTAACTTGAAAGCTGACTTAAGTTTTAGAGGGATTTTGTTGGGCATAATCATGATATAAATTTACTAGGTTCGATGCAGATTCAAATTAGATGATTATGAAATATCTTGCTCCAACACCATCTCACATTGATATCGATGCAAAGAACGATTTGATTGGCTTCAAATTAATATTCTAATCGGATAACCATATCAATTAGTTTTGAAAAGAAACTTATTTTATGTAGATTATATTTTTGAAAAAGAATTACCATTGTAATTGGTGGATTCAATTACATGGATTATTTTTATCATTAATAAAATTACTAATAAAGTTAAAAGGATTTAGATATGTATACATAGTTGCTATTGTAAAGTGATTAAGTCTGTTTTTTCTCTCCTTAGATAATTAATACTAATAATTATTTCATTTCTTTTAACTATAATATTTATAGATCTTCTAGAATATAACATCTTAAATTGTTCTTTTCATTTTATCCTCGACTAAATAAACTACACTTAACTTGTTCATGAGTATTTTTTTTTAATTTGTAAATATTCTCATACATCCACATTAATATTCTTATTTTGATTCAACATTTTAAGATTTAGATGCTCTTAACAACATTTTGTTCATTGATTTATTCTCTGAGTATATTACTTTAAGAGAACTGGTTGGATCTTGTACTCATAAATATGGTCATCATTAGCCCATTGTTAATTGAGAAAAAACATACACACACACACATAGAGTTGTTGAACTAAGAATGCATCTAAATTATTGGATAGAGCACTGAGCTATATATACTCATTTCTTTCTTCTAATTACAATGATGGGATGCTTCTAGTCATTGCTAGTGGATATTATTGAAGAGATAGTATGATCTTATCAAAAAGATCAGATGATGTTAGAATAATATTTAATCCATCAAGAGGATGAGTATGATGATGTGGCAAAAATGGGGTCATTCATGGAATAAAAATAAGAATATTCACAATTGCCTCTCTCTCTCTCTCTCTCTCTCTCTCTCTCTCTCTCTCAATGGCCATACTCTAATTAATTAAGGTGGACAAGACTAATTCAAAGGTAAAGGTCTATTGTAACTTGAGCATCATGCCATAAACATGGAGGATTAGAATTTAATAATAGAAAGTTAATTATCACTACATAACATGCACATCCATCATCAATATTATTGGGATGGTAGGCAGGAATGGAAAGTGAAATGATGTAACATATGGCCCTTCTATCCTTCCACTGTTCAAATCAATACAAGATTAACTATTCACATTATTGAGTTCTTGACCTTTTCTTAAACTACAGGATAATTTTCCAATAAATTAATAAAAATAAATAAGATAATTAGTTCTTTTCATATACATAAACTTTAAAAAGATAATTTGATCACTCTGCTTCAAAATTAATAATTTTTTTAAGATTCATTTAGAAATAAGAATGATTATATATGCTAATTGTCAATATACATATATGTTACTTGGAAAGATGGTAAACTTACATGTCACAGTGTGACAAAGGAATACATATGCTAAGAAAGTGACTTGTCATGTTGAAGTGCAACAATTTTTGTCAGGCAATGTTCAGAGACTCTCTTTGCATATGATTTGGCATATATAAGATGTAATTTTGGCAAATGATGATATAGTTTAACACAAGTAAATTGTAACAATTTTAGCTTTATATTAGACCTAATTATGTGGTTAAACTGTATGTATTCACAAGAAGAAAAAGGAATGTGTTTATGTTGTTATCAAATAGAATATATATTATTATAATCAAGGTTCGTAATACCATATCGTACCGGTATTTTGATCTGGGTTCGATACGGTACGATACGGGTGTACCGAGCACTCTACCAGTGCTACAGTGCTACAGTCGAAAATCGATACGTACCGCCCGGTAGCGGACGATTCACGTACCGATAACCTGTCGGGCCGATACGTACCGCCCAATACGAGTGGTATGTTTTGGTATGACAGATCTTGATTATAACACATGTTAAAAATATTTATATGATAAAATGAACTCAGGAGGAAGAAGGTTGAAGACTCAATATTAGATTGTTTGAAGGATTAATAGAAGATAAACCCATGTCAATCTCAATGAAAAATGATCCAATAATTTAAGTTCCTTAAATCACAAATATAGTTTATATCTTTAATTTTTGAGTTAAAATCTACATAAAATTAATGAAATTTAAAGATTTGTTTGACAAAGGATAAGTACTAAAACTGTAACTTTTTTTTTTTCATTTATCTATACATCCATTGGGGCCTACCACTTTGTCCTATGATGTTTGGAATCAAAGGTGTCATGTACTGATTGTCTTAAACTGAGTTGGAATCAATGTCCCAAATGCTGTGATGGAATTAGATGTCACATAAAAAATTTATCTCTAAAATAATAATATTAATAAAGAAAAGAACCATGAGACCATTCAAGATATTGGACATGAATAACCAATAATGATAATAATTATATATTTCTCTCTCTTTTTTTTCTTGGGGTGGCTTATGGGTCATGCAATAGCACACAGAATTTATGTCTGACGATTTTTCAGAAAATTTTTCCCAACATTTTAATGTGACAAAAGAATCCTCTATCATTTATTAAGAAAGATAAAAAATGATTGAGAGCATGGGAACTTCTGTTATATTAAAAAAATATAAATAGATGAACATTCTACAAGAAAAAGTCAAAAACATAAAATTATTTAAAATTTTATTCTTTATAATTAATAATAATAATTAAATATTAATTCCAAAACAGCACAAAGCAAATAGAACAAAATAACTTTACAAACATATAAGAGGTCAGCAGAATTATTATTATTATTATTATATTACTAAAGGGTATTTATGACATTTCACGGTCTCTAATGACCCTAAGCTTCGTGTTTAAATAGGGAGTCTATAAACGCCATCCGCCGGTAATATCGCTGTCTATCTCTTCCCTCGTCTTCCTCTCTCTCTCTCTCTCTCTCTCTCTCTCTCTCTCTCTCTCTTCTCCTCGTTTGTCACAGCTCACTGCGACTGCCATCTCTGCAGAGTTCCACTGTAAGTTTTCTTCCTTCTCTCTCTCTCTCTCTCTCTCTTGTTAGATTTATGTACCTTAAGAAGCTCTGGTTGCTAAAGACGAAGAGAGCAGCAACCTTGTTTATCGATGTATTCCTTTTCGTTTCTCTCGATTTCCTTCCTCTTTTGACTTAGACTCTTTAGATCCGTTGTTGGACTGATTCGGAGCGCCTGTTTGTGTTGTTGTTTTCTGTTGAGGCAGAGGCGGTAGCGAGGAGATGAAGAACTCGGTGTCAGATCGCAATCTCTTCATCGAGAGCGAGGAGGACGATGACTTCGACGAGGAGGAAGAGCACAAGGCGCAGCCGTCGAGGGCGGCCGACGACGATGACTCCGACGGCTCCGATTCGTCCTCCTCCCCCGACGACGACGACGACGACGACGGCCCCCCGCGGAGCAGGCCCAACTCCTACTCCACCAATTGGCCCCAAAGCTACAGGTACCCCCGTTTGCATGGATATAGATCGCCTCATGCGTGCCTTACGATCGCGATCCGACGGCGGAAAACGTTTCCCGGGTTACCGCCGTTGGATCCCGATCTCGATCCGTTGGGCCGCGGCGGTGGCAATCGGCTGGTACCTCGCGCGGCGAGTCGTGATCGTAGGGGGTGTCGTTCGAAGGATGGTGGGGTAATAATTTGGAAGACAATCCTTTAAAATTTAGCCCGGCGACAGATCATTAGGTCGGATGGAATATTTTTGATGGCGTTAGGACGAGGCTGTCGCGGTATTGTCTCCTTCCTCATCAATGCGACTTGGATCCATCTCTTCGGAGACCGATATCATTAGCTGTAACTGTCCTACAAACCCTCCCTCGTACATACACTCTATGTACGAATTTTAGTAGAAGAGTTTGAGTCAAGATTGGTTTGTAAGGGGCAGTTAAATACCGTACGATTTCGTGCAGACTTTTGATCCCTCCTATCGTCACATCTCAACCGTTGGTACTTACGGATCATGTTGGGATGGTGGGGGTGAAAGAAGGATTTACAAGTCCGTAAGAACTGCATAGGTTCGCAGCTCTTATATAAATGATTAGTTCTGTATAAACTCAAGCTCGGACAACACATATATTTTTGGGATCAATTAATAATGAGCAATGGAGAAGAATCGTGAGGAATCCGACCTAATTAATCTATTAACGGGGGAGAGAATGGAGGTGGCAGTGGCCTACTCTGGCTTGTTCTACGTTTTTTAATGTCCAGGGGATGTTGGTTCATGTTTTGGATAGGATTGTGTCGAAGGGTCTCGGAAATGGGTGAGGGCTGCTGTTGTGGCAGACTGATCTGTCGTGGACTTGTTTGCTATAGGTCGTCCAGTAAAAGCCGAAACGGTGCCTGTGGCCCGCGACAGCTTAGACGGAGGTGGCAGGGTGTAGCTCTGTAGTCTGTCCCAGGACAGGGAACAGGGTTTTCTCTCTCATCCACTGCCTGACTGTCGTAAGGGCCCATACTATTTGGGATCATTAGAATTATCGAGAAATATATTTATTTAAGCAGCTTTATAACGAAGAAAATCCGCTGTATGACATTTTGGAGTTTATGATTTCTGGAATCTTATGAAATCTTACATTTATAAATAACTTATGGAAACGTTAACTAACATATACGAAGGTGCAATTTGACAGTACTTTGTTTGGAAAGAAAAATCCATTGGGAGGTCTTTTCCATAAACAACAAAGATAAATTATTTAGTTTGGGGAATGGAAATAAAACCTGTTTCCTCTTTGGTTTCGTTTGTTTAGCATACGGGAATATTGTTCCATTTTAGAACTTGAACGATGAAATTTTCCTTCACTTTTTGAAAATTAATTTTGTTTGTAAATTTAGTTTTTTTTTGTTTTCTGAAATAAACATAAATATTCAAGGTATGCCTTTTTTACAACGAAAGGCATCATCAACAAGTATGTTCAAATGAAATTATAGTGCTATTATTAGGTCAATAGGCTTTTAATTGGCAAAATCCCAAGAAGCCATCATGAAATTGGATTTAGATTGGTCGTGATTGTAGATGAATGTTTTGTTAATTTTTAATTCATATTTTAAATATAATGCAATTGGTTTATAAATATAAATTAAGATTTAATTTATTTCATCTAAAAATAAATTAAATTAATAAAGTAATTTGAAAAGTTAGAATAAGGGGAAACAGAACAGAAATAGCAACTATTTGATTTGTTCCTTGTAGGTGTAGCATATCCTGGTAAGTAATACTATTCATTTAAAAATTCGATTGCGTTCCAGTTTCTATTATAGCAGAAGGTGGTCTAAAATTTGTCTAACATTTTTAAGCTTATTGAAAATTATTATAAATAGTTCATGGAATCCTGTTTTAAGAAGCTACTTTGCATAAGCAATTCTTATCCGTTTAACTGTAGGGCTAAGTGAGTGGATTATATCAGAGTATAAAGATCGTTTAATGCTTGAAAGTTCTATTTATGGTTCTGGTGATAAATTATTTTGATAGTTTTACTGATTTGTATGCAATGCTTCTGATATTGAGCCTAAACGAAGAACTAAACACAATAATTCTTCTTCTTTTTTCTTCTCAGGCAATCCATCGACATGTACAGTAGTGTGACTCCACCAACGATAGGGTTCCTGGGGACTCCAACACTCAGCAGATTGTCAAGTTCCTTCCTTTCTTCCTCGTTTCGAGGCAAGCACACCCCAGAAATCATTGCGTCACTTATTAAGCCTTTACTGCCCACTACTGCTTGTGATCTACAACTACAAGACGAAGAAAGACAAAGCTCGCATTCGCTATTAATCCCTCCACTTCCATCGAGGAAGTCATCGTTAGAGAAGATACAAGAGAAGGTCTCTCATGAGTTACCCGTATCCCGGAACTGTTCCTATGGACAGGCGGTGCTCAATGGTGTGCATATCTCGATCTCATCCTTGTTATCAACTTTTTAAGAGCATGCAAATTTATTTTAGTTTATTTCTTAATGTCAAAATCTATTTTATGTATTGTTTGCATCTCTTATACATGTTTGCCTTTATGTCACGTATTGATAGTTGTTAGAGGAGTTACATAATGTTAAGAGCTATGTTGAATTCAAAGGCTCAAATCTACAGGCCTTTATGACCACTCGCAGTCAAATATAGGACTTGTTCACCATGCAAGTTTAACTCATAGCTTGAGAACCACAAAGAGAAAAAAAATAAAAAAAAGGGGTTCTTATCAACCATCCGTAGGCTTTCGTGATCCTGACATCAACATCAGGAATAATTTGATTGTAGAAATAATCTGTGTAAGAAATTAATTCACCGTTCTCATTTGACATTTTCAATTTTTTTTTCTTGACGGTATCATGTGCAACTTCTTGTCAGGGATGAATGTTTTATGTGGGGTTGGGATCCTTTCGACACCTTATGCCGTCAAAGAAGGAGGATGGCTTGGGCTCTCCATACTCTTGACATTTGCCGTGCTTGCGTGGTACACCGGCATTCTGCTGCGCTCTTGCTTGGATAGTGAAGAAGGCCTGGAGACGTACCCCGACATAGGTCAGGCTGCCTTTGGTACAACTGGTCGCTTTGCCATCTCTGTAAGCCCCCTTCATAGCCATGTCCGCTTCCTGTATTCTCTTAAATCTTAACCACTATTGATAACTGATGAACTAACGCTTTCGTTTCATGTTCTCATGACACGCAGATAATCCTCTACATGGAATTGTATGTAAGTATAAATACCTGAATCCACGTCGTCATCATCATATCAGTCTTTTATCTGATGACATTATGGCATAGGATGTGGGATAATTATTGGTATAAGAGCTTGTTGCTGTATGATCTCATATGTCACGTAGACCTGTGTGGTCTTGAGGTTAGCTGTTATTGGGGAGAATCCACTTGAATGATTTTTTTGGTTGGGCTTAAACATGAATTTTTTATTCTGTCAATTGTAACACCAATCATATGACTCATAGGGAATCAAAATTAGTGAATTAACATTATTTTATTTAATAATTATGATAGTATTTGTGATTTCTAATGTGCATTCATTTTGCAGGCTTGTTGTGTTGAGTATATAATATTAGAGAGGGATAACTTATCATCACTATTTCCAAATGCGCAACTGAATATAGGCGGCATACATTTAGACTCTCGTCTACTCTTTGCCATCTTGACGACTATTTTGGTTCTCCCCACTACGTGGCTTCGAGATTTAAGTGTTCTTAGTTACATATCAGGTCAGTATAACCCCTTTCAATAATTTCTTGTTGCAGTTGTCATTAACACTAGCCAATTTGGTAAGATGCATGACGTCAACATTTTAATGGATCATTTGTTTCATCTGCAAGTCAAAAACACATAAGAGCATTTTGAGAAATATTTTATTATTGTTTAGAATTTTTTCCAGATATTGTTTAGAATTAGTAATTTGGGAAACACAAGGTCAACAAAATCATATTTAGTATTGGTTATATGCATCATTTCATTCTATATACCTGTATATATAAATATTAATCATGTACTAGCAAATGGAATTTTGTGAGGTCTAAGTTAATATATGATCTATTAGTGATCCTTAAATTGCACTTTTTTTATTCAAAGCAGATGCAGATGGATCTGCAATCACCAAGTGAACCCTCATCACCAGAATCAGATAAATTTTAGAATTCATCAAACATTTTAAGAAAATGCATGCTTACTAGATTCTCATTTAATAAAAACATCCACTTATAGATTTATTAATTTTGCTTTCTTTCTCAATATTTGGCAGTTGGAGGAGTTATTGCATCGGTATTGGTCGTCTTAAGCTTATTTTGGGTTGGTACAGTCGACAAAGTTGGATTTCAAAATAAGGGCACTTCACTAAACCTTTCAGGTATACCAATTGCCATTGGTATATATGGATACTGCTATTCAGGTCATGCAGTTTTCCCGAACATATATTCCTCATTGAAGAAACCCAATCAATATCCTTCCGTTCTCTTTACCAGGTGAGTAGATCTAAGACATGTTAGTATTCCTTACCTTTCACTAATACACAGAAATCTAACTACATTTTGGCCAATCATATTTGTAGCTTTGCAATTTGTACCGTGATGTTCGCTGGGGTTGCTGTCATGGGTTACACTATGTTTGGGGAATCAACGCAATCGCAATTTACTCTCAACATGCCACATAATCTAGTGGCTTCGAAGGTTACTGTGTGGACTACGGTAACTACTATATTCTTTTCTTTATGATTATTTCTCAATGATTGCGAACTTTAACTAGTTGGTCTATAAAATGCATGAAATATTGATCTTTATTTCATTTTCTTATAAATCATTGAAGGTTTTTCTGCTTGCATACATGAAGGTACATCTTAAAATTTAAAAAAGAAAATCATAAAATTCTGTATCTCTTTAATTGAGAAAAGGGAAGAAAAGGAAAAAAAATAAAATTCATTGGAAAATTACATTATCAGAAACTTTGAATGTAATTCATAAACAAGAGATTGTACTAAAAACACTATTGTTGTTGTTTTTTGTGTTGCATATATTAGACTAATTTGATCAATAATATGAACGTAAATAAAACTGTGAGACATGCATATTTGGATAATTTATCTAAGTAAAAAGGGCAAAAATGTATTCTCACAACAATAAAATCAACAATATCTTTTAAGTTTATTTATTAGATGTTCAAATTAAGATGTTGACTGTTTAAACGAAGTATTTATCTTCAAAAAATTTACATCCTGGGATAATGGTCGAGTTGGTTACTAATGTTATTTCATAGACTTTGGTTGCAGGTGGTGAACCCGATTACTAAATATCCTTTAAATGACATTTTCTATTTTGATCATATTGTGCTCCATCGAAGAACTTTGTTTAATGGTGATACTCTTTGATCCTGTAAGTTTGATTCAAAGATTTATATTATCAAAAATATGCTTCAGCTTTTCAATTAGTTGAACTTTGATTGGAAGTCAAAAGAATTTTTTGGTAATTCCAAATTTTCTACAAAACACTATCTTAAAAAACATTTTTAATTCTAAATTTTAAATAGATGGTAATGATTATGGTCTCTTCATAGTAGCGTGATATTTGGAAGTTTGCACACAAATTCTTATGGAAATTTTTGTTATCCTTCACTTATGAAAACATATGCATTAACTCTGACTCCTTTGGCACTGAGTTTGGAGGAGTTGATACCATCAAACCAATCAAAGTCGCACTTGTATGCAATCATGATAAGAACAACGCTGGTTCTTTCTACTCTGTTAGTGGCTCTTTCCGTCCCTTTCTTTGGTAAGCTTATTTCATGTTGCTTCCTTTTCAGTTTTACATTATCTTACCAATTATTTCCTAAGTGTTAATTCCCTAAAAATTTACATTTCAATTCATGACTTAGCGACGCAATAATTTACTTGTGACTTGGGATGAAATAACCCCTCTTTTCCCATTTGCATTTTCTATAAAGTTTTTCAGCTTTAAGCACTTATTCATATAATTTGGTTTTTATTTTCTTAACAGGTTTGGTGATGGCTTTTATTGGATCTTTGCTCACAATGCTCGTTGTAAGTTCTAGATTTGCTTCAAATTTTTTAAAAGTTTGACATCACTGTTCTATCTATAATAATTTTATTTTGTTGCAGACTTTGATTTTTCCATGTGCTTGTTTCTTGAGCATACTTCGTCATAAAGTTACAAGAATTCAGGTAATTACATTTAATCAATACCTACAGCCATATATGCTCCTATCATTTCATTTGCAGAAGGTTTTTGATATGTCATGAATCTGCTGAAAAAATGGTAATATAATAAGTTTATATTTGGTGCAAAATAACAACCAAGCTGAATGTAAAAGTTCACAAGATATTTCAGAAATATGTTCTTCACAAAACCATTATATTAAGTTTGTTTAGCATCTTATTGAATCATTGATTGACATCAGTTCATCAAAGGAGAAAGGGTCAAAGTCTAACATCCTACTAACGTGCATAGATTTCGGACCTATAACCTACTTCACTAACATAAAAACTTAATGCACACTTCCTAAAAAATGTTGAGTGTTTGATTTGATTCTATCATTGTCTATACATCCTTTTTACAAAAATCTCCAAAAGATCTCTTTATATTTATAAGCTTCTCTTTGTTTATCTAATCAACAAAAATTCTAAAAAATTCATTTTATTCCAAATATTGGTGTGCTCATCATAAAAAAAGCATTCACAATTTTAGACCACTAAAACAGTGAACAAATGCTTATTGATGATATAATATCATGCACATATTAAGTGGTTCAAAGATAAATTATAGTAGTATCTAAGTATGGATCCATGATCTACTTTATCCACAAGATAAGATAATTTAAAGTTTTAGTTTCGATGCATAGAAATTTAGAAGGTTGAATCATTACATAACTAATAATAATTTGCTAGCTAGCATCTTATGCTATGTACATGCTGTGTAGTCTAATTAATTTCAATTGTAGGGACTATTGTGCATCGCCATTATCACAATTGGAGTTGTTTGTTCCATTGTCGGCACCGTCTCATCAATCTCCAAAATAGTAGATAAATTGAGTCATTAATCACGGGTCCAAGCAAATCTAGTTGGTTGTTCCTCATTTTTGCTTTTATTATTCCTACTACTTTTTTTTATTTATTTCCTCTTGTAAATTTTGTTTATCGGATACTCTGAACTAGTGTTGGTCTTAGTCTTTTCTTCCTCTTTTAATTTATAGAAGTACAATAAGTGATATGATCTTATGCATAACACGATCTAATGTGGTACATTTTAAATGATGATTTCTTGCTTTTATGTTAAACATTGTTGCTACTTAACTCTTGTTTTGTTTCTTGATTTGCAAGTGAAATCGTCATATTTTGACCTCCTCCTTTTGTTGTACAATTTTATGCACATATGTTGTATTCATTTGTGCATATGCAGTTGCATGCTAGAAATGAAACAATCATTCCACGTAGAGTGAGTGATTGAAGCAATGCACTTATCACCAGCCTTGTCTAATGAGGCTTTGTGTTTTTCTAAATTAAATGACTCCACATACACGATTAAAACAGTTAAATACGTGATTAAGGAAAGCCATGGCATCAAATCTCGATCACTTGTGCAATATTAAGGAAATCATCATCAGTCAATCGTGAGATGAACACGAGTTCGGGTCAGGTTTCAGTATATATAAACATTTATCAATCTTCGTCATTCACTAACCTACAGAAATTCTAGTTGACAATAATATTGTCTAAAAATATTAAGTATATATATATATATATATATATATATATGTTAAATTATTTTTAAACTTTGTAAGGATTAATATACATAGAATCTTACTAGGAAAAGATAAATGCTTAATCTAAAAACATATACAACCCAACCACATTATTATTAGGCCAAATTACATATATCCCTTCAAAGTAAATTATTTTGGGTAATTTCCCTAAAGAAACACTGTATTTTAGATTTTTCTCGGGTGATAACTCATGTTTCCATATTTTCCATAAAGAGTCCTTACATTTTTTCAAATACCCAAATTTTCATTTATTTCTTTCTCATTGAGTGCCTCTACAATTTTCAATATTTTTCATAGAGAGTCTTTTTCATTTATTTTAAAATATATCAAAACCTTCTTAATTTTCCTCTATAATTACATAAATTCCGAGAAATAATTTTATAAAATATCAAGATCCAATTGATAATCAAGGTTGCTGAAGATTTAAACTAATTAAGAATTATAGTATTTTATTGATGTACTAAAAATACTATAAACGTTATAGAAAAACACTGAAATAATATCGTGCCTCTTGGGTTATCATCATTATCATTATAATATCATATTTTTATGCTTGTAGTTAGTTTGATTGAGGTCAGAAATCTATTTAAATTATTTTATAATATATTTTATTATGATAATTAAAATATTCTAATAAATCAAAAATACTATTGTTAGGATCGAGAGTCCAAGGTCGGTACTAAGAGGAAACTTCGTACGATAAAAACCATTTCCGACGAAAAATCGATTTCGGAAACTTAACTTGAAAGCGTACGTAATGAATTGAAGGCAGTAAGCACTTAAGGAGGTTTGCAGTAAGGTAATAGCAAGAATAAAATGTAAACCAAAGAACACAATAGTTTTATAGTGGTTCGGTTGTCGTGACCTACATCCATTCCGTCGATTCCTCTTCCGTCGAGGCCATCGGTATCCACTATCGGTCTTCCTTCAATAGGCGAAGACCAACCACCTTTTACACCCTTCTTCTCCTTTTACCGGGTTTAGGAGATAACCCTTACAAGCACTCACACTCCTCTTTTACAGAATTCTAAACCTAGAGTGGAGGAGGGAAATTGTAAAGAGATTGCAGCAGCGTTTTTTTACTTTAAAATTCTCTGTGCTTGTATGTTTTAACCAGGGATGAGAGGGGTATTTATAGGCTTCAAGTTGATTCAAACTTGGAGCCTAAAACTTTCCCATCCCGGGTTCCCCGGGAATGGGCGGTACCATCGCCTACGCTGGGCGGTACCACCGCCTGCGCTGGGCGGTACCACCGCTTGGGGGGCAGTGCTGGGTGGTACAATTGTCCAGACTGGCGGTACCACTACTTGACACAATCTCGAAGACTGTGCCACGACAATGAGACTTCTTGAGGCATCGTTTGGGCTTCTCGTTGGGCCCAACACAGTCCTTACATGGGCTTAGTTGGCCCCTAATTGGGTTCCGTAATTCTATCCTTCCGGCGAACTTCCGACGATCTCTCAGTAATATTCCGACGGACTCCCGACAAGCTCCTAGACTTCACGACGATC
>LVTN01000080.1:52650-79059 GCA_001649415.1 Musa itinerans | reverse complement strand
TTCATTTTGCTTCATGCATTGCTATCGTAGTTAATCCTGCACATGTAAAATACACTTCGATCTAGACAATTAATACTAAGCATTAATCAAGTTGTCCAGCATGTCATTGGTCCCTCGACACTTAATCCGATTATTCGGCGCATCGTCCTCTCTTGTGGCCTATTGCCCAATCAGCCAGTTGACTCTACAACTTCGATATCCTTAGCGCAATATCCGCTCTTCTTGGCCCGATGCCCGAATTCACGGCCCGAAGCCTTCTGTCGATACGTCGACCAATCCACCGGTCCGACGTCCAATCTTTTGACATGTTTTCCTCCGACACAACATGATTTTTTCTGCTTTAATTGTCTCATTCTGAACGAAGCATCCTGCGTCACTCAAAATGTAGATTAAATCATAAATAATTATCAATTGGTTAAATCATCAAAATACGAGATTCAACAACTATAAGAAATAAAAAATACTATAATAAATAAATTTTTTTTTGAATGATAGTTTTGGCAATCTTAAAATTAGATATACTATTAAGGTAATTTTAAAATTAGATATGCTATTTAAGAAAAATAAAACGGGAGACATCAATTAAAAATGTTCAAAATATAATGATTTTTTAGAAAAAGAATCCCATATATAATACTCATAAAATATAGAAACGTGTTAATACTTTATATTTCATAATTTGAAAATATAGAGTAATGATTAATTTTTGAGCGAAGTATCTATGTTTTGTTAGAGGAATACATGGAAATATGTTGTTTTAGAAGGATATATACGTAAAAACACCATGTTATCATCACCCGGTCTCCCCCTGGCCGAGCAAGTCTACTGTTTGCTTCTTGTCGAAGCCTCGAATCCCAGGCGGCATCCCGACCATGCTCTGAGCCCGCCGCCGTAGTACTTAGTCTTCGTCCCACCATGAGCTTGGAGCCCTTCGCCAGGTCGCTCCTTCCCCCTCCCTCCAGAATTAGGGTTTCTTTTCTTTCTTCCTTCCCGCTCTCTTTCTCTCCCTCTCCCCTAATCCCATTCGGCTCTTTGCTTCTCGGATTTGCTGCTTCCGTTGCTCCTGCTGATGCCGGTGATGGGTCTAGGTTGGTGCGGCTCGCGGGGAGGGCTTTCTACGACGACGTCTCTCTCAAGGGGGACAACCAGCCCAAGAACGGCAGGGGCGACAACAGGGGCATGGCCGTCATCGTCCTCGACGCTCTCACCAGGTATCGGGAGCTCGTCTTGGTCGGATGGTTCCGTCTCCCCTCTTTTCGTTTCTTCGTCTGTTTCTTACTCTTGGAGTCTTCCGTTGTTGGACTTGCCGTGTGAATTCTTTTAGTTTAGGAACCCTAAGTGCACCTGTGTTGGCTGAGAAATGTCCGATTCGTTTTCTTTCTTGTTCTGTTTCAGTTGAAGGGTTCTTCCAAACTGCCTTTCGGCTAAAACTGTTGCATGATTGGACGCATATTCAGTTCTTGTGTTGCTCATAATTTCCTTTTTCTTGATTTCATTCATATTCTCCTTGTTCTCTTTACCAACTTGAGATTATGATCAGCTTGATGTGGACTTTTATAGGTCAATTATTTGAGTGTGTTTTTTATGAAATATTTATTAAGTTGGGTTGCATTTGTTCTGCCAACAGAAGATGGGAGATAAATACAATCTTGGTTATGCTTAAATGAATGAAGCATGTGTTATTGTTGGAATTTTTTGGTACAATCAAACTGTTACATTATCCAGGCATATGGAAAAAAGACCCCAGTGGGTGACTTGAAAAACAAATAAGGCGAAAGTTATTTTTATGGTTTATTTAGAAAAAATTTCCTTATATGATTGATATCGGTTCAAATTTAGTCATATTTGATTTTCTGATGATTCTAGATTCGAGCGGGGCTTGTGGTTGGAACAAATCATGTGTCAGCATACCTAGAAATTATTTCTATTAGAATTTAAGGTTTGAATCCACTAAAAAGAGAAAGGGCAGCCTCGCACACAAGGCTCCCATCAGTGCTAGCCGCATCCTGGTAGAGAGATTCAGGTTCCAGTCCTTGGATGGATGTAGTTTAACATTGCCATAATGAATTTACCCTGATCTGTAGCTAATCTGTTTAAATTAAATTGTTGTATTAGGTTGCTGGTTGGGTCAAGTTGTAAACTCTAGTCATATCCAATATTAATTGGATCTAGTGTCAGATCGAATTTGGTCAGATCCAATCCAATCTTTATAATACTATATCTATTTTCTCTTGATAAATCCATTAGTTTTTATCAAGAATACTTAATTAATTATAATTCTTTTAATTTTATTAATTATTCATGTAGCCGACCCCAAATAACTGGGACTTATGATTTTGTTGTTGTTGGTGTTGTTAATTTTATTAATTAATTAGTTTTCGTTTATTGAAAGTTCATTTGCAACTCATTTATATGTTAAAAATTAAATCTCATTGTACTTGAGTTTTGAGTAGACTTCCAGATGAACAAGCAGCTGCATGCAACTTAAAAATTTACCAGGAACCTGACTTTCATGAGCTCAAAATTGGGACCTATTCTCACTTTTGTCAATCCACATTCCTCACTATTAAAGTTGACTGCTGCAGTTACCCTCAAAAGTCTAAAAGATTCCCCCCCCCCCCCTTCTTTTTCTTTTTTTGTTGGAAAATAAAATTTCAGTTTTGTAGTGGTTTCATCTGAAGGAAATGTAAAGAAGTGACCCATTTCTTAGGAACTACATTTGAGTCACATATTCATGGCCAAACATACTTGTGCTTCACGTTGTGTAAATGTGTCATACATATAAGGCGAATAATTCTATTTAAAACATAGGAATGTGGTCTTGGTCTATAAATATGACACATGAAAAGGAGAGCCTTCTAATTGTAGAAACGTGTGTATCAATTGAATGACAATAGTTCTTGTTTTATGATGGGTTTTCAATAGGTTTCCAGATTGACTGTGCTTAATTTTTTCTAAGGTTTGAGCTTTGCCTTGAGTGGTGCATCTTAAGTTTATAAGAAAATCTGCTCAAGCTATTGGAATGTGTTAATGCTAGACTTTGGCAGATTTTGTTTTTGGGCGTGGCAATAACAAGTATGTTTATGGATTGGTTTGTTTTATTCTCATAACATCAAGTGAAAAATCTTCACTATGACCTAACCATCCACCAGGTTTGGGGAGGCCTAATCACCCACGGAAAATTTGGAGATGATTGTTTCACCTCAGTAGTAGTACTTTACTCTTCAACACCAAGTCTTGTTGCCTTTCAAGAGAAAATTTAGCTTCTAAGGATTCTTGGTAACTAAGTTAAGGTGGTAAGTGATAGTTAAGAAGCATGGACGTGATACGACACGGACATGGCGATACACCATTTTAAAAAAAATTAGGACATGGATACGACGAGCACATACGTATTTTTTTAATATATATACATATAATATTCGATTAACATGAGTTTTATAGTATTTATACTTAAATTTTATAAACCCAGCAATGTGAACAAGTAAATATCATCATACAAGTTAAAACAATTAAAATCATCTAAATTCAAGTATCCAAAATAAAAGTTGAGCACATCAAATAATATTTAACAATCTCCGGATATAATTGATATATGTTTCCTTGTGACAATCTCCATATTTCTTTTCTTACGAAGCATATGACCCTCACGTGAGGGCCACACGAACACAGTGCTGCACACGAGTGTCTGACATGTGTATCGTGTGTCCTTCATGTGTTGGACATGGACACGTCCACCAAAAGCACGTGTCCGTGCTTCTTAGAGTGACAGAAAACAAATGAAGCATACCATACAGGCCATTTAAGTTAATAAGCCTCTTCTTTCTGAAATTTGAGCTTTTCTTTTGCAGATAATCATATCTTAGTTCTTCAAAGTGACTTCCTCTAAAGATTATCAATATAGCAATGATATTTGTATCTGTTGGTGCTTGAACTATTTCTTCATTCTCAACAATTTTCCAGGCGCCAATGGGTGAGAGAGGAAGATTTGGCTAAGACCTTAAAGCTGCATGCAAAACAACTTCGTCGTATTTTACGATTTTTTGAAGAGGAGAAGCTAGTCATGAGAGACCATCGGAAAGAGGTTACAATCTTTTCCATATGTAAAGCATACTTGACTGTTAATGACTTAGTTCATGAGTTATAAAATTTTGCTTGATCCAGGCTTTGCTTTGTAGGATTAGCAGCCCTTTGCAGATTATATGCTTACCTTAGCCAAAAATATTAATAAGCTGTTTTTTTCTGGGTTTATTCTTTGGTGAAGATCATTAATTCTTATTTACTCGATAATGGCCAGGTTGTTGGACCATGTTCAAATTGGTAGCGCATGCTATCTTGTTGGTCCTTTTATCCTTTATTTTTCTACTACAAGCTGATGCTAATTACTAAAAGAAGATGAACCCAATGGATGAGGCACTTGCCAATGTGGTGTTTGGTTGATATCCATAGTCCGATGCCTACAAATAGAGAGATTGTTTCCATGACTTGTACTTTGGTCATCCAAGTTGCTAAGGAGCAACCTCACCATTGTATCAAGTCTTGCCATCAGCATCCTACTTACTCAAAGTTCAATACTTGGGATGCTATGACTATTTCTTTGGTGACATAGGTAAAGAATGACTTATTCTGTTATTATATGCAGCATAATTGTAATTGACGTTATTTCATTGTACAGCTGAAGTGTCTACATCTCAAAGTTGTGTTGTCATTGACACTCGCATGTTTTTTTGTTGGTAACTTAACAAGGCATATTCTTACACATTTAATGGTTATTAATATCCAATTTAAACATGGATTTCCTGCTGTGAAGAGTTGGCTTAACCCTTGTCTCACTCCTCTCTGTCTTATCTTCTGAAACCTTTTTTTCCACTTCTTTTCTATGCAAGTCCAAATTAGAAGACACTCCAACTTTTATGGTATTAGACAAAACCCTTGGGCATACCAAGTTATACTTTTATAGTGTCACTTCACCAAATCACCTCAGAACAAGTGTAGGCTGATAATTATACAGTATGTTTTTGGTCCATTCTTCAGTTTATAATTAAATTTAAAATCAACCATTAGAACATGGATTGTGTTTGGATATGTGAATGATGGTTTGAAGTTCATTTTCCATTGACGACGTAAAACTTGTAGCCGTTTTATCCAGAAAGTAATCAGAAATGACAACCAAGATATGCTAGTTACCACCTGAAAGAGGTGATGATTTTGATTTGGTTGTTAAAATGATTATCAAAATTGACAATGGAGGATGCCAAGGAGAAGTGTCAAATGGTGCATCCTAATCAATTCAGGGTATAGTATTTTAGTTAAATAAAGGTAAAAGGCTCAGGTTACATATGAAACTAAGCCAAGGTCAATGTAACATTGATGCTGGAAACTACCAACAAAAAACATGTTATGTGTTTCCTTTGCATGCGTGGACTTGTAGAATCCTAGATAATAGAAGTTCGATGTCAATAGGTGCTTCTTCTCTGAAAACGAGAGCTGACAGTCTTGTAACATGAGTTTTCTGGTAAACCTGCTTGTATTCTTAAAGCAAATTGTTTAAAGCCCCTACCTATCTTATGGTAGATGTCTATGCCTATATGGAAGCTTAAGAATAACATCTATGTTTTACTGTTGGTGAAGGAACAATCTTTTAACTCTTTGCACCTTTAGCAGGATGAAGTGAGAGATATTTTGCAGCTTTAGCAACAACAAATAGAGACCCTTCTCCAGCAAACTTTGTGTTTTAGGAGAACATTTTGCTCTTCCTTTGGTTATGTCTTGACTTTTGATTTCGTTTTTTGTGAGAAAGTTAACTTTCAGTACCAGGCTACCAGCGACTACTATCTGGCATTCTCCTGAGTTTCTGACTTGCTTATGTCATTCAAAATCTTGCAGTCAGCTAAAGGGGCAAAAATATTCAGTACAGCAGTAGCTGCCACTGGTGATGGTCAACAAGTAGGAAAGGATGGAGAAGAGAAGACGAAGATGCATACTCATTCTTATTGCTGCCTGGACTATGCGCAGGTTGCTTGTAATATCTATGCTGTTTCTGGTACTCTTTAAAGGTCCTTTTACACAACATAGTTTGATGATTTATGTGATGTCTCTAGCAGTGCTTTTATCGGTTCTAATCAGTTTCTGATTGTGAAACTTCCAAATTATAAATGCAATGGCTCTTTATCTATCTAGACGAATTTGTGGCCTATGATTGTACCATTTAGGAAATTGAATGAGTTTATCCTCGATAAAAATGGAGCGGTTCACTTTTGCCCTTATGTTTTCTTCATTGCAGTGGTTTTCCTTCTGTTTCTATGACAAGCAGTACTTTGCTTGAGCAGTTGGTTGGTGATTGGAAGTCCCTAGCCAACTCTTATGTTTGCACACTTTTACCTAACACAGTTATTTTCTACATGTAATCATTTAATGTACTAGCATCTACATGGTGAACCAAGGGTGTGTCAGAAGTTTGACATAAGAGCATAGTTTATGATATTGATTGATATAGGCAAGGATTACAATTTCGGTCCGTACCGGTGTACTGAGCCCTACTCGGTATCGTATTGACGGTATACCGGGGCATACCGACAGTATGTCCAAAATTATAAAAATAATCTAAAAATACCTAAAAATAGAAAAAAAAATAGATTAGGGTTTTTAAGCTAGAAATAAATATAAATATAATATAATTTTAGCAAAAATAATGTAAATTGACCTAATATCAATCAAAATTCGATTAAATCATTAGAATCACTAATCATAACATTAAAAAAACTTAATTAAAACTTAATTAAACCTATTATACCATCACAAAAATATGATCCAATCCTAAATATGCATGAAATATAAAGATTTGACCTATTAAGTGTCTAATTTCAAAAAAATCAATATTAAACACACTAATCATAGCATTAAAGTCCTTAATTACTCTCTAATTAACACTATTCTACCATCAAAAGTATATCAAACAACATATTACACATTAAGTTCTACACCACATAGAATAGGCTTAATCATCTCATAAATCAATAAAAATCTAGAAAGAGAATACATATATCTTGATTAGAGTGTTCCTCTTAATTCTCTTAAACTGGTCTCTTAAATTTGATCCAATTCACAAATCGTAGCTTTGTTGAGTTTAGAATAGTGAAAATGTGAGAATAAGAGAGAGATGTGAGTGAAAAAAGAGTTTGAGAGATCGAGAGAGTGAAATAAGTTGAAAAAGGCAGAGAAATGGGTTTTAAAACCCTTTTATAGGTCTCAAATGATCAAATTGACCGTTTGAAATAAGGCAATCTCAGTTATTGATTGGTAACTTTCGAAATCCGTCCGTTACTGATCGGTACAGGTCGATAATGGTTGGATTTTGATCATTACCACCCGGTACAGGTCGGTAATGGTTGAAATTCGAGCGTACCGACCAGTATAGGTCGGTAACGGATGGATTTCGATCGTTACTACTCGATAGAGACCTCAAATCGCCTGATACAGGATCAAGTGACTGGCACCGCTCGGTAAAGGGTGGCTCGTGTATCAGTATCCTGTTGGACCGATACATACCGCCCTTATTGGGCGGTACGCATCAGTACAACAAACTCTGGATATAGGTACCATTCAAGCTCGATATGAATTTGATTGATTTCTTATGGTTATAAGTTGGTACGAAATGGCTTGAGGTAGAGGACAAACTTCTACTATTTGCTATATTTATCATCTACTAGCATGTAGGAGGGAGAGGAAAGATCATAGGGAGAAGAAATGGCAGGATAGATAGTGGAGTTATGCAAGTTCATTATTAAATATAGGATTCGAATACTCTTTAAGTCATTGGAAGCAACGAGGAACATAATCATGTTGTTGTTGGGCATGTGCAGGAGATTGTGCAGCAGTGTGCATGCAACTGGATACAAACAAGATCTTTTGCTTGCTGCCATCGGAAGGAACTATAGTGGTTGCAAGTGCAAGCTGCATCATACAATGGAAAAAAGATCTTTTCTTCCTTTCATGTGATGCAGAGTGGGAGTGTGACCTTGGCTGGCATGTGTGCATAACTAATCAACAATAGAAAGTTAATATCGAGGATTTAAATATTGGTCTGATATCGTTTCAGTAACCTACTGGGTTGTTACAATACCAGTATACAAGATGGTATCCCGACTTTTACAGCTTGGTATCATTGAATTAAATAATGAAAACACAAAATAAATGGTACATACTATTATTGAGCTATACATTTTAATACTAATATTGGTCAAATTGGTAAATATCGGCAGGAACATACTAGTCCGACCTATATATAGATATTTTGTTGTTTTTGTGTGTATTAAGTTTTCTATCTTTTTTTGATATTCTTTGGGCTTTTTTTAACATTTGGTATTTGTTGCACAATCTCCCATACTTCCAATATTATCAAGAATTGTACACTTGGATAGTGTTACTCTTTGTTGGCCTTTGACTTTTTAAATGCTTGATAATATTGACAGTTTGCTTTCTTATGACTGTTCTGTAACTTTCGTTTTCTGCATGTCAAGCTGATGTTTATCTGTGTTTCTTCTTTATCATATTTGTGGTGCCGCCACGGAGTATAGATCTATGACGTCATAAGGTATCGAATGCATCGAATGAAGAAAAAAATAAAGGATGAATTGGACAGCAGGAATACCATTCAAGAATACATATGCCCAAATTGTGGGAGAAGGTAATTAGTAATGTCAACAATCATATTGGTACAGAACACTCTGAAGTCTCTGTTTGACAGCCATCAACTTTTGGGATTGACTTATACTCAGGTATTCAGCTTTTGATGCACTTCAGCTTGTGAGTTTCACTGACGAGTATTTTCACTGTGAAAACTGCAACGGTGAACTTGTTGCCGAGAGTGATAAACTTGCTGCTGAAGAAATGGGAGACGGTGATGACAATGCTAGAAGGCGGAGACGTGAAAAGCTGAAAGACATGCTTCAAAAGATGGAGGTTAGATTAAACACCACTTCGTTCCATCTTCTCTGGATTTGTGTGACTCATCTTTTTTTCTGTATGAAGCAGATTTGTGTGACTCGTCTTTTTTTCTGTACGGAGCACATCTATGTGTGGAATTTGAGTATTGAGGTTACTGTTTGAGTTAAAATTAATGTGTCATTTTTAGCATGTGCAATCGATATACACAGAATTGTATTTTTTTTCAAAATAATGAGCGTTACCACTGGAATTATCTTTTTTAGAATACTTATAAGCAAGGTATGCAATACCGTACCGTACCATACCGGTATTTCGAGGTTGGCTCGGTACGGTATGGTACCGACGTACCGAGCATGGTTTGCCATACCGAAGCGTACCGCCCGATATGGGCGGTACGTATCGGTCCGACAGGTTACCGGTACGCGGACCGCCCGCTACCGGGCGGTACGTATCGGTTTCGACTGTAGTACTGTAGCATTGCTACAGTGCTTGGTACACCCGTACCATACCATACTGAGCCCATGTCGAAACACCGGTACGGTACGGTATTACGAACCTTGGTACCGAGCGGTATACCAGGGCTTACCGAACGATTTTAAATATTTCTTTCTTTTACTGTAGTACTGCTACAGTGTACACTGTAGCATGTAGCACGGTCTGTCCGGTAGCAAGCGGTCCGCGTACTGGTATGCCATTGGATCGGTATGTACCGCCCGTACCGGGCGGTACCATTTGAAATTGCATACCATGCTTATAAGAATAAGGTGTACATTATGTTTATTATATGTGCACACTATGTTATATTTGATTCACATTTATGGCGGCAAACCGTGTTCCTGCTATGCCATTTTGCTTGTTCAGTTAGAAGTTGTGTATGCATGTAAAGGCTTGAACATACACATACATAAAATATTTATACATGAACATAATATGAGTGACAACTCTCCCATACTTGTCCTTCGTTACCTCAATATTTGCAAGGAGGTTGTGGGCCTTGTGGCCGTCCTTGATATATCTGAGTGTGCATCGAGAGATCCATTAATATTGCACAATAATTTCTGAAGTGTCAAATTGATGAAATTCTATCAAGCTCCCACCCATCTGTTGTGATTTGTTATTTTGCTGAAACTGGCATGAATACAGGAACAGCTGAAACCATTGGCTTTGCAACTTGCGAGAGTAAAGGATTTACCTGTTCCTGAATTTGGAAGTCTGCAGGCATGGGAAGCTAGGGCGAATGCAGCTGCTCGTGCAAATGGTGATTTAAATGCACTGGATCCAGCCAAATCTTCTCAAGGACAAGGATACAGTGGAACACCTATGCCATTCCTTGGGGAAACAAGAGTATACATCTTATTTTATTTCTTTGAATTTTATGATAACTTTTGGTTAGTTATATGATGATCATTGCCATTTATGTCAAGGTTTTGGTGGCATTGGTATTTGAATGTTGTGCTGTTTCATGTTCAGGATTCATCTTTGAAATAGAGAGGTGTGACTAAAATTGTGCCTGTCATTACCATTCCTGATTTTTAAATCTTGTAATTTTTCTATTTTTAATAAAGATAACTGCATATTAACCACTAATTATTGATCAGAAATCTGGAGATGATAAGTTTGTCAGTCTGTTTATTTTTCTTTCTTAAAGTTTTTGTGCGCATGAATTAGCAACACTTACTAGGGTAGTCAATTGACTTAATTAGGATTATGCCAGCCATTTACAGGCTCATGTTATTGTGGCTGAGAACATATATGATAGTAAGTATTATACACAAACACATTGTGTAGGGTAATCATGTTTAGAATGATGAACTCAAATCATGAATTCTCTATGATAGGAGGAAAAAAGTGCAATTGAACAGATCAAAGTGCTTCGACAAATGATCTTCTTGGCTTATTTATTTTGGTCTTATCATTGATAAATTGACGAAATTATAGCTCTTCACTAGTCATTCGCTATTATCCTCTTTGTTTTTCTCCATCTGTTTCTCTCTTGTTCTCCTACTAGACTTTTTGCGTCATTTAGTCATCTGATATCATCTGCTTATCAAACCTGAGCACCATTGTGGTTTCTTCCAGTTTCCTAGATCATGCACATCATATGTTTGGTAGTTTTTATTAAAATAAGATAAATATTTTCATTATGTTTTTTCTGGTGTGGTTGCGGAGTATTCAATGTTCATACTCAGTTTTCTCTTTTAGGAGTCTTGAAAGGGTTATGACAGGTGTCAGTATCCTCTTTATCACCGATCTCTGGTTGCACACAGTCCGAAAAGGTTGCAAAGAGCTTAGATAGTTTTGATCAATAATGGGTTTGATTGGTTGTTGTAGAGTTATGTCCAAAAGCTATTTGGGTAGCCAAATAATATAATTCTAGGAAACTCTATGATACACTATTAGCTTATCCAAAAATCTTAACTTGGGCTTAGTAATACTGTCCAAGGCATCCCTGCTGATGGGCTTCTTGCACACTCATATAGTTCACACTGATACTATGGCCATATATTTTTGTGTATCTATAAATCTCTAGGCACATGTGTGGATATGTAAATGAGATGTGGCGCATTCTGTGATGGCCTGTTGTCAGGTACTCATGCTTTGATGCCATGGCAAGGCAAATCCTTTGTCCTATTTGATTTAGGATAGTGCTAACAGGTCTATTCGTAAGGGAAGCCCGTTGAGATGCAATTCAAGATTCTTGAGATAGAAAGTGGTTTTGTTGGTGGCACTTCTCTTTTCTGTCCCTTTTTACTGTATCCGCTTTTTCCTGCCTTTAGGATACTATTTTATTGTTGTTATCATAAAATCAGCAGTATGCTCTTGTTCCAGCCAAAGCAACGCTGACTGATTGGATTTGATCCAATCCTATTGGTGCAGCCTCCTGACTGCAAGGTTATAGCAGGAATGCCTAGGGCTCTTTCTTCTGAATTTTCCATCCTTTTTGTTCTTGGTCCTGCAAATATCAATTAATTACTTATTTTGTGTAGAATCTTCTATAAAAGTTTTCTTTTGGGTAGTCAATGTCTCATTCTAGTAAGAATATATTTCTCCATATTTTGGTGACTGTTATAGTCTACTGCAGGTTGAAGTTGCTTTATCTGGTATGGAAGTGAAGGGAGAAGACAATGAGTCTGATACAAAGACTTCAGCCTTGAAGGTTATACCTCCTTGGATGATTAAAGAAGGAATGAGTCTAACAAAAGAACAAAGGGGAGATGCGGTAAAAGTAGATGACGTTTCAACTACTGGTGATGACAAGAAATCAAAAGATGTAAAAGAAGATGAAAAGAGCATACAGGCTAGTAAAAAAAAAAAAAACTTGAATAATTTGTTCCAAATGTTATGTTGACGAATTGTTTCTCACAAAATGGTTACCTTTATGCTTTTTAGGATGAGTATCTCAAGGCCTATTATGCAGCTTTGTTGAAAAGGCAGAAAGAGCAGGAAGAAGCTTCAAGAATGCAACGAGAGGCAGAAAGAAGTCAGTCTGACCTTGTGGATGGTGTTCTTGAAGCATATTCTGAACGCCAAGTTGGCAAAAAGGCAAAACGTGAAGATTATGAAAATGATGATGTTGAATGGGAAGAGGTTCCGTCTGCAGGTTTAGTTGTCTTTTCTACTACTTTTTGTTATTACACTTATATATGTGTCCTTAAATCTACAATATCTATAATAATGCTTGTTTTAAATGTCAATTTGGAAAGAAAGCAAAATGAGAAGATTATGAAACTAATGATGTTTAATGCTCCTGTATATAACAACACATTTATGTGTACTGTTTTATGTACAGCATATATTTACTATAATTTGGGTATGCCTTAATATCTACATTTGTAACTTGGTTGATACTTAAATGTAAATATATCACAGTTGTGTCACACTTTTATAGAATTATTAATATCTCACTTTAATCAAGTGCTACTCTTGAATTCCTTCTTGTAAAACTGAATGTTCCTTCTTTTACTTAGGCACACTTTATTATGTAAAATTTATTTAACTCTAAAATTTAATGAATCATCAGATGTTCTAAAACCCCTAAGAAGTTTGACATGTTGAATGCTTCAGCACCAACATGATTTAGAATAATAGCACCACAAAGAGCGGTCATAGGGATGTGCCTCTCACCACTCTCGTATAATGTGGTAAAAAAGAAAATTCATTCACTTAATCATTCTGCAATGATCTATATTACAATCCTTTTCTCCTTTTAATAAACTCTCTAGATTCAAGAAGAAAAATTAAAAGAATAAACAAAATTATAATTGAGAGAATTACATCCCTTGGATTAAGAGTCATCAACCTACCCTTTTTTGGGGAAGGTGCTTTCAAATTTATGTTGGTAGATAAGCTTTATTTTTACAATATGTTTAATTGAGTAGACTTATTTGAAGATTCTTTAATCAGGCTTCAACTTTGTTGTAGGGATGAAATCCTTCTTGAAGTTCAAATTTGGAAATTTCCTAATTTTCTGTTTGGCTTCCTTTTTCTTCTACCTAAGGATTGTGAGAATGCAAAATAGAAATGTAGAAGATGTTTCAATGTGACAACTTACTATATTTGCAAAAAAACCCCTTGAATAGTAACCTTTATTGTAAGGAAAAATAAATCAAAATCGTGGACATCAGCTTGCCTACTTGGTATCTCCACATTGCAGATGTGCATAATTTCAAACTTCTAAAGCATCCATGAGAAAGTGCCTTCTTATCAAATCCGTTTCTTGTTCTTTTGCTTCCTCATGCTTCAAGGAATTTCAATTCTGATTTTTTTGCCTCTGCCCTTATTTATGAGGTATCCTGTTGTCTACATGAATGTCATGATAGAGGTGAATGGGGAGGTAAACTTTTAGGAAGCTAGTCACATACTGCTTTGAGGTGAATGGTGAGTTCATAAGATATGATTGCTCCTCTCCAATTATCAAACTCTTGATATGGAGCCTGGAGGCATGTGGTGAGTGCTTAGCAAGAAATGAATGCTCCTCTCTCTAAACTATCAAATCCTTCATATGGAATCTTGACTATCCATCACAAATAGTTACTTACACTTGTTGATTGTTGGTGCTAATTTGAACAAATAAATTTGAAAGTTGAATTTCATTATTTATGCTTACATGCAAGCTCATGTGCATGTAGCAACATCCTTCCATTGTGCAATTGCTACGCAATCCTTTTCACTGCTTAATCCATCTCTCCCTTTTTCTAATCTATTTTGTGTTGGTATTTGTAAGGTTTACATCAGACATCTCCACATTGTCTCAGACATTTCTGTCTTATCCTTTTTTGGAGCTGAGGTTCCTCATCCTAAATGCTAACTATTTTCATATGTATAAATATATATGTAACACCAGCCATCAATCTCAACATTTCTATCTCAACATTTTTTATCCACATTACACTAATATTTGGATATAGTTTTCTTAGTTGTCAAGTTTCTGATCTAAGAATTACACAGTAAAATTTTTCTTTCTGAGAGAAGGGTATGAAAATCACACGGTAAAAGTATGCTTTTCCAAACTTGCATTTCTATGAGCATTATTGTTTTTGATCCCTCTATCATGCTGAACTTCAAGAAAGGGAACTCATACTTGTTGCTTTTTTCCTACTATTATCTCCATTCGGTGATTAAAGTTTTACAAGTGTTACACTTTGTACACCATTTTTTTTTTGTCCTACTTAATTCTGAAACCCTCTTGAGACTTCACTTCCGTAGTTCTATTTAAAATTTATTATTTCTGTATTCTCATTTAGTATAGTAATGTCACAGACCCTGTGCAGATAGGTAAGGACTCAAGGATGGCCCTTCCTATGTACCTTGAATAAATTATTTGTCTTGCCAGTTACTTTTCACACTTGCAATTACACAATTACCTTGTTATTCTTGGATTCTAGTTCCACTAACATGGCATTTTTCAACTTCAAAGTTGTACCCATCATACTGCACTTCACCAATCACCTACTCGTTATAAAAATCCACAACAAATGGTTCAGACTTCAACTTAATGTAAGGCTATTGTACTTGGCAGGATCAGCTTCTTGCAGTCATGCATGGTTAATACCAAACATGAAGTTTGGTCTTTTTTTCTGCTACTGATTTCGACCTAAAGGGAAGATCTAAATTGAGTCATTTTTTAATGTATTTTGGTGTAAGAATTATGAATGTGGATATAGAAATTCAAGCAAAATCTTTTTCTGACTAATTAAGCCAACGGTATGAACATTCCGTGTGCTCCATTAACTCCTCTCTGCAAAGTTGTCATGGGCCTTTTGTGAGCGGACAGCATACCAAATGATGATAAGAAAGTATTAGCTGCATTGCTAAGCAGGATGAAGAAGATTATCTGACCTTACCATGATGTTAAGTTTCTCTTTAATTCATATGATTTATTTTCAGATAAGACTGAGAATACTGTGTTTTTTGTTTTTTGTATTCTTTGTATCAATATGTTATTCTTCAACTTTCTAGACAAAGCTTACGTTCTTAATCCACATTATCGTTTTGTTTCATCATTCATTGATGTCAAGTGTGATGATGGTTGAAATTTAACTGTATATGTAACAGTTGTGACAGGTTCAGGTGAAAAATATAGACTTGCTGATCTAAACATGGAGGCCACTGCATCAGGCGATGATGAAGATGATGACATTGACTGGGAGGAAGGATGAACCTAGACAAATGCAAGAAGTTTCTTGCTGGTTGGCCAAGGAGCAAGAGCCTTCCAGTTGCTTCGTCTTCTCACTGTAACTCATAGCTAGGTGGTAGGATGACTAAGGTGCTGCTGCAGTATAATATCTGATGCATCGTAGCTGAAACTTTAGAAGTTAATTTAGTAAGGCTAAAGTTCTCAAGGGGAAAAGACATAGGTCTCTTGGTTAATCTTCTAAGCGCATTTAGTGTAGATTGTTTCTGTATAGTAACACCATGGCCGCTGCAGTACTGGTAACTAAACATTTAGCTTGCATTTGTTGCATATTCTTCGAGCGTGTAGGGTTATGTATGTTTTCATGTCCTTGTGTCCAATTGCTAGTGACTGTGATTGTGATTTGAAACGTATATCGCCGTTAACAATGTAATTTGGTTTTTGCCCCAACTGCAGCAACAAAGTTGATAGCAAGGTTAGACGGACTTTTTGCCTGCAGGTGCTGGAGATGCAGCCTCCAAGGGATCTCTGTTTGTCGTTGCGGCCAGTTCTTTTTTATTGGTTTCATTAAATGGTTGCTAACACTATCTACGGGTCTTCATGCAACACCTTATTGTTCTTCATGCTTTTGCCCTCATTATGTTTTACAGTTGGTGTATTGGAAAACTCCACCAGGAATCCGCATGATGTCCAGCGAGTCCAGGAGACTTGGCTACGTTACCAAGTATGCTTCTGGCTGTGTTTTCATTTTCTTATTAGTTAATGTTGTTGGAATCAGCTGTCACAACTTCCTTGTAATTCTTGTGATTCTAAAATTGGACATCATCATCATGCTTTATGAGAAGGATCGGTCATGTTATCGCTGACATCTTTTGCCCATGGAGTTCTTTTGGCATCTTTGAAGGAACAGAAGTTACTGACAATACTTGTCGCCATTCCATCCCAGATAAGTTGGGGATTAGAAGAATCAGATGTATTCCAAGGTTAGTTTTCTTTAAACTTTTAGATTGTGATGGAGTGGCATACCAGATTCTCTTTGCAATGCATCCCCACAGTGCGGGAGCGCACAAGTTGGCACTTGCAACAACAGGGAGAGTACCAGACCACCGGACCACACGGAGGTGAGAGGTGACATGCCACAACAACTTATTTCTTTGGTGTGGGGAATCCACCCAAGTAAACATCAGCTGATAGTGGGTGGTCTCATATGTCAACTCATTTATTCTGCTACTGATTATTATAGTGATCAAATGCTGCTGTTTATGTGAAGTAATCTTTACCACTACTCTCTGTTCTCCATGGTGGTGTTTATGCGTTGTAGACATGGATCCACTTTATCTAATGCTTCCTTTTCATCCAGCATTCTTCACCACTACCATTGCCGTGAAATATGCACCACTAGAAGAAAGGTTTTGCACGGTGGGACCTCCTCCACCCTTTCTCTCTTCACAGATCTCCCCTACTGCTCTTTCATCGGTTCAGTGTTGAAGTAGATCATGCAACTGCCTCAAGGTATGTAGATTTTTTACATTCATTTAAAAGGTTATTTCTTCTCCAAAACTTTTTATTCTCGTCACAATCATATATTGACAGTAACCATTAGCACAGATATGACGCTTCAACATGGAGTTTCCATGGCAGACGACAAACCATTTTTCTCTATATTCATTTATGACCTCGATACATTTGTTTTTTTTTTTTTTGTCTTAAGAAACAACTACAGCCAGGAAGTGTCTCTATAATGCAACCTAAACGCAACCCCCACATGTGAGGCATGGAAGGAAGACTCAATCCAAATAGCTGCTTTCCAAAGTGGGGGGGGGACAAAGACCCTCTTTTATTATAGTCCACAACTCATCCAATTATATTATTTGCTTGTGAACTGATAATAATGGCTATCAACATGCCAAGGCAAACACGAGCAATTCTTCTTCTAATTTTACCTAAACCTTATCATGAACATGTCGTCAAATCAAATGCTCATCCACTTCCCTACCTTTGTTCACTTGAGCTTATATATACTCATGCTGGTTTGCACAAGATTGTTACGAGTCCAAGCCAACGGTGACAGACAGCATGAAGCTCCTCAGCCTACTTCTTATGATGGTTTCTGCCATGCTTGCAGTATCCCTCACGGGTGGGTCATCCTCCGCAGACCTCCGCCATCGCAAGACACCAAAGCTCGACACCGAAGAAGGTTTCCTCCTGCATCATCAGCTCAAGGGTGTGACTTCTTCTACGGGCAGTGATGGTGAAGGAGTCACCAGCCTTAACGAGTTCGCCAACGCCGTTGGCCAACAAGGAAACACCTTTGGAGCAAGCAAGAGTGAGTACCCTGGAAATGACATCGACGGCCATCATAGTATCGATCCCACTTCTTGGGTTCAGAGGAATGCATCTCCCCCGGATCACGAGTAATTAATCTGTGACCCTTTAAAGGAAGGACGCTCCATGAAGCGATAGCAGCAGTCCTGTAGATCGGTCTCTCTTTAAGTATGCAGACGAACCATCTCTCAAGTCCATGTACTATGAAATCTATGCTTACTAATCTCATGATAACTAGTTGAATCTCCCTCCTCCTCCTCCTCCAATTTTGACCAAATTCTTTGATGAAGATACCTGAGATATTAACCTTGGGAAACAAACAAGAGATCAACGGCTTCCACGGAATTCATCGATCTCAGCATTACAAGTCTTTTCACAAGCATGGAAAAGAGCTGCATGCATGTGGTTATGTTTCTAGTCGTTCATACTCTTAAAACATTCAGACAAACAAAAGAGTATTTTTGTTTGTCTGCCTAATGACTTCTCCACAATGAACCTATTATTATCATGCTTGACATAATTATGACATCCTTTTATTTTATTATTATAATAATCCTACAAATATGTATTTAATATTTTAATCATCAAATTTGCGTTTTTTTTTCTCTATAGAAATATTAAAATAAGCAATACAACCAAATACTGACTCATATCTAACTTTCTGTCCAACCTTCGTATTTTCGAGACGGAATTAAATATAAGTATCAGAAACCAGTAGATCGATCTATCTTTGAAAGCAGCACCAGAAATAAAGATTGGATCTACTTGCAGGAGATACGACGAGTGGAGGCAACACAGTTCCCACAAGCATCCTCTTCGTGTTCTCCATCTCTATGCATTACATCTATAGCCCGTTTCATTTTATTTGAACATTTGATTCTGCTGAAACAGCAATTTTATTTCGAGTCGATGATTGCACTATAATTAGTAGGATTCAACGACAAGATCAAGCACGAGCACAAACATTTCAGCTTCATCAGCAGACCTCACTCGATCTCCAGGCAGATCTATTCAGGAAGAAGTTTCAGGCCACTGAGGAAGTGCCTCTCGAACACATCCATCTGATGCTGCTCGAATGATAAGCCAATTTCCACGCCATCCCCTCTTCTGCTATCCTGCAGATATATGGCTCGGGTCTTCTGCATCACAGTCTCAACCTTCACCGGTCTTCCCCACCCGAAATCAGTATCGTAAGATTTGAACTTGGGTGATCCCGTCAGGGTCATGCGAAGTTTCTGCCTGACGTGATACCATCTCTCCCACATGCCATGCACACCCTTCAGGGCGCCATGTTTCAGGTCTTCTATGGCCTTCCCGATGGCCTCGGAGGCGGCGTAGATGCCGTCCTCCCCGACCAGATCGCTCACCTTCACCTCCACGAAGCACGGGACGATGCAGTTGCCGAAGTATGTCTCGGGCACTGGCGACAGCAGCCGATCCCTGGCATCCGCCGCGAATGTGAAGTGCGCGGTCTCGTCGCCTGCGTCGCCCAACGTCTTCAGGAGGCAGACCCACACGTGCGCGCAGGTCACCACCACCGTCGAGCAATGGAAGGTGGTGTTGCGCTCGCCGGCCTTGGCCATCACCCAGCACTTGAGACGCCGGATGTGATCTTGTCCGACGGGGAACGTGGCGGTAACCAAGTTGGAGGCGAGGGTCGACGCTTCACGGGTCCCGGAGTTCTCGTAACCTGGAATGAAGTTGACGGAACGCAGCTGAAGGGGATTAGGGATCGCCGTCCTGTCGAATAACGGTGCCGCCGGCTCCACGATCTCCCCGGCTCGGCAAGCGGATGCCCACGATTTAACGAAGCGCGTGAAGCTCGAGTCGTCGCACGCGACGTGATGCACCCATACCCCGATGGTGAAGCCTTTGTCGGGGAACACGGTGACCTGCACAGCCAACAAGGGCTTCGCGGCACCCGACCAGATCGGCCGGGGCGCCAACCGCTGCAGCTTGGACACGTCGCGCGCGTAGTCCCCGGAGAGCTCGTGGAACGCGCCGTCGCACTCGGCCAAGACGAAGGACAGTGATTCGCATTCGGTCCAACCGATCTCGGAGACGTCGTCATGGTTGACGGAGCATCTGAGGTTGCCCGCCAGGGGGCAGAACCGGGCAAGCGCGAGGGACAGGGACGACTTCAGCTTCGGCAGTACCGAGTCGGCGAAGACTGCAGCGGGGTGGGGGAAGTCGTAGAAGAAGAGGCGGCGGAAGGGACCGACGGTCGACCAGAGTACGTCGAAGAAGGTGAGCGGAAGAGAGGGCGGCGCCGCCGCCGATCCCATCGTTGGGAAGATCCGGGATTGCTCCAACACTCTCACTTCTCCGGCCGACTCCATCGTAATAGCTACGCTTCGCTCGTTTCCCCGTTGAGACTACACGAGATTCATTGTAGCAATAGTCTAGTTGGCAGTTCGAGCTTGATTTATGCGCGCCTGCGATCCGTGATCCAAAACCTCGGATCTTGTCCACAGGACTGTCGGCTTCCCATGTGATAAACGCGGGATTCTTTCTCGACTGCGTTCCTCGACATAATGTATAGTTTACTGGGCTAATTAATATCCTGAAATTAATTATGACTATTATCTAAATACCAATAATTTAAAAAATAATATTGAGATTCTTACATTTTCTAAAGTGAAAGCATGTGATTTCAATTCTTCTCACATAAAAAAAACACGTGTTATCACGTGAAAAGAAAATATATATAAAAAATAAAAAATATTATCTTTTAAATTATTAATTTCATATCAACCTCTCTTCCCTCCTATTCGAGAGGTTTTCGCGCTTTCCTTCCTATTTGTTTCCTCTCTTTCGGCTATACTATGGACGGTAGACCAGTGACAATGTCAATGGCGTGCAAGGCCGGTGGCATTCTAGAGAAAATTCGAGCATCGCCTCCGATCGTGATCTGTTTCCTCCTTCCCTCTCCTACGACTATGCTACAGATGGCTGACTAGCAGAGGAGGCTGTCTCTTGAAGGGCAATGGCCAGCCTCCCCTTTGATTCCCTGTGTTTCGAAGGCCACCATGAACTCTACTCCATCTACGTCCATTCCCATATGTCGTATCAGCGCGACTACCCATCGAGTTTGGTGTTCTACAAGTGGCACATCCCAATCTAAGTACATACAACGAGTCCTTTGTTTCATAAATGCTTCGACTCCTAATCATCGTCTTCCTCGTCAAGATCTTGACTTTTGCATGTGTTAGCCTAGGGTGGCTTATCTATGGTAGACGCTGAAAGAAGACTCCTGGTAAACACATTGCTCGATGTCTCCAACCAACGCTTCGTTCTACTATCGGAGACATGCATCCCTCTGTTCGACTTCAACTTCACCTATCGCTACCTGATGTGATCCAAGTAAAGCTTTGTTAAGACCTTTGATAATCTAGGCCCCGCGCCAGGGGGAGATACTATTGGGAAACCTTAGGCTGCTTTATATGCGTAGTGGAAGAATAGAAAACAAAAACAGATTCCAAAAAATTCAATATCAAATCATCGTGCAAAGATTGGTGTGTGAAAAATGCAAAACCTAAAACTATGTAACACATGTGAGATGATTTACTTAGGGGAGATCGTATATCCCCGAAATCACAAATCCAAATCTCTAGATGAAGGAGGTCAGATGTTCTCCTCTTTAGCGGTGATCCATACAATAGATAGCGCGATGACGCTCCTCCTTTCGTTGTGCGATCTTTCTCTCCTTTGTGCACCACAAAACTATGCTAAGATCAAGAGGGGGCCAACCTTTCTTGTTGTCCACATGCCCCAAATAGGGCTGTTGGCACAACACACTGGTTTGTCTGGCTATCTCGATATCTCTCTCGAGTAATCTATGATCGAAAATATTTAGGGTTTGTGTTTATAAGTGAATCGGTCTCATTTATCATGATTTCATCATGATCTAATTTTCATTATACAGATACAAGGACATTACAATATATACAACAGACAATATAAAGTGAGAATATGTCAATAATAATAATAAGCAAAAATAATTACGCATTGTATCACACGTGTCATTACTCACGTGATTGACTTGTAGGACACTTATGACTAGCAGATACTAACCCGAAGTTGTAGCTTGATATAAGCATCCAACAATGGCGTAAATACATGCAGTGGTTCGAGATGAGCCGTTAGGTCGTCGTTGTCATCGTCAAAGAGACTACATTGCTACGCGAGGTTCAATGAGCTTGGCAGGGGAGTAATCGTTCTGGATGAGCACTACATTCCTACGGTGCTCACCACCAGATCATTCCATCTTATAGCTAACAGGAGCATTACTCGGACGATGTGGAAGAAGGATCACAAAGGCCACCCTGCAACCTTTGGGAAGGATGACATGAACGGGACGTTACCGGAGCAGATCAATCGGGATCAGAACTGCTCATACAAATGACCGGCCATTTGTCATCAGATTCCTGTTTGCCAGGAAGTTTGCTACTAGTGCGTTAGAGCCATTGCCAGAGTTGGCATCGGATTATCCTGGATCTGTTAGGTCGAGGACTGATGGAGGAGACTCGATGTCTCGAGGACTTCATGGGCACCAGCTCATCTTGCAGGGGAGGGAGATGAACTGTCCGGGCTATTGTTCTGATTAATATATGAATATACTGTTCATCCCCAGGAATATAATTTGTTTCTTTTATAAAATTTACTTTATTAGAAATGTTTCTAATGAATTTTGATCGGTCACGACTGAAAGGAATCGTATGTTATGTACAGTAAATGTTGATAGGTGTTTGCCTTATTATTATTTTAAGGAGATATCAATGGTTCTTTCTTAGAACTCACCTCATCAACTTTGCATGTGCTTATCTGTGTTCTGCAGCGACTTGTAATCTCCAATCTATAGTTTGTAGACTCTCATTTTTTTATCTGCAAGATGATCTTAGACTTAAGAGTGTTAGTTTGGCAAGTCTCACATAGTCCCATATCGGAAAAATTAAACTTGTTATCTCCTATTGGAACTATAAATAAAGGCCTGAGCTTTGAAGCTAGATGCACCACAAGAAAAACCTAATTGTCAATTTGAGTTTACCTACTATTAAGTCCACACTTAGTTAAAATAATTTGGGCTTATATTTTGGGTTTTTTCTTATTTAGTAGTCTCAGGTGTTTTATGGCCTATGAACATTTTTCTAAGGCATTTGTAATAGTCTATTTTATAGTAAGAGTTTTGCTCCTCCGTCCATGGATGTAAGTCAATTGATCGAACCACGTAAATCTGGTTTCCTTGTCTCTTTTTACGTTTTTGCTTTATTGTCTTTATTGGGTTGCCAAAATTACCCTTTGGTAAATTTTCTGAGGCTAGCTCTAATAAACTGGTATCAGAGCCTAGTTTCGGGATCTTTTGGTAACGATGATAATAACAAAGATCGTTGTCAAGAAATTTGATAGAAATGTCAACTTCGACATGTGGCAACTCAAAATGGAGACCATTCTGGTTCAAGACGGAGTTGATTTGGCATTACAAGGAGCTGAGAACATTCTAGAAGATCTTGTGGGTATGGATAAGAAGGCCCAATCAAGCATTATTCTAAATTTCTCTGACGAGGTTTTACAGGAGGTAGCTACGGAGACTACGGCTAAGAGCATGTAGGACAAGCTTAAAGCCTTGTATATGAAGAGGACAGTGGAGAATCGTCTCTACTTGAAACAGAGTTTGTATATGCTTCAGATGACTGAAGGTACATCTATACTCTCACATCTTGATAAATTTGATTCCTTAGTTATGGATTTGAAGAATATATATGTGAAAATTGATGATGAGGATAATGCCTTATTACTTTTGTGTTCTCTTCCCCAATCCTTTAAGTATTTCCATGATACTATGATTTATGTAAAAGAAACAATTTCGTATCAGGAAATTAAATCTGCACTAAAATCTAAGGAGTAGATAGATAGGAATATCACTAGGAAAAGTAGAGGAAATCAGGCTGAGGGTCTGGTTGTCAGGGGTAGAACGGATAAAAGGGAATTTGACAATAGTAGATCTAAATCTAGATATAAATCCAGACATAGAAATTTAGAGTGTAGATATTGTCATAAAATGGGACACATTAAGGTTGATTGCTTTAAATTAAAAAATAAATTAAAGCAAAAGGGAAACATTATTGAGAAAACTATTGAATCCGCTGAAGCTAGCATAGCAGTTGATGAGAATGTTGGAAATATTTTCTTTGCTACTGAAGACAGGATGAGGTCTAAAAATCAATGGATTTTAGATTCGGGTTGTTCTTATCACATGTGTCCCAATAGAGATTTGTTTTCCACATATGAATCTTGTAATGGTGGAATTATTTTGATGGGCAATAATGCCGCGTGTGATGTTGTTGGTAGAGGCACAATCTGAATTAAAATGCATGATGGTATTGTGAGGACGCTCACTAATGTTAGACATATTCCTGATTTAAAAAAGAATCTCATCTTTTTAGGCACCCTAGAGGCTCTTGGGTGTAAATACGCAACTGAAGGTGGAGTTATGAAAGTTTCTAGAAGTGCCCTTGTTGTTATGAAAGCTTGTAGGTCTGGTAGCTTATATATTTTGCAGGGAACTACTATCACAGGCTCGGTTGTAGTCTCGTCATCATCATTGTCTGATTCTGACATCACAAAATTATGGCATGTGTGTTTGGGTCATATGAGCAAAAAAGGTTTGAGCATATTGAGCAAAAGGGGTCTTCTTTGCGGACAGAGTACTGGGCCACTGGATTTCTATGAACATTGCATTTTTGGAAAGCAGAAAAGAGTCAGCTTCAATTCTCCGGCAGTTCACAAAACGAAAGGTACTCTTGACTATAGTCATTCAGACTTTTGGGGTCCAGCTTGTGTTCAGTTTAAGGGTGGTGCCAGGTATATGTTGACTTTTATTGATGATTATTCCAGGAAAGTTTGGGTTTATTTTCTGAAGCATAAAAATGATGCTTTTCTAACCTTTAAACAATGGAAGGCTTTGATTGAGAAGTAAATATGTAAACAGATTAAGCGGTTTCAAACAGATAATGGCATGGAATTTTGTGAATGTGACTTTGATGAATTTTACAAAAATGAAGGAATTGTTCGACATCGCACTGTTAGGATGACGCCTCAGCAAAATGGTGTGGCCGAATATATGAACAGAACACTCTTGGAGAGAGCAAGGTGTATGATATCAAATGTAGGGTTGACAAATGACTTTTGGGCAGAGGTGATTAATAAGGCTTATTACGTTGTTAACCGCGCTCCTTCTACAACACTTAATTTTAAAACTCCGGAGGAAGTTTGGTTAGGTACTCCTACTGATTACTCTGATTTAAAAATTTTTGGGTGTCTAGCATACATGCATGTTAATGAAGGAAAATTAGAGCCTCGAGCTAAAAAATATATTTTCCTTGGGTATGCTTCTAGGGTGAAAGGATACAGATTATGGTGTTCTGATCCCAAATACCCAAAATTTATAATCAGTAGAGATGTTACTTTTGATGAATTGTCTATGTTATCTTCCAAAGAGGAATCTACTAGTTGTACAAATGATGGTACGTAGAAGCAGGTGGAGCTTGAGATTGGTAGTTCTGATTCTTTTCAATCGAACTCTTCTACTCAAAGAATGCCAGTAGATGGTCCCGAGTCTACTGACGAAGATGATCCAGAGGAAGAACAATATTCCATAGCCAAGGATAAAACATGGAGAGATATTCGACCACTACAAAGATATGCAAATTTGGTTGCATATGCTTTGTCTGTTGCAGAAGAAACAAGTGAAGTTGGTGAGCCTACTACCTACTCAGATGCAGTTTCTTGTGATAATTCCTCTAAGTAGTTGATTGCGATGAATGAAGAAATAGAATCTCTCCATCAGAATAGAACTTGGGATCTTGTGAAGTCGCCTTCGGGTAAGAAAATTGTTAGATGCAAATGAGTCTTCAAAAGGAAGGAAGGTATTCTAGGGGTTGAAGCTGCAAGGTACAAAGCACGATTGATTGCAAAGGGCTATAGTCAGGTACATGGTGTTGATTTTAATAATGTCTTTTCATCAGTTGTTAATGTTAGAAAATCTTGAGGGCGACATCGCATGTGCAACGGAAGAACAAGAAAATAAAATCCCCTATTCCCAAAGAGATGTTCGTCGTCGTGCGAAGATTGGTGCACAAAATCTGCGAAATTTAAAACTACGTATAGAGTAGATTGTGTTACCTAGGGAGATCATATATCCCTATTTCCTTGCAGATCTTTAGGAGAGGGTGAAGGAGGTCAAGCGTCCTCCTCTCTAGTGGTGATCCACACAGCAGGGCTGCGACGACGCTCCTCAAAACTCCAGGCTTGCTCTGAGGTGGAGAGGGGGAGGAGAATAGGAGAGGCAAACAAAGGCTCTAGCCTATAAGGCTCTGAATCCCTCATATTTATAGAGGTCCCCTGTCAAATCCTAATGGATCCTCCCCTAGTGGGTATTGGATCTGCATCCAATTACCCAAGCCTTTTTAGATTAGTGGATCTCTATCCAATAATCTCTCATGGGC